>JAODKN010000037.1:20364403-20376165 GCA_026774425.1 Petrocephalus zakoni
GTCACTGCCAAAGCAGCTGTCATTGCCAGTCACACTGCACAGTCACTGCCAAAGCAGCTGTCATTGCCAGTCACACTGCACAGTCACTGCCAAAGCAGCTATCATTGCCAATCACAACCACTTTCTTTAGTAAGTTTTCTTAAAAATGACTGAGACACACTGGTGGCTTCAGTAAGATGTTTGCTATTTACTTGGGGTCTCGTGATATATACTGTCAAGTAGTATATTTTGTTCTGCAGGAATATCTGAAAAACCAGACGGAGTTCCCTCTAACAAGTATATTTGTTGGCGGTAAGCAAAACACTAAGGCTTCAAAGTAACATTACCCATAATACATTGTGTTTGTCCATGAGATGTCTAAACTGTTTAAAACTATGTAAAAGAGAAGGTGCAGCAGGGAAATTTTATTTCAGGGGGGTGAGGAAACCTGAGTATTGTTGTGAGTGGTGCATTTATGCTGTAGATAATTTAATTAGCAGTAACGTAGAATTCAAACAAGTGGCCATTTGTCACAGATCTGCTTGCCATGCTACATGCTATGTGTCCCTGAAATGCATGCTTTTTGTGTGTATCGACACTCAGGCCGTTCGATGGGGGCTCGTGCCGCGGCATGCCTGGCCCGGCAGCTGAGCACCGGCGAGGGTGATGTCCTGCACGGCCTGGTCTGCCTGTCTTTCCCGCTGCACCCTGCGCACCAGACGCACACACACTGGCAACGCAGCGAGGACCTCCGGGGCCTGGAAGGCGTCCCCGTGCTGTTTGTGTCTGGCACTGCCGACAACATGTGCCAGCGGGTGAGGACGCGTCACACACCACTAAGGGGGAGGTCTACAAGGTCCGGGTGCTGTCCAAAGGCGTCCCTGTGCTGTTTGTGTCTGGCACTGCCGACAACATGTGCCAGCGGGTGAGGACACGGCGCACACCACTAAGGGGGAGGTCTACAAGGTCCGGGTGCTGTCCAATGGCACCGCGTTCATCTCGCATGGGCATGTGCGCCGAACATGCCTAAAGTGAGAGAGGCCTTCCACAGCACAGACAGCATGGAAACTCAGTCATACTGAGCCAGGATTCGGTCCATTAGCCGGATTTGTAACTCAGACGTGTCCTGTTTCTTAGAATCTTGCCAAATCGGCCAAACTGAGCCTTATAAATACATTCTTCGGTGCAGTTTCTCTAATTGGTTTTGAGGAAAATTTTTGTTCTGGGTTCATAAACGACGCTGTGGATTTTGCCTGTATTTATGGATGTTTGTGGATGTAATCCAGAGTCTCCTTGAGGACGTGACGAAGCAGATGAAGAGCCCGGCTACAGTGCAGTGGATCGAGGGCGGCAGTCACGGGCTGGCGGTGAAGGGGCGGCCCGAGGAAGAGGTGCTCGCCCAGGTTAACTCCACCGTCGTGACCTGGATCTTGGAGCACATTGACTGTGCTGCCTCCTCCTGATTGGAGAGTGCAGGAGAGTCAAAACTGCGGTGTAGCTAAGCTGTATATTCCTGCTGAGGTCTTTTGTAAATAAACGAGCCTTATAGGTGTCTGTGGTGAACCTGATTGTAGTTAAAATAAATAAATAAACCTGTTATTTGCCATTTGCACGAGTACAGGTACACTGGAGTTCTTTGCCTGCCCTATCTTGCTCTCTATAGCTTGGGGGTCACGGCACAGGGTCAGCCAGCGTGCGGCACCCCTGAAGCTGGGGGTTAGGGGCCTTGCTCAGGGGCCCAGGGACATATGACTGTCCTGCTGAGGGAGGGCCCTGATTTAGCCATCTTGGGCACAGAGACTGAGCCCACTGAGCCGATGACTGACCCCCTCCTGACCTCACCTAGGGACAGAGATAGAATGTTATTGATCACCAGAATACAAAATGCAAGGCTGAAAAGCAGAAAGCCACACACGCATGCATACATAAATAAATGAATATAAAATAGGTACTTTGTTGCAGTAGTAACTGCAGTATGTACATAGGCACAGTTTTATACTCCTTGTGTTTGGAGGAGTAAATCGCTTTTAAAATATAGGGAATATCACTGGTGCAAATAAGATTTCACTAATAAGATTTAGTTAACAGTAATAAATAATTTGATACTTTGGCACTTCATGTAGCTCCTCAGTTCTGAATGCTACTTTCTTCCTGTTTGGTTTATACGGCGCGAAACAATCGATTGCCGTGTATTCGCAGGTAATAATTCCTTTAAGATCATTACATTATACGATTTGCGGTGTTTTCAGCAGCGCGGGGGGGTAGGACACGTGGTCTGCAGCGCGCAGTGGCTTATGGGAAAGCATGGCCGCCGAGCCGTGGAACAGGATAGACATTCCCCGTCCCGGGGCCGCGTCCACCGTCCGTATCCCTTTCACGGACCACACGGGTAACTAAACGGGTGGCGATTTAATGCAGCTTTAATGCAGCTTGCAGTCCGGTTAGATGTCAGGCGTGGCGAAAGGCGATCGCGGCAAACACACGTGGGGCACACGCCGCCTGGGACGCAGGGTCCCGCACACCCCCGATGGTGCCGTGACCCTATACAGCTATAGTGACCGTAATGAATGCGGACAGAGACATGCAGCTGCCGGCGTAACGCAGCATGCTGGTTGCACTCATTCAGCGGAATGTTATCGTTATTTTCATTCCTGGAGCCGGACCGTGTTGCATGATTTAGCGTCGCGTTTTAAAGCGCGTTATCGTTAGGATTATTGCATGCACCGCTGTTTATTTCCTCGCCGTGAATGCAAATGTGAATGTAGATGTTGCTGGCACTGGGGGTCGTTTCTTTCTGAAGCTCGTGCTGTGTGCCCGGTTGTCTCCTCCAAAGGCGACCTCCTTAGATGCTTTCTGGAGGAGAGCGCGAGGGTGCTGGAGGTGCTGCAGAGCGACGTCCTCCACACCGAGCTCCTGGTTCTCCACGCCGTGCTGTATGTGATGCACAACCCGCTGGGACAACACAAGCCTTTCAGAGCCATAAAACAGGTCAGGACCTGACCTGTAACCCATCCTCACCACCATGACCATTTATACCCAAATTCAGTGATGTCAGTAATGATGTCAGTAAAATCATTATCAAAGATCACAACAAAACTGTAACCCTAGAAACTGCCCAGCTGTAAATCCAGTTTGGCCCGGACTCTGCCCATTACTTCAGAGACAGATTGGAAACGGCTGGACTTTGGTCAGAGGCGATCTTTGTCGTCCTGACGTGGTGCTTGACCCGCAGGTTGAACGTTCCCTGAACCGGCTGATGGCGATGAGACTGACAGCCGCCCTCCTGGAGGTGCAGGACATGTGTCCAAAGGAGGCGCAGAGGTGGCAGTTCAGCCGTGGCCTGTGCTTTGCCGTTATCGTCCCTGTGGACTCCTGTGTCCTGATGGGCTGGCATGTGTGAAATCTGTTGCATTTTAGGACTGCTTTGCACCATTAAATAAGTAGTTCAGAGACGTAGCTGTACTGTCTCTGACAAGGTTATGGTTTCAAACTCCTAGGACTGGAACCAGAAACATTTAGTCCCAAAATAGTATCTTCTTTCATTATGAAAGGTCTCTGGCTTTATAATTAGAGCGTTTGTGCTGTCTCATTCATTGCTCATTCATTGCCCCCCCCCCCATCTCCCTGCTCATGTTCTTAGATGGGTATCGTCCCAGATGGGCCAGAGTGAAGTCCCCAGTCAGCCCACGCTGGAGTGGCTGAGCCTGAAAGTGCTGGGAGCCTGCAAGCTGCTGGCCAGTCTGCTGGAGTCCTGCATCAGGGCTTTCTCGTATCCATGGTGACGAGCTGCTGTTTTTACGGGGTTTTGCTTATGGGTCAGCTGCAGTCTTTCAGCTTTTGGGGGAAATTCCTTTAAAAACATTTTAGGTATGCTGTTAATGTTTAAGTGGCCTTTTAAATTCTACACAGTTTATTAGCATAATTGTTAATTATAATAACATTAATGTTAACAATAGCTACTGCTTATACAGATGCATGTATTAGTAGTAATGATAATGGTTAAATTAGCGGATTAATGTGGGTGTAAGTCCAGGTAAATTTTACTAGTTTTAGGTCTTGACAAGGGTTATTATTGTGAACAAAGACTATAAGAAATAATTTTCATAAACTGCAGTAAAATAAGGTATAAAATAGTATAACAAAAACAACAAATAACAAATGAAAATTGAAAGTAACATAAAACTAAATTTAAAAATCGGAGCTATAATGCCACAGGCCTTGACTCCGCCCCTGCGGTCAGACTGACAAGGCAGCATCTCTTCTTGTCTGAATACATCGTCTTCAACCTCGTGCTGACCTCTCTGCTGAGCCGCCTCTGGTGAGTCCAGTGTCTCGAGGTCTTTGCGGAGTCCTGTTTGTGACCAGGCTGCGTTTTCTTAGTGTCTTTGTTTTCTGGGCCCCCTGTGGTCAGTGGTCCTCTGTAGCTGCTGCTCTTGTCCTTGCAGGGTGTTCTTACAGGGTGTTCTGAGGAACCTGGCTCCTCTATACCAGGCGGTGCATGCTCTGCTGCAGGACGTGTGCCGGGCCTGCCCCATGCCCTCCTTGAGTGGCTTTGCCCTCCCAGAGGATGTCCTGACCTTTCTCGGGCCCTCGTGCTGGGCCCAAATAGAGGCTGGCCTTCCTGTGACCAACTCAAAGAGAAAGAAGGGGGCCAGCACGGGGAGCCAGCTGCTGATGCAGACAGGCCCCGAGGCTGAGAAGAGCAGCATGGAGGATCTTGGCAGTTTGTTTTTTCAGAGAGGCTCCAGCGAGGTTGTGGGTATGCTTTATTCGTGTTTACCTTTTTCTTCTGAGAGCCAACAGTAGTGACGGCCAAAACTATGTTTCGTGAACCATTCGCTGTTTTTTTCTGTCTCCACTAGATGGTGCCCTCTGTTCACAAAATGGCTCAAAACAAGCCCTAATGTATTCCAAGATCACCATATAGTGGGGTTAGAAAATACAGCAAATGGTTCATGAAACATTGTTTTGGCCATAATTTGCTAAGAGGTCACACCATGGTCATCGCCGCCATTAAATCTGAGGGGGACATTAAACATAAAATATTTGTTCACCCCGCCAGTGTGTCCCTCCCACATTCAAAATGCTTCTGTCCCTGGGTAACACAGTGGTCAGTGGCCGGGAACAGGTAGCTGGTTTTGGATTACGAGATTAACTGATGTGTGTAATTTGTGTTGATGTTTTATAAGTTATACACCCACAATTTCTTATCAAAATAAGGAACACTTTCAGCAATCCTTGTTTTAATTTCAGGCTAAATTCAAGCTTAACTTGAATATAACCATTAACCACATGGTTTCAGTAATGCATTAAATTGCACAAAGTGGTATTTCTGTGTTTACACATGAACTTATTTATAGCTCACATCTATAACTTATTTTGGCATGGAAAGACAGCAGTCTTAAATCTAGCTTTAAGAATTTTGATAACACAAGATGTGGGACGAGTGACAGACAGTTATCCTAAGTGCCATAATTAGCTGCCGCTTTTGCTCAAGGCCCTGGCTCTTTATGTCTTTGAGTAAGATGCATGTCTTCGCTACTTTAATAGGCTCGTAGCATTTTCCGTTGTCAGGCTTTCCACACATTGATGAAAAACCAACTGTAATCACTGTGATTCAATTGTGGTTTCATCTGGGGCGTTTTTCCTGGATCGGCAAAATCCAACTGCCCCTGTGTTGGTTTTCAGGTGACGCCCCAGGATTTGACGTGAAGGCGCTGCTCAGGCGGGTGAACGAAAACACCACGCAGGTTTGTGTCCGGTCTGGGCGTTATTGTATCACTGCAGGGAATTGTTTAGGAGATATACAGCATGTAAATGTGACTGAATCATAAATAATAATTATAATTATAGGCATAGAATGATGATGATGGAAGCGACAGACAAAATGACGCTTAATGAACCATTTGCTATATTTTTTTGTCCCCACTAGATGGTGCTCTTTGTTTGAAATATGTCATGAAGCATGTCCTACAGCAAAGCAAACCAAGAACGCTATTAATTTGGGTGAAAAAAATACAGTGAATTGTTCAGGAGGCGTCATTTTGTTCAACACTATCCAATGGATAGTTGGGGGTCTGAATCCCCCATTCACTCAGTGTCCTGTGGGTGCGCTGGGGTCCTCTCACACTCCAGTGATGTGTGTGTATGTGGTCTGTGATGGTCAGACCAGGGTTTATTTCATTAATACGCAGGTTGCTGGGCCTCCCGCGAGGCCTGGGAGCGGTGCTGCCTTGACGGAGCAGAAACGGCAGCTAATGGAGCAGCTGGCTGCGGCGTCCTGCTCCTCTGACATGGCGGCCCGTCTGACGGAGGCGGCCACGTGGTGCCGGAGCAGAAGGCTGCGACGGGAGAGCCGCCAGCTGGCGCTCCTCAGGCTGAGCTGCGGGAGGCTCCGATACCTGGAAGAAAGAGGCTTCAGGTGGGGACCTGTCACTGAGGGGGGGCTTTACGGTTATATGGGCCTTTTTTTCCCCTGCATCTTTATTCCAAATAATTTCCTGGATGTGGCGTTCTTTTTTTTTTTCTGCCTACAGAGTGGAGGGCAAGCTTAAGGCCCTCAGACGGGCGGTCCGGAAAGCCCTATTCCTCCATCGTCCCACCACTGGCTGCTCTCCTCGCACCCCCGGTAGACGGAGGAGGAACTTGGGCTTGTGCGCCCAGTTCTGGTCTGTGAGGCGGTGCCGCTGGTCTCAGAAACAGGCCAGGCGTGGCAGACCGGGGACCCCCTTTGTGGCGAGTAAGGTCTCTGCAGAGGCGCGGAGAGGAGGAGAGGAAAGCGAGGAGGACGACAGGGAGGCGGGAGGCGGCAAGGCCGACACAGGCCCCGGTCCGGGCAACGGTGGCGAGATCGACGACATTTTTGCCTCGTTAGGATTCTAAACCTCTGTACCTTCAGTATTTGAGCATGTGAGAGGCTGCCTGTAGTGCGCAGTCATGCTGGGAAATGGCTGCCACCTGTTCGTTCTAGGATTCTGGACCGGGCTGGTTGCCCAGGGCGACTGCATACTGTGTATGTTTCCCTACTGTACTGTGCACACACTAGACCCCCCCCATCAGATATATTAACACTTTAAAATTAATTGCTTCCCTGTAAAAAACAGTACCATTGGTGTTTCAGTCTGAATCATAAAATTCTAAAAATGTTTTTTTTTTTATTAACTGAAATATCTGCATTGGATAGTTGTAGACTGTTTTTAAGATACCATATAGGGAAATATTTTGGAGAATAAAATACGTAAATGCTATATATAATAAATTATATTACAATAAAAAATCCTTACCATGGTAAGGATTAGTGTGCATACTGTGTATGTTTGCCCATTGTACTCTGCACACACTACATAACTACACACTGCAGTTGGAAGTGCTTCCATTGGTCCAGCAGCCATGGTGTGGTGTGTGTCATGTGACAAAGCTGCGGGTCACCTGACGCATGGCAGATGGGCATGCAGATTCTGGTATTTTAATACAATTCTGACAGTGTTTCTGAAGTCAAATTTGTATTCTCATTCAGCCGCATCAGGGGATGATAATTATATGCTACAGACAGTGTAACTAGTAATTTTTGTTGGTTACCACCATATTGAAATAAACTATTAAGTATATTGTACCAAAGATGCTGTCAACCCACACACTGTTCACAACAACTTTATTCTGCTGTACTTTGGATATATTAACACTTTAAATTATATTGCTTCTTTGTAAAAACCAGTACAATTGGTGTTTCAGTCTGAATAGTAAACATTCTGAAAATACGTTTATTTAATTAAAGAACTGAAATATCTATCTTGGATAGTTATTAAATAAGGATAATAATTTATAGGACATCACATGGGGAAATGACATTCTGGAGAACAAAACATAAATATTCATATAATAAAAATTCTTAGTGTGGTAATGTGCTGCGTTTTATAGTTTTTCTGAATTGCTAAAACATTAAACTCCATTCTTGGAACAAAATTGCCAATTGCAAAAACTCATTGAATAAGTTGTTCATTTAGCAAAACCGTTCACAGTGTTCATCTAGTTAGTTCGCAGATCTGTCACCGTTTTTGCAAAGCATCCCATTTCGCCAAAATACCATGGTGAACTTTTATGCAAAATGGAAAAACAGCCAGCACTGAGTATGCATCCTTTAAGCACAATGACTCAAACTGTTCACACTAGAACATATGTCCCGCGTGAGAGTGCCACATTGCCTAGCAAGGAAGAATATTGCTTGTGATGTTCTGACCCAGCCCTGGCGTGATTATGAGGCTGAATGAATATCCTTTCTTGACTTAGCAGGTGTACATTTTACTGTAAGGTGCCTTTCATCCGGATTTTTTTATGCTGTCCTTTACATTAACTTCTTTGGAATGCTGTAAACGTATTTCTTTACATAAAATTGTAGACAGCATTTTGCTAAACATTTGTTTTTCTAATTTTGCAACACACAGTAAATGTGTTTCTCTACATGCCAGCAACAGTTTTGTGTGTTTTCAGTAATGTGTAATGACTGCTCAGTAGTACTTATGACTTACGTAGTACTTACGTACTGACTAGCTTGATGTGTGATCTGGAAGCAGTGTTTGGTTTTGAGCAAGGATAAAATAGTTTTTGTGAATGCAGCTTGAAAATTTGTTTTTACTGTTTTGAGAAAAGGGTGGAAGGTTTGCTTTAGCAATTTAGAAAAAGTTTTGCAGTATTGGTCAGACCACCTTTAACAATTCTTAAATGCCTGTCACTATGGTAACAGGTCATGTGATCTTGAGTGGCACTGCGAGGGTAAGTACATGCTGAGCAGAGAGAGCGAGAACACCGGTCTGTCTGCCTTTGGTCAGGTGACCCTGAGGATTGTCTGCTCCCCGCCCCCCCCGCCCTGAATGACTCGTGGAAACTAGCTTATTTAAATCCTGGAAGGTCACTGCTATTGTGCCATTGGGGGGGTACTTAACCTACATTAAGTGTGCATAAATTGTTAACCAGCAGCAAATTATATTCTGGATGAATGCCTAGCTAATATAATTTGAAGAAAGCTGCTTGGCAGTACACCCTCCCAGACGACAGGGGGCAGTGTGAGTTTGAAAGGGTAGTGATATTCATGGCTGCTCCATTGCCACAGGGTCTTTCTGCAGGCGGCCCTGCGGTCACAGCTGTGTAAACTTGCCCTCTGGGACTATCTTCATGTCATGCTGGAATCCTCCGTTCTCCATGGCGTACGCCTGCTTCTCTGAGCTGTCGGCTGCCTTCCGAGCCGCATACCGCTTATACAGCCGGTATCCTGAAGGAAGAGCAAAACTGGAATCGGCTCCCATGCTTCTCCACATAACCCCATTTCTCCAGAATCCATGTGTGCAAATTGCACAAGTTTCAGTGACGATAACAACATCAATGCTAATGCTAACACTTCACGGCATGTTAATGCATACCTCCAACCACCAAGATGACCATCACAATCTGGAAGATGCTGTAGATGAGTGGGAAGGAAAACATGACCTCGAGATCCGCCGCGGAGAAAGAGAGCTGCACGATTGTGCTGCACAGCTGGGTGTTCTGGAAGCCCGTTTCCAGAGCTATGGTGCGACACCTGGGAAGACGGATAGCTGGTTAGCAAGGGTAGGGATCAAAAAATAAACTCAGTACCGCCTCATACATCGTTATGGTAAGCCGAGGTGGACCTGAGGGGCCAGTCTACCTTTGCCAGGGCTGACCCACAAGGCGTGCAAGCAAGAATCCCAGACTGAAGCCCAGCAGTGGGAAGATGGCGCCGATGATCCAGAGGGCAGGAGAGATGACCCAGGAGGACTGGTAGAGTACGCCTCCCACCACCGCGATGATGATGATGAGTAAGAAGCCCATGACGGATCCCACCTGTAGACCAGCACACAAGCCGCTAGTCCACCCATTGGGAGATGGGACAGAACCTCCAGGATGATAAAGCAGTGTCCCCCACAAAAAGTGGGGTACTCAACTAAACATGCTCAAGATTTCTGACATATGTCTGAACATTGTTTGCGATATGCTCAGATTGCAGCCATCATCCAACCCATTGTAGACGCTGTAGTCTTGGCAGAACCTTACCTTCAGGATCTTCTTGCTTGTCTTGGGCCACCTATGTTTGATGTACATGCCCAGACTGACAGGGATCAGCAGCGATACCAGGGTAATGCCTGAAGGAAGTAAATACATGTTATGGTGTCCTGCTGTCTTCTTGAAGATAAGAAACCTTAATCTGTCAAAGGGATGCTAGTTATGATGGTGGTTAGAAGGCATATAGAGGGAGAGCTGAAAGGCATGTGTGTTGTGAGCAGGTAATATGTCTCAATGGTGTATTAACTGCATGTTCATTTTTCTGTGGAGGATTTAAATGGATCATGGGGACAGCCTTCACTCTGCCACCCTACCCAGGCTGGAGCAGAGAAATGACTCATGGATGGACGTTGGCTTTGCATTGACCACAGTTTACACCACATTTTTAGCAAGCAAGCCCAATCTTTCTTTTTCTACAATGTTAGTGTTCCTGGGGGGTTGGGCAGCCAGTTGACCTTGGACCCCCAGTGGTTTTTTCTCCCTGCTTGGGTGTTTTTGGTTCTTCTTATCTCATCAAAATAAATTGGACTGACTTGAACTGGATCTGGTGTTACTGGGAGACCTACCGATGCTGTCGTAGGGGATCTGGATGGAGTCTGCGGAGGTCCAAGTGGAGGAGTAGATGAGGAGACACAGAGGCATCATCCCCATGGCTAGGATGGAGGAGCAGGTCGTCATGCTGACACTAAAGCAGAGGCAGACAGTGGCTCCATCACCCACACCACCAGGGTACCAGAGGAGGCAATCTCCATATACGCTAAAATGGTGCATCTCTTTAAAACATCCATCCATCCATCCATCCATCAATCCACCCACCCATCACTGGATTCCAACCCCCAGCTCCTCCCCTAGCGACTTCCCCGGTCAGCCACTCTCAGATTGATATATAGTCCGACCATTGTGCACATTCATGACAAAATTTGGTAGCCTGACAACAACACATGCTGGAGAGAGAGAGCTCTTTGAAGAATAAAGTGCAAAATATTGTTAAAAATGCCCACTTCTTGAAAGATAAAAGAAACTGAGTGAAGTGAAGCACAGTGGTGGTCAGAATCAGAATCAGCAAACTTTATTGATCTCGGAGGATATTGCTCACGCTGCTACTGTACAGTCACATGGAGACGCATGACAACGTTGCGCGAAATATAAAATATTAAGTATAAGCGACTGTAATAAAAACTCTAAAAAAGACCATTTTACACTATATACACTATGATATGTACATGAGATACTGAGGCGGGAGTAATTATAGTGGAGTATAGTACACCTAGGCAACTTGGTGAGCATTTTACTCAATGAGCTGATCATTAGATCAGAACTGGCTGGCTGGCTGTGTGAGCAGTGTTACTCTACCACTAGCTACTGGGACACTTATGTCCCATCTCTTAATTAATATTTGACTGTTGGAAGGTAATGATCTGTGTGTTTCATCTGTTAATGAACCTACAGATTTTAATGTATAATTTGTTACAATCACGGAGTATACATGTTTATGTAAAATAATTGCAACAAAAAAATAGGAATTAAAGTCAAGTTATATAATATATTTTATAATGTTCAAAGTGACCAGTGACTTTTTAGGAGCAAATTAAAAAACAGTATAAACTGGCATGAGGTGGGGGCCCCCCCCCCCCCCACAAGAGCCCCGGGGGGGGGTGATATTGTTTAAGGTGGTAGGCAGAAACGGGGGGCGGGGGGGGTGAGTTGGT
>JAODKN010000037.1:20394163-20409745 GCA_026774425.1 Petrocephalus zakoni
CTACTTGCAGTTACCGCTCTCACTTGTGGCAAAGTCCCTCCTACTTGCAGTTACCGCTCTCACTTGTGGCAAAGTCCCTCCTACTTGCAGTTACCGCTCTCACTTGTGGCAAAGTCCGTCCTATTTGTAGTTAATGTATTTTTCGGACAATAAGGCATAATTAAAATCCTTTACTTTTCTCAAAAATCGACAGTGCGCCATGGTTGTGCTCACTGACCTTGAACCGATTTTATGTGGTACACGGCGCTCAAAAATCTGTCAACGTTTTAGTACGACTTTGGCTACCGTATTCAGGAGCTTCGCGGTAAAAGCAATACGTACTCCAACATAATATTATGGTGTGTGTATAAGGACCCCAAAATGGCACCTGTTAAGAGACATGCTTACGAAGCGGATTTCAAACTCAAGGCTATCAGTCACGCAGTAAAACATGGGAATAGAGCTGCTGCGGGAGAATTCAACATTAATGAATCAATTCTACGGAAGTGGAGGAAGCAAGAAGATGACCTGCGCCAAGTGAAAAAGACCAAACAGAGTTTCCGAGGGAACAAAGTGAGATGGCCGCAGTTAGAGGACAGAATTGAACAGTGGGTTATTGAACAGAGAACAGCAGGTAGAAGCATCTCTACAATCGCTATTCGACTCAAGGCAACAGCGATAGCATGTGACATGAAGATCAATGACTTTCGAGGAGGTCCTTCTTGGTGCTTCCGTTTTATGAAAAGGCGTAATCTCTCCATCCACACAAGAACTACTACCTCGCAGCAATTGCCAAAGGATTACGGAGAAAACCTAGCCATTTTCCGCACCTACTGCAAGAACAAGATCACTGAAAAGAAGATCCGGCCAGAACACATCACTAACATAGACGAGGTCCCCTCACCTTTGACATCTCCGTGAACCGTACTGTCGAGAAAACAGGGACCAGTATGGTATCTATACGCACCACAGGGAACGAGAAGTCATCCTTCACTGTTGTTCTCGGTTGCAGGCTAATGGCCAGAAACTACCACCCATGGCGTCATCATCAAGGCTAACCAGAAGGGCTGGATGGACGAGGAGAAGATGAGTGAGTGGCTGAGAGAAGTTTACGTCAGTAGACTGGATTGCTTTTTTCCAAAAATATTCGTACCTATTGATCTACGACTCCACACGCGTCCATCTCACCGATACTGTCAAAACCCAAGTGAAGCAAACTAATTCAGAGCTTGCCATCATTCCGGGTGGATTAACCAAAGAACTCCAACCGCTAGATATTGGTGTTAAAAGGTTGTTCAAAGTTAAATTGCGAGCTGTGTGGGAGCATTGGATGACAGAAGGCGAACACACATTCACCAAGACAGGGAGGCAACGTCGGGCGGTTTGCGCCACTATTTGCCAATGGATCGTGGAAGGTATCAGTCTCCAGTGTCGTCCGAGCTTTCACGAAGGCTGGAATTATCACTGAGCAGCTAAGTAACAGCAATGAGACTGACTCGGATAATGATGAGAGGGATCCGGGCATGCGTGATGCCGAAATCGCCCAACTGATGAAGAATTTGATGGATTTGTGGAAGAGGAATGAACTGAAAAAGTGAGTGTATTGTTCTGTATTTTATGTGTTACAACTGAACAATGTTGAGAGTTATTGTGAATGAGTTGAATAACGTTTGACTTATCAGACTGTTTTGTTTCGCTTAATTGCGCTTTATAATCCGGTGCACCTTATGTATGGAAATAGACCCGTTCATTGTCATTGCGCCTTATAATCCGGTGCGCCTTATAATCCGGTGCCTTATAATCCGGTGCGCCTTATAATCCGGTGCGCCTTATGTATGGAAATAGACCCGTTCATTGACATTGCGCCTTATAATCCGGTGTGCGCCTTATAATCCGGTGCGCCTTACAATCCGGCGTGCCTTGTAATCCGGCGCGCCTTATAATCCGGCGCGCTTTATAATCCGGCGTGCCTTACAATCCGGTGCGCCTTACAATCCGGTGCTTTATAATCCGGTGTGCGCCTTATAATCCGGTGCGCCTTATAATCCGGCGCGATTTATAATCCGGTGCCTTATAATCCGGTGCCTTATAATCCGGTGTGCGCCTTATAATCCGGTGCGCCTTATAATCCGGTGCCTTATGATCCGGTGCGCCTTATGATCCGGTGCCTTATGATCCGGTGCGCCTTATGATCCGGTGCGCCTTATAATCCGGCGCGCCTTATAATCCGGCGCCTTATAATCCGATGTGCGCCTTATAATCCGGTGCGCCTTATAATCCGGCGCGATTCATAATCCGGTGCCTTATAATCCGGTGTGTGCCTTATAATCCGGTGCGCCTTATGTATGGCAATAGACCCGTTCATTGACATTGCGCCTTGTGAGCCTTATAGTCCGAAAAATACGGTACCTCAGCTCACTTGCGGCTGGCTTCAGGCAGCAGAGTTACATGCTTGCTTATGTTCGTAAGACTGGCTCTCGGGCCATCGACCTTTTCTCTTCCATGCTCCCAATCAAGATTCCTGCCTGCTGCTCCTGTTGTCGCTTTGGTGCTCCCTCTAATATAAGAGTAATGTGCCTCCACTGCACAGGCGAAGGACATTTGCTTCAACAACAACGTGCAACTTCAATGTATAGCTCCTTATGTTACGCACTTAGCACTGTATATATTGCTCATCCTGTTATGTGCTGTTCACTACACAACCATTCAGGAAACCCACTTTTTAGTGCTATATGTTGCCCGTTATATTAAAGTTAGTATGTTGTGTGTGTGGTTCTCATGCCAAACGCCTAGTCAAATTCTTCGTAAGTGTGACCTTCCACAGCCAGTAAAAACGAATAAGCTCCCCGCATTCCGCATTTGGGTCTTAGAGCTTCTGTCAATAGAGAATGCTTATACATTTTTCCCCTGACATTTTGGGGTGATTTTACTGATGCAGGTGACGTGGTTGATTCTGCTCTGACATGAATATCCCAGCCTCCCCTGCCTGTCTTCATAGAATGTATCCACACTGCTGAGTCACAGTGGCAGGTGTCTTACAGCCTGTCCTTAAAGCCTGTCCTTAAAGCCTTCCATTTCGCTTTCCAATTATACCCTTGAAATAGAATCTGAAACAACTCCGGATAAGACTCTCCTCAACACACGGGTACAATAATAGGTGGAATAGCAGTCAGCATGTTTGCCATATCCCTGCGAAGGTTCTAGGTTCAAATCCCAGGAGAAGAACTGACGTTGTCGTCATGTTGAGGACACTCAAGCGTATGAGCATTCTTCCGGTAAAGTATGAAAAGTATTTCACTGATAGCTAAAAAATGTATAAGAATTGTCCTACAAGAGTGTAATCTGGGTTTATCTTCAAGGAGTAAAACCCATGCATATAGGGATAGAGTCAAGTGTTTCCAATAATATCTCCATCCATATCAACCCAGAGTGGGAGGGGGTGGACTAACAAGGCTGAGAAGCGTCACTTGACTGACAGGCAACGGGCGGGTGGGTGGTAAGCATAGCAGTGTGGCTTGACCGCTTGACACCGGCGCCCCACGTCGAAAATCGCGCCAGCAAAATCAAATTTTGATTCCTGAGAAGCGGGGAGCAAGAGCCTTTGATGAAACATGCTTTTCATTAAACTGCATGCCCAGATGACTATAGAGAGGGTAATGTATTACCCCCCCTGGCGGAGGCCGTTGCTGTTTGATCTATTTTCGAAACCCCGTCATTGGGAATCAGGCCCTCTCTCTTTAGCGCTCACAGGACAGGCCGATGAGCAACACTCAACAAACGAGGGAGAGGAGAAAATGTGCCAGTGGATGGGCCCCCGATTAGCTGGGCATTTGTCATTTGCTGCCTGCATTTTCATCTAGCTGGGGGGGGGTGCTCTGAATTGTAAATTTTTTTCAGTGGGTTCTTTTCTGGACAGCTTTTCTCTCTGTGCAAGAATCAGACCCCAGCAAGACTGTCCACAACAGCTGTCCAGGCAACAGGCTTTGGGCCTACTCTGCATATTTTAATGTAACTAATCAGTAAACTGTAGTGAAATTAGATAACATGGCTGGTGACGGGCACCAGGTGTGCTGGCTGGCCTTCTGCCTGCTTGGCCTTTGACCCGTCTGTCTCCAGGCTGCTTAGCTCCTGCTCCAGGCTTGTCCAGGTGGATTCAAGCCTCTCTCGCCAGCCAGTGCTGTCACACTCCAGAGACACCAATGCCATTATACATATAGACCCTGTCTTCAAAATGCTGGGTTTGAAAGACAAAATCTGAGGAAAAATCGCACAGGGCTTTTCCCTGCTTTGCTGCGATGTAGCGATGTTCCCCATTAAAACAATAATAAAATACGCCCATGAATGGAATTGTACAAACTCACGGTTAAAAGGTCAGGGGCAGAGATGGCTGCCTCAGAACACCTGAAGTCCAGCTCATTTTTCCAGCATCTTTTAATCATATATCACCCTGTGCACGTGTTTGCCATTGGGGGGTCTTTGTTAAGAGCCCCACAAACTACACTCAGCAGAGTACCACCCCCCCAACAAAAGCCCTGAAGCTATGAGGTGAGACGAAGACGTCAAAGGCGATTTGGGTCAATGTGATCATGCCGTAAGATGCTCCCGGAAAAGAAAAAGTCAGCTGGACAAAGTTCCCGCTGGCCGGAGATGGAAAGACACCTTGTGTTAATGGGAAATCTATTTCCCTCTCTTGTCCAGATTCGCCAGTGTAAAAAAATAATTACGGGATTGGGAGTTCATTTAGAAAAGAAAATCTGTCTGTTTGCTGAGGCTGATGTGAAACCAATACAATTACCCCAGCTGGCCCCCTCGGACCTGCCCCCCCTCAGAGGCCAAGGTGTCTCTGGATCAGAGAAGCTCCTAATAAGATTCCCAGACTACATTCCAGAATGTCTCGATTTCATGCCCCCTTCAAGGTGGGCTCTGGTCTGCTCCGCTAGCCAGAAGGGGGCTTACCACGATTACACCCTCAAATGCCAGCCCTAAACCCTGGTGCCTGGTTTCTGTGGCACTCGGCCCGGATTCTGAGCCGCTCCCCTAGCGAGTTCCGGTGCTTTTTGTGGACTGGGGGGGGGATTAGCCAGTGTCTGGTTTCCCGCCGTGGGGAGGTACCTGTAAGAATACTGGCATGCCTTGGAACCTAAGAGTGTCAGGAACCTGCATCACCTATATTACCATCAGATGTCTGCAGCTGGAACAACAGTGTTTTCCGTTATTGGCCAAACTTCACAAAGAGACCGTGTTTTACCATTTACCTGATAGTGGCAGGTTAGCACCGGCTAAACCCACCCCTCCATAGCCACTTATCCAGTACAGGTTTGTGGTGAACTAGGATGCTGTCCCAGGAAGCACAGGATACTAGGCAGGGCCCACACACACAATTTGGATATGGGAAGAACTTATGGGCACCGCAGACGGGGGACAGGATTCAAGACCCAAACCCTGGAGGTGCTGCTCCCAAACCACCGTGTCGCTTTGGGGTGAAGCATACCGCAAACGTCCTGACCTCCTTTAGCAGATACAAGGTGGGCCGAATCCATATTGAATAAATTCTCAACTTTATTCCCTTCAATTAGATTGTTAATCCCTTAACTCAGGCAACACCTCCTCCTGTTTGCACATCCCCGGGCCTACAGTGCGCTGCGTTACAATTTCTCCTGGTTGTGCAGAAGGAGCAGCAGAAACGCTACAGAGCCCCCAGAGCCCCCTTGACAGGCCGGTGGCAGCCATTATATTTTCAAACACGAGTATAAAGCAGTGTAATTATACACACGGCTATCCGCTACACGTCAGGTTTACAAAGCTAAATAATCACTTTGCACGAGTCAGTGAGTGTTTGGTGGGGTGAGGGGGGTACTGTTTGTTAGATGAATGCAGGTCCTCTCCCTTTATAAGCACTGGGCAATGCTCCTGCCCCACCCAGAATTTAGGTACTCATATCTCTCCTTAAATACCCTGTGCTTTAAGCATAAATATCTATGGTACATTAAGGCCACAATTAAATACAGTGCAATTGCTGAAGAAAGTGAGTAAGTGATCAGGATTTCTCTAGATTGAAACCATTGCCCCCCCAAAGTCCCCCAGGGCCACATTCACCAGCTGAAAGCATTCCCCGGAGACCTGGGGGTCCTTTGTGTGTGCCTGTGAATACAATGTGGGTTTAATGCCACTGAACTTGGGAGCAAAGTCTGATCCCAGCCAGCCGGGCCAATTACCCAGAGTCTACGGAGAGCAAATTAATAAGGCCCTGGGCTTTGGATCTATCCACGAATTCTCGGGGAATCGAGACACCGCGCAGGCACAAAGGGCTCTGTTCCCTGCCTTTCACAGGGCGCTAAACTCCCCGATTACACCCCAAAAGCACCCCCCCCAAGCCCCCACCATCCCCCATCTCTCCTTTGAAAGAGAAGGACGAGGGCAGGATGTTCATTCATTCAGCCATTGAGGCCACTCAGCGAGGTGTTAACAAAACACCCCCCCAGATGAACCCCCCCCACCTCCAAAAAGAAATCAGACTAGCCATAAAAAAAAGAGGTTGTACTAATAGTTGACCATAAATGGGAAAAAAGACATCAGTTGGGAAGTGGACACAAAGTAGCTCATTTCCTTTTCAAACGGGGTCTTGGCACAGAGTTCCGGGAGGGTGTGTTCCGGGAGGGCGGATCTGCTCCCGACTCCTGGCCCCGTCCCTGGCCTCGCCCCCGGGACTCTCTGTCATGGCGGCCCGGCCCCTGACATGAGAAACACCCAGAGGGGCCTTTCTCTCCCCTGAGAGAATCCCTCTTTTGGCAAGCCGAGAAGCTCTGCAGCTAAACTAATTAGCGCTGTGGCTTTCTGGAGCTGGAGCGCGGGGGGCGAGCCGGACAAAGGCGGCTCGGGTGCGGAGTGTCCCTCTCCATTAGCCATACAGATTGGTATCTCTGGGAGCAACAAAGAAATGTCCATTAGTGTAATTAACAGCAAAATGAAATGCGTTTGCGCCGCGACGAGTTGTTTGCCGAGGGCTTTTTTTGTGTGTCTTTAAGTGCAGACCTTTGATTTGACCGGCTTTGTTCGGCACTTGGGAAATAATGAACAGCCGCGGAACAGAAAAAGAATCCGCCAGACCTCTGGGTCGGCGTTCTGCCATTTCCTGTGGCTCCGTTTCTCCCAGACCTCAGGGCTTCATGTTTATACCTTTGCGTTTTTTTCTTCTTCACTGTATCCATGTTACTGATTCCAAAATTTTACCCCAAACCTCATATATCCAGATGTAAAATAAATGATAAAATCTCCCCGCTGACATCCATTAGTTTCATGGTTATGAGTCTCCGGGGTGGGATGTGAGTGAGCTGCGCCTCGTTTTTTTTTAGATTAATGGATACGTTTGTTCAATTACTGAAATGACACGGTAACCTCCGAATTCCCCTTGGTCCTGTCGCTCTCCCCCCTCTGGCGAGCTTGGGCGCCTGCCCGACTCCATCTCCCATTTCGTACCTCGCCTTTCCTCGCCCATGATGGCTGTGCCTCCTTGCTTGCTGATTCAACCTTCCCTAAAATATGTGTATCTGGAGAAATATCTTGCAGACGGAGAGCAGCTGAGGTGGACCGGTGCCTGACCATGCGGCGTTATTTTGGACGCCGGAAAAAGGCGAGAGGCTGTAGCTGTTAGTGATACGCCGGAGACTATGCACTTGTACATTCTCAACGAGACTCCTGCTGGCTGGAGGGTGTGCGTGAGGGAGCCCCCTACTGTACACTCGTGGAATGTATGCATTTCTGTAGCTTCCGTGCTGGGATTTATTTGGATGAGTCTATGGCTAATAAGGGGCGGCCTTGTGCAGTCTGAGGTGACTGTCAGGTAGTGGTCAGGTCATGATTAGGCGATGCAGCCTCCGGAATATCCAGCAAGCCTGTACATCTTTGTTATATTTATAGCTATATAACCACGACGCACGCCCCCAGCTCCCATCATGCATTTTACCTTCTGCCAGGAGCCCGTGGCCCGTCCTGCTCTCCTTTCTCTTCCGCTTGCTAATGACGGCATGGCAGTGAACAGATGAGCTCATTTACTCACCGCACCTTATAGCCCAGTCACGGATTCCAAATGGTCATATCATTAGCCACATAAGCTTTCAGGGCCGAAGATCCTCGATAAGGAAGCAACAGCAAAGTATGAGTGCCGTTGCCATCTCATCTGTATGGATGCCAGCAGTCCTGCAATTTACCTAATCGTCTGAGGAAAAACTTCAGAAAACAACGAGCGAAACGTTAATTTTTCATGCGCAGCAGAACAGAGTCTTATTCCAAAGATTCGAATGTTGGTGACACACTTGCCTCAGGCACTAGGCAAAAAAAAAAAAAGAAAAAGACATCTCTAATAGTGTCTCTCCATGGTAAATTTCTGACAGTGTAGTTTTGTGCTGCTTAGCTGTGCCACGGCCGGCATGGAGGAGAGACTGATCCCGGCTTCGGCTGGGCACCGTATGGGATTGCCAGCTCTGCGCTTTCGCTGATTGATACTTCTTGACAAACCAGAGAAACGTTTAATAATGAAAGCCCTCCCCCTGACAAAAATGTCACCATGGATCAAGATGATTCCTTTCCAAAGAAAGTGGCCCAGGAGGGAATGGCGATCCGAGCTAATTGCGGGTTCGTCCTCTCTGGACCAGACCTTGCTTTGGCGCGATCCATCAATCTGTACCCCTCTGAGCTGGAGGCAGGTGCTTAAAGCGTTATTAGGCCAGCCAACGCCACAGCCGGATGACTGACGGGTTGGCGGCTGCGCTCTAATTACCATCATGACACAGAGGTGAGATCTGACTGGCCGCAGGTGTGAATAATGGATGACCCCGCCCCCTTCTAGGGCTCCCAGACATCATGTTATGATTTTTGTCATTCTGTCAGGCATGCTCGGGAATGCCTTCATCTCCTATGAACGGTGATCGATGTCGCTGTGCAGGCACGCATCACTGCACGTGTGACCAACTGAATCTCATAAGGTCTGCGCTGCAAGTCAAGGACTGTTTCGCTGCATAATGCACCCATTATCAACTAGGCAGCCGTCCCATAGAGATGCAGAGACTGGGAGCTGTGGTAAGGTAAAGCAGGACCCTGAAATCGCTTTGGACCGGGTCCTGGCCCATGGCAGAGTGCTTGCACGCTCAGAGAGCCGCACATTTTTAGGACTAGGTGAATCTGCAGGATGTGTGCGGTCCATTCAGACATGGCTGGCCTGACGTTTGAACCATCAACTTTATTGGGCCGCCTTCTGCTTTTATTTATTTATTACAGTTGTATATAGGTGAAATTCATGTTGGTGATCATACATAAATCTGTCTCCGTCTGTTCTACTTATTAAATAGACATTAGGTATTTTTTGCATCATGCAGAGGAATATACAACATTTGATAAACCCCTTATTTGCCATTAGCACAAGTTTGAGTACCGGTACATACTTCTCCTTGCCTACCCCATCTTGCTACACATCCATATATCCTACTGGGCACCCATCTATCCCTCTGTACACCCATCTATCCCACTGCACACCCATCTATCCCACTGCACACCCATCTATCCCTCTGCACATCCATATATCCCACTGGGCATCCATTTATCCCTCTGTACACTTGTCTATCCCACTGCACACCCATTTATCCTTCTGTACACCCATTTATCCCACTGTGCACCCATCTATCCCTTTGCACACCCATCTATCCTTCTGTACACCCATCTATCCCACTGCACACCCATCTATCCCTCTGCACATCTGTTTATCCCACTGCACACCCATCTATCCCTCTGTACACCCATCTATCCCACTGTGCACCCATCTATCCCTCTGTACACCCATCTATCCCACTGCACACCCATCTATCTCACTTCATTGAGCTATTTCACATACATTTTAGGTTAGGTCCTACCGACACTGGGGTCCTGCCCTGAGGTCTCGCTCTCCCGTGGGTGGGGCCAGTGCAGGGGCAGCCTTGTTTTTCCAGAAACAGCTGAGCTAGTGGGATTGGAAGTAATAGCTCCTTTCCTCTTGCGGGTGAGGAATACCAGGGGTGCCCAGGGCGCGGGGGTGCTGTGCTCGGGGGTGTTGATGTGTTTCCAGGGACAGCTGTCACTGTGCCTTGCCGCGGCCAAAGAACCCCGGGATACTGATCTACTGCTGGCTCTGTGGCTGACATGTGACGTCTGCCTCTCACCCTCCACTCTGTCATGTCGGTATTTTCTGTTCAGGCAGGACCACAGGAGACACACCAGAGCCCCGTGCCTTCCCAGGTGACCAAGCTATACCGAGGGCAGGAAAGCGGGGAGCCCTGGAAAATGCTGCTGTTTTTAAAATACGCCTGAAATCCGGTTCCCACCAGATACTCTGACTGTTACCCAGGATCCGATAGCTCCAGGAAGGCCTTATGTTTTTGCTGGGCCGCTGCCACTTTTTCATCTGCGATGGCTGCCCTGTAAGTACAGGCTCCCTTCGGCTATCTTGATCAGATAGTGAAGCATTCAGCATCATATTTATGGTGTTTTTCGAAAGGTCCTACTGCATTTAGCCTAATTTGGGCATCGTGGGGCTTCTCGCGCCCTCTGATCCAGAACGAGATGTATGGGCACGTCATCTGTGTCTGAAGCAATTTGCCCCCCCCCCCACCAATGTTTCCAGGAAACCAATGGCAGTCTTGTTTGTGGTCCGGCACCTGGCTGTGCACTAACACGGACCCCAGCCTCGAAACGGGGTGTGAATTCTCATCAAGGGCCTCAGCGTCCGGCATATAGGATAATGGACCATCATTCAACAAATCACAGACTGGTCCTCGACTGTTGTGTCGTAAAATATAATTACGACTGGGACGTGATCCAGCGGCGTTGTCCTGGCCACTCGTTTGCTCTAAGGGTCTGAATACGACAAGCAAGAATTTAATAGATTCTCAACAACTGTTCATTTTCAGGAGTCACAATTTACTGTGAAAACACACAGCCGTTGGAATTCAAATCTGACAGGTGGTTGGGCCGACCTGAGAGACTCAAGCTCAAATAGCAGCAGGACATTTACAAAGTATTGTGCTATGTGTCAGCAGGAACAAAAAAATAAATAAAAATGGCCATGGGCAGAGTGTCTGAGGTGTGAAGTAGGTGATGTGATCAGAGCTCCGGCACTTTTCGACAGGGAGGCCCCCCCTCCAAGTCCTTTCATCACCCTGAGCTCAGGCCCAGGTGAGTGCCCCCGCCCTTGCCAAATGAGGACCTGTGCTAAGAGGACAGGGACGCCGACCCCCCATCTGGGGGCTGTGGTCACTCTTGCTGATTAACCTCCATTAAGTGCCAGAAGGGACTTGACTTCTCATGGCTGTCTGTTATCCAGGCACAAAATAAAGGTGCCCAGAGCTCTGCCTGACTGCAGGAGTTTGACGTTATCAGCTAATTAGTGATATGGCAGCGCTGATCCGATACAGCCTTTAAATAGGACATCTCTTATGGAGATGAAAGTGACTAATGCCATTTAAAATGGACAGATCAGCATGATGGGATGTACTGTCAGACTTTAAAACACCAGATCCCATCCATTCATTTTCCATTGAGATACATAACGAAATAAGACTACATCGGTTTGGCTCTCTTATCTTTGAGAAGGCTTCATGGATATAATTGGGCTCCTCTAATTGCCACTCTTCTGCCTGTAGGGTCACCTGACCCCTTCGTGCCTCGTCACCATGGGAATGAGCACGACCGCGTGAGCCGACACGTGAGCAATAAAAGATCTTGGAGGTGTCATTCTGGGGCCTTCGGTGAGTCCTATGGGTTTTACTTTAAGGTTTGTTTAGCGTTATTGTACATGTTTTGTTATGCATTGTATTAGTTTATAATTATTTCTATATCTTAACAGAATAGACTCATTCTGTCTGTACTCGATGATGTAATGAATTGTGACAGGGCAGCATATTTTCCGTCTTAGTGTGACCCCCCCCCCCCCCGCCACCGTCCACCTGCACCTTGACAGCCTCAGAGTAACGTTTCAGTTTTCAAAGCCGCCGATGACTGACCAAAAGCAAACAAAGCATCATCTTACTCTCCCTGACAACCTCCAGCAGACAATACTTCCGTCTTCCATCGGCAGCAGCCACAATTTAGCAAGAGGTAATAAAATTCATGGCAAAAATTAGTTAAGAGGGGAAGACTCGATTAATTTAAAATGCTTCCACTGCGAATTTTAACATGCATGCAAAGATTGTTCCAAGTGATTAGATTCCACATTTTACCCCGTTTCATCCTTAGAGAAATAACATAATTTTTTCCTATCTTTTACCTTCCTCCATGTTTGTGATTAAAATCTGAAATGTCCACGTTTTAATTAACAAGCATTGGTACATTTTTTGCTTACCGGCTGACTTATGCCAGAATGATATTGTCCTTAATATATTAATAGATGCTTAGCACTTTGCGGAATTGGCCGGGCGAGATCCTGTCTCAGACTGACAGGTTGCCTCCATCTGCGAGGCTCGGAATCATGTCAAGTGCCCTGGCCAAGACGCTGCCATCTCTTAAGACGGGGTCTACAATTTAGGCGATTGGCCCCCCATCCGCAAATCTTCTGTGCCTCGAGTGTACTCGATGGCGAGCATCGCTAATTACCCTGGTGGAGGAACAACGCCGCGTAAGTGGATTGGCGCAGACGCAAGTCGGCGCTCGGCTCCAGAACCGAAAAGGCTTCCTCAGTAGAGCGTCCGCTGACGATCAGCCGTCTCCGTTTGTCTGGGGGAATTTCTGTTGATAAATGACTCTGTGTCAAAGGTGTTCCCATTTCATTTTTCAGCCCTAACTGTTACTGATTTATAATAGCTCTCTGTACATAATTTAAAATATATAATTTCCATCCATCCATCCTCCTTCCAATTAGGGTCACGGTGAGCCCACCCCTGGAAACAGAAGGGGATGGCAGAGTACATCTACATGGGAGGCTTTATGATTAAAAATACTCCAGTTTCTGGTAATAATACACTATAAGAGTTTATCTTATGAATGCCATCTTGAATTTCATTATTTGTACAAAGCCATAGCCTAAGGATTTTGTCACAGATTTTAGAAGAATATACATCCATCCATCTATCCCTTTACTGGAACTGCTTGTCGCTTTCAGGGTTGGAGGGATCCAAAGCCTTTCCTGAAGGCTACGGGCGGAAGACAGGGAACAACTCAGGATGGGGCGCCAACCCATCACGGGCTTTAGAAAATAATGAGCTTGAAGAAAAAAAAAAAAGTTAAATCAGTGTATGGCATTTGTAAAATTATTTTGGCAAGTGGCTTCTGTATGATCTCCCCAGGGGGGGAAAAGGCCTCCCTACCACTCCTGCCCCTTTAAGCCTCGACACGCTGCCAAGCAGTGGGGTGCCATCTGTGGGTGACGCGTGACCCCCCACACATTCCCACCTGACATTCTCCTTGGCAACTAAGCGTGGAGAATGCTGCATGCTGACTGACTTTCTCGAGGGGGTGGGGCGGCGTGGCCGAAAATCTCACACCTGTGCCATTAACACCCTCCGCATTCTTATCCAAGGTTGTGTCATGCAAATACATAGCAGGTTCTTCAAAAACCAAAAGCCACTTACGCAGGTTATAGTGCAACGTCTGTGTTATTAATGCAGGGGAATGTTTATGGAAACAGTCCCTACTGTAGTGCTTCAGTTAAGGAGTCGAACTGCCTCCCTTGGGGCAATCGTACCTGCATCCATAAACTATTATGCTCCTGCATTTCATTTAAAGTCATGCTATATATATATATACACACACACACACATAGTACTGTTCAAAGATTTTAGGCAGTCAGGAAATGTTTAAAGCTGTATATTTTGGCAGTAAGTGTATATTTGCTCAGAAAACACAGTTTACCCTTAGATCTTATGCAAATGAACAGTGACAATAAAAACTAAAATTTTTTTGGCTGGCTAGAGGATCACTGGGTCTTTCTTCAGGGGCACCTCATCCATTCCATAAACTTCACCACTGACTCACCTAATTAATTACTTTAGCCTGCCACCCCCCCATCTGAAAATAGCATGAGAGATACGACCCCCCCCAAAAAATTAAATGCCTAAGACCCCCGAACAACATGCAAAAACATGCCCAAACATGTTCTAGTTTAAATCCTGACAGTCGGAAGATGCTCACCCAGCACAAACAATTTCCAAAGGTGTTACATACACAGATAAATTCCGTATATAGACAAGCTTGCTCCCACAGACATGCTAATGTGGGCTTCCCCTGGCATTATACGCGTTTTGGAGACACCTCCCCTGTTCAAACACATTATTCTGAAAGCTCTACCCTGTGCCAA
Source organism: Petrocephalus zakoni (assembly GCA_026774425.1). Lineage (NCBI taxonomy): Eukaryota > Metazoa > Chordata > Actinopteri > Osteoglossiformes > Mormyridae > Petrocephalus > Petrocephalus zakoni. The sequence goes on from JAODKN010000037.1 coordinate 20,408,457, forward strand.
CAATTGATATAAATCTTGTTTGGATGGGTTCAGCGACTGATCTGTTTGACCACCTATTTCGATGGCACTCTGGATTATTTGAAAACATCAAATAATGGTATAAAAAGGTGCCTCACTTATGTTTCATTGTAGTTTTCTTTGCCTAATTCCATTCTTGACTTTGTATCCTAAGTTGTAAAAGTCATTCTAGGCATCATCGCCTCCTGTAAGAGGTCACAGCTCCCGCCACCAGAGTGACCAGCGCCATGACTGTTGTGCAGCATAACTTTATAACAATGTGGGGCTTGTGATATGTCATTGGGCTTGCTTTTTCCGAGCTGTTAGTTTCTTCACTTCGAGGAGCTACAGGTTATTGGGTGGCCGAGAGCTCTCCCGAAAGGGAGGGTCGGCAATACCCGTGTTTCGGGGTGGTTGGCTGGGAACCTTTGCCATGCAGTGAAAACTGAACCAATTGGCCCGATTGTGGGCTCACTTTGGTCAGTAGGTCAAGAGTTATGTATTGAATGTTGTTACTTGTCTAAATATGCAGTGTTGAAATCCGAAGGTGTGAAATCTGATGACATCATGGACACCATATTTGCAGGGGTATTTCTTTTTCCGTTTTTGAGCAATTTAACTTGTTTTTGGATTAAAGGCCTATAATGGATAACAATCTATGGATGCTTAAGGAGAGAGGAATGCCGAGATCAGCCTACTTTGTGTGATGTTATGTTATTCATGTTGTAGGAAGTAACAGCTCAAATAAATGTGTGTCTCCACCAATATTTAGGGAAATTAATTATTCATTAATTATGAATTTATTAATCATTAATTAATCATGAGATATGGTAATTGAGTAGTTGTTACTCTATGAGCTTGGGACTTAAAATGATTAGTAGCCGTTTCGCACCCATGAATAGACCTCTTGTGAGCACTCAATGAGACTGAGATTTAAAAGGTGGAAAAGCACCTTTTTACACCTTATTACTAAAATTAAAACTAAAATTACTTATTACTAAAACTACAACTAAAACAGGGCCACAAAATAACAAAATAAAATCAAGTAAACTGGATGGAAAATAAAAGCAGTGATTAGATTTCACTGGGTATCCTTAAAGGGAAATACTGTTCTGCAAAGCAGGGTTTCCGTGGTTACAGAGGTGATGAGGGAGGAAGTGATGATACTGGGGCGGTTCCTTGTGCTGGGCCGTCTCTAATGGCGCTTTTCCACTACATAGTACGGCACGACACGGTTCAGTTCAGCTCACTTTTGGGGGGTTTTCCACTGGGAACAGTACCTGGTACCTGGT
>JAODKN010000037.1:20420228-20438482 GCA_026774425.1 Petrocephalus zakoni
TCCGTTTTTTTTTTCTTCCTACCAACACAAACATTTTTTTTTTTTTTTTTCTTTTTTTGGGGGGGGGGGGGGGGGGGGGGGGGGGGGGGGGGGGGGCCCCCCCTGGATGTGACCGTCCTGCAGTGAGGACAAGGAGAATATAAGCCACTTGCACCATGGCATACCCACTACTCACATCTCATCGGGTGACGTGACTCACTGTTTTTTCCCCCCGAAGGATGAAGATAAGCGGAGAGACCTCCACGTGCACCCGAACGCAGCCGTGAGTGAGTTTCTGAAGGTCTGTGGCTCTTCTTGGTTTCCAGGGTCAGGGATGATTATGGAGGACAGAGTTTTGTGTACTAATAGCTGCAAAACAAACTTTGTATTTCTTTGTTTTTATAAAAGAAAAAGTTTTCTTGTGTCTTCAAGGAAAAAAACCTCTAAGCAACAAAAAGGAGTGCTTTTTAAAGGGTTAAAAAAGAGCCATATAAAACCACACAGGTTTAAAGTCATGCCACATTAGCTGTCAGATGCAAGCCACAAAACTTATCCATATTTTTCCCATTAGGCTTCTGACACTAAACAAAAAAGTTATTCATGTTATAGAAAAGTTCCTTCGGTTTTATTGTGGTGCAACAACCACCATAATAAATGGAAACACAGCACTGGGGGTTTGAAAGGATAGATATGTTTCTGCAAATGGCTGTGGAGAGTAACCTTTGCCACGTCTTGCTTATCGTCATCAAGCTAAACGTTCAATCTGTCCCACTCACTGCAGATCATAAGCGATGGTCACTGCTCATCACCCCTGCTCATCGGAGAAGCTTAATGAAGCCACCGTCTGCTTATTAGGACGAGGGACAGCTCAGAGACCCCCAGATCTCTCCTCCGAGTGTCTGTGACACCAGTGATTGAGGGAGAGTGCCTGAACATTGACCTTTTGGAGTTCTCACTGTATCCTTGGAGACAGAAGGTGGGACCCTGGTTGTTGAGCTGATTCTCGGCCTGAGAGTTACTGGGTTGGAACCATCCTCAGTGTCTGGTGGGCAACTTTACACTGAAGCAGGTGGATAGAATCTATTACTAAAAATCAATGGGAGAAGGAGCCAATTCAAGGCTGACATTTCTGATAGGACAGAAAGATATAAAGACTTATCGAGAGATAAACAGACAGACAGATAGACAAACAGAAAGAGGGACAGATAGATAGAGTGCGTGAGCGAGCATCCAGTTTTGCAATCCCTAGGTCAAAATAATATTCCAAAACCCAAAAATGCTAGGGTGCTACATTCTTTGTTGAGTGTTTCAAAGTTTGTAAAACTTGTGCAGCCATAAAGCAAGACACACGAGTAAATAAAACAACCAAGATGCACAAAAAACAGTGCAAAGGTAAGAACAGGAAGGCTCAGGAAAGCAAATCAAAGGTCCTGGTGCCCGCTGCTAATGAGCCAGCTTGGAATCAGGTGAAGGCCTCACTCCTCAGGAAATGAACGCCTTTTTTTTTAATATCCAAAGTTGTCAGAAATCACTCAGTGTCGTATCACATTTCCTCCATGTCGGTCAACGGGCTGATGAGTAAAACACAACACGGGGCGAATGAGGAAGTCCTTGATTGTGCACCAGGCGGAAACATAGGGTAGCGTCAGCCTCTCGGTGAGTGACGGGGGGCTGTTTTTGAGAAGGCCTTCCCGGCTGTCAGGATCGCATCTGTAGCGTCTCACCCCACTCCCCTTGAAAGTTCGACGGGGATCGTGTGTCTCCCTGTTGATGACTGAAGAATTCGGGGTGGGGAAGGGGGGGTTGTGTGGAAGAGGTGGAGGGTGGTGACAGGCGATGTCACAGATGTGCCAGCCGGCTCCATCATGGACGGCTTAGTTCCACAAACAGGGGTCCTTCGATGACATATCCAGGCTGCACACGCTGGCACAATATTCGCAAAGCTAAAAAGCTACGCTAAAGCTACACTTGACCACGCTGGCAATTAGTAACACGAAACAGGACACTGCCAGGTTTCTCGTTCACTTTTCAGCTCCATGCTGCTTCAAATATGTGTCAGAAGAATGAATGTGAAGCATGAGAACAATTGTGAAATATATAGTTTTAAGGTTTCTGTTCCAAGCTGCTGGATGACTCTCTCTGCGCCCGTTTAGATCTATGCTTTGTTAGATCTTCCAAGCTGAATAGAGTGCTCCTTCATTTCACAGGCGCCATGTTTTCTCTAAAATCGCAAGAAAAGATCTAAAACGGCGAGAGGAGTGCTGCCCCTTGCCTCCACTCTCCAGCGCTCCTGAAAATGATCGCAGGTCAGGTGCCTGCATTTTTCCTGAACTTCAGCAGAAGAAAAACAGAATGATTATAAGTTAATTGCGCGGCGGGGGCTGCTACCGGGAAACACCTGCAGGCCTGGAGACGAGTGCACAAAGGCGGGAGAGACGGACCAATGCAAAGAAAAGCCCTCAAAAAGCCTCACACAATCCCGGGGTGGCGTGGGCTGTTCCAGAAGCTCACTGTAGCTCTTAAGAAAATAACTATGTTTGGCACACCGTCGCCAGAAGCCGAGGGCTGACTGAGGCTTTTCAAAGACAAAACAAAGACCAATTATTATTCCATGATGTAAAAAATGTGCGCATCCGTGAGCAGTTTGCCTCCGATTCAGCTCTTAGAGACACTTGGCTGGTCCGTAACTTCTGTGGCTTTTAGTGAATCTGTGCGAATGGTGTGAAAAGGCCAGCAGCGATCATATCAAATGATAGCAGATGTCCGGGCCGGCCATGAAGGGAGGGGGGACCCTCGTGGCTTCAGCGCCTTAGTGTGCTGCACCAGAGGTGACGTTTCAGCCTGAAGGCCATAAGCTAGCAAACACGCCTTCAGTGCCCTGGCTGCGAACCATCTTCTTAAGCAGCACGAAGGATGAGGCACCTGGAAAATCCAGTTTGTTAGTTTCAGAGCTACTAATGACTTCATACCAGGTAGAGTATAGGTACTGCATTCAGTATCATTTTATGGTCCCTCCTTATTTCACATCCAAATTCTTCAACATAATTTTTCCTGCAGGACCACCCGCAGGACCACCCGTTATACTGAGAATTACAGTCTTGATTTTTCCGTATTACATATTTACGCATGCAAGTAGGCAAATAGCACGTTATGAAAATAAATGCTGGCAAGGAGGTGACTGGGCATAAGTGCGGCCAGGCTGACCTTCCAGTGGATGTCCACGTTCAGATATAAGCAGTATTAGGGCAGGAGCTACACAACAGAACAAGAGCCTAATAAGACTATTCAAGGATAAGAAGTGCATCATAAGAGCATTCAGGGAATATGAAGAGGCATCAGACTAATAGAGGAGTTCATGGAACAGATGGGTCTTGAGATGTTTCTTGAAGATCTGATGATCAGATGTAGTTCAGCAGCTCATTCCACCACTAGGGAACCATATGAGAGAACCGTCAGGGGAGACACTTCTCAGGTGGTTCCAAGCGGTGTTGGTCTGATGGCCGAGGGGGTGAGGTGGGACATAGGTCATGCATGGGGAGCCATCTGATGCAGATGGGCGCCTGTCTGTTGATGTACCTGTCAGCCAGCCAATCTCTTGAGTGGAGAGCAGTGCCAGGGGAAGATGGCACTCTACCGCGCCAAGTGTTGCTCATGGAGTAACTTGCTAAACTTCTCTCAACGCATCTATCTTGGATTTAGCGACCCCTATATAAAATCATATAGAACCCCATATAAAAACTGGTTTCAATTTGCTTTCGGACTTCCTTTGCTGCCCCCTGGAGGATGGGCCCCCCCTTAGAGCATGGTTCCTCCCAAGGTTTCTCCCTGCCACTGTCGCCTCTGACTTTCACCGTTCAGCGTTCACTGGCGGCTTTGGGTAGCGATATTGTGAAGTGCTTCGAGACGATGTAATGTTGTGAAAACGCACTATATAAAGAAATTGAATTGAATTCAGCTGGCACAATATCTCAAATGATGTCTGACAACAGCAAATCCTTCCTGGGATCATATCTCAGCTTGCCATACTCTGCAGGAACAACGCACACATGCACTCCCTGGCAGAAACGAGCACTAAGAACCTGAGCTTGATGCGAATGCCGATAGGGAGCAAACGAGGAGAGGCCAGGAGCGGTGACATGAGAACGATTAGGTTGAACGAACATCAGATGAACCGTCGCCTTTTAAATCATCTGCCCTGGTCCGATAGCACACGCTAGTAGACCTGCTAGTAGAGAGTGCGCCTGCCTGCTTGGCCCTATTTCGCTGGCTTGTCACCCGTACTTTCAGGACATATCGCATAAGTGTGTTGGAAGTGTTAAAGGGCCATAGTGGGACTTTGGGGATTAAGAGGTTTTGATTCTGAAGAAAGCTGGCAGTTAAGGGCTCGGTTAAATAATACAGGGCCCATAAGAACTTTGGTTTTTGGGGACCAGGCTCTGCTGAGGGCAGCCTGCTATCCTTTTGCCCCAGGGGCGGCTTGTGAAGACACGGCTGAGACGATTAGGGTGTATCGAGCTCAAACAGCGAATTTCCTCCCAGATCACAGAGTTGAGGCCGAGGTGAGAGAATGCTTTAGAAAACATTCCCTCATTGGGAAATGATTTGTTCAGGGCTGAGCAGTTTGTGAGTGAGCCACCTAACACACGGCTGCCACCGGAGAAAGATGATTCTGGAAGACATTGAGTCAGGCGTTCGGTGGTGCCCTCTTACTGGCCATCTGACAGAGGGAATATTTTTCTCTCCTTAATTGCTGTTGGGGATCCCTGTCTATGGCCTGCCTATGGACCCCCCCAGCTAGTCACAGAGCAGGGATTTGACCCACAATGAGACATCATTTGTTTGTAATAGGCCCTTATATTACAGCATGCAGTCATGTTAGCTGCCCAGTGCTGATGAGATGTGGTGCTCATGACCTTACCCGTGTACACAATCACCTGTGCTATCATTTAGCACATCTAGGACAAATATCCCAAGATTATCGCCTAACTTTAGGCCTCCAAGTACCAAATTGTGTAGGTTCAGAATCTAAGCCATTTTGTAACTTTTTAAAAGCTTCATGTTGGTTTTCCGAGGTCAGTTGAGGCTGGGAGCCGGGCCTGCCCCTGCCTCGGCAGAGAAGCGACGTCGTTATACTAACAGAACTCAAAAAATGTGCTTCAGCGTCCACTCAGTCCCGCCCATCAAATATTCATATTTCTGTGAATGGGAATCCAGAGCAGCGCATTACAAAGGCCGAGGGGGCCGAGGGATAAACACATACCCAAACGCGGACCTGGCATCTATTAAAAAAGAGGACAAATGTTACTCATGATTTTTTAAAGGGGTGTGGAGATTTGGAAGCCTCTGAACTTCATTTGTCCTGAGATGTCTCTGGTGATGGGGGGGGGGGTGTGCAGAGATGTGAAAATGGATATCACTCGGGAGACTTTGTCGGGACGTATAGAACGTGACTCTCGGGCTGAGATGGTCTGAAGTCTGGGGGGGTGGGGGGAGGGGGGTGGTATCTCACCAGTCAGAGAGACCGGGGGTTGTGTGGACAGTCGCTCTTCAAACTGGCAGGAGTGAGATAGCCAATATGGGGAGCCAGGCGTGTAGCAATGAAAAAGTCCCGTTTGGCGTGATGAGCCAAGGCGCGATATGACCGGAGGAATGACTCTGGGGCACCCAAGCGACCGAATCCCTCCGCAATGCGGCTGCAGGCTGAAGGGGGCCGCGGCTACCCCACCCTCTGCGACAGCATCATCACCCAATACGACACACTGCACGCGCATCTTCTAACCTTGACCTAACTGCAGGCACTCTGTGTCGGCGCATTCAGCAACAAGCTCGAAGAACATTAATATCTGTCTGGGTGTAAGCCTCAGCAAGGCCACCACAAAGCCCAGAGAGGGGAGGGGGGGAAGTACACGGGAGCCAAAGCAAACATAATCCTACACTCGGGGTCCATTTAAATAATTTAGCCATCGTCAGTTTCACGTGGATCAGGGGGTCGAGGCGTCCGGGCCTCCGGGCCGCGGGGCACACTGGCTTTGCGTTCCAGCCGAGCTCTTAATTAATGAACCTATTTGGCTTTGATGAAGAGCACTGCTGTAGAGAAAGGCCTCGCACGCCGAGGGTCACGGTGACGGGGGGGGGGTTCCCGGGGCCCGTGACGCAGGGCTTTCACGGTGCACTTTAAATGGCACACAGACGAGTGGGGGCATGCGCGCGAGGTGGGACAAGGCAGAGTGACAGGCAGCCGCAAGGAGAATCGGGAGAGTCGGGAAGGAGAGTGAGCAGGAGATGGAAGGAGACGCGGGAGTCAGCGCCACCCGGCCACCAGGAAATAAAGAGAGCAAAGAACACCCGTATAAAATGGGAAAAATAGACCAGCCACTGTGGCAATGTAACACGTATTTCCGCACTTATAGGCTGTAATACATGATTTCATCTTTGTCATTTTACATTTATTTATCAGACACTTTTATTCAAAGCGACGCACGTTTCGAGAAAGCTGGGCCAGACAGTGCCTGGAGTAATTGGGGGTTACGGGCTACCCTGGGATACGAACCAGGGCCGGTGCGGCCACAGGCCCAGGGTCCTGACCCGCAGAGCCCCACACCGCTTCATTATGCGGCGGTCAGTTGTTACGCGGTAACACGGCCGAACTGTGAGTCGCCAAGAGTGAAAGTTAAAATGCAGCGAAACTGGTCAGATGCGGTGGGAGGTAAAATTAAAATTCCCATGAAGTGATTGGCTCCCGTCAGGTGTTGCATCAGCGGCTCGTGTGGTGGTAGGCATGCGAGGCTGTCGGGAGCCGCGGATGAAGGGTAACCGGACCGCCTCGCCTCCGGACCGGGGGGGGGAGCAGAGGCAGGCAGGCTGATGCGTCAGTGGAGCGGAGAGGTGCATTTCAAAATGATTGATGATCACGTCGGGTGGGAATGAAACATGCTTACCGCGCTCAGTGGCTCTGCTCTCCGTATAAATAAGTAAACCGCAAAAGCTGAACATGTACAGTATGATTCAGTTTAGCAACGCTTAATCCAATCACACATTTAAATACAAATACGTAGTATTTATCTTCCTCCATGAGAGGTGAGATGTGCCACTGATATGTTGCCTTGTGTTTCCTGGTGACAAACGCTGTTTGCACACAGTTTCCGGACCGACGCTCGCCGATATTTCAAAGCTGACGCGGCTGCTACTGCTAATGCTTTTTTCATAGTGCGGATGTATAAATAACCACAAATTGATCACTCCCTGAGGGGGAACAGAAACAATGTGCGAAAACTTTATTCAGGAGAAGGATTCTTTTCCCGAACCCGGTAGTATGAAATAAATACAACAAACAAAAAGCAATCATCCATCTAACCATCTTCCAATCCAGTAAAGGGTTGTGAGGAAAAATAAATATAAATATAAATAATATAATATAATATAAATATAATATAAATAATGTATTACAATGTAAATATGAATCCCTTAACACACACAAAAATGCCCTAAGACCCCAAGTAGGATAAACACTTATATGGATGGATGGAATGTCAGATGGACACACAAAAAATTAAGAATTATGCATTGATTACAAATCAACAACCTTTTAATGTTGAGTTATCAGAAGTTTGGTGCATTTCACATGAGGAGTTTAAGGAGGGGATGACTCTGATAGAGGGGCATGAATTCTTTGGGGGCGGTGGGCTACAGAATTGCACACTGAGAGGCACCCACCCCCCAAAGAACTGGGTTCCTCCTGTAGCACTGAAACATCACAGCCTGACCACTGAGATCATAGAAATGCTGATGAATGCCTCGTGTTCGCCATAAATTTTAGTTGATGCCTAGCGAAATGATCCCAAAGTTTCTCAGATGACTAGATCATTCCTTATCCGGGCAGATGGCCAGCTGATTGCTGGTTCTGTCAAGAGGTTCCTGGTTCTTTTGAATAGTGATACGATTAAAATCTGATGGACAATTTCTATCCCTGTTAGTTAGCCAGATGATTTGTGGCTGTCTCAGCATTTCTATAAGGCAGCTTGCAGCTCTGTATTTCTGTATTTCTGTGATCAGAAGGTCGTAGGCTTAAGTACCATGTGTGGTAGGGTGACTATACCTTTGGGCCTTAACCCCAGCTAGTCCAGGGACACTGCCTGACCCTTGATTCTCAGTATCGCTGCACGCAAATCATGTACAAAGTAAAGATGAATGTGACAGAATTCCTAACCTCTGGATTTGACAAAATGAAATAATGACAACAATAATTTCATTCTTCAGACATTACAGAGTGAAAACGATGACAAGTCAGACACAGCCAGTGGTGATACTAGGTTTTGATGCTTTTAGTCGGTTACATTGAGGTGGCTGGTACATTTTCACCTGACAAGTTTAACATATAATTGTTGCCTATTACCCTAATATGAGCATAAACCCAACTATGACACCCGTAACCCCTACCCAGCTCTAACCTTAACCATAAGTAACCAAACAAAATATGAAACTTTTTGCATTTTTACTTTTTTGATTGCAGACACAGATTTTTATAAAATTGAGGTTATGCTTGTGGGGACCGAAAAAATGTCCCCACGAGGTAAAAAGTAGCAGGTTTTTATCACTTTGCGGGGACAGAGGGTCCCCACACTGTAAAAAGCCGCGCCCACTGACACACACACGGTCCATGTACACTCACACGCACACACATTCTCACACACACATAAAAACTTTAACAAAGTTTTTGGCTCATCCCAAAAGTAAAAAAAAAAGGCCCTGTGGTTGTATTTCTGCTGCTATAAGCAGTTCATATTCCATTACCAGCACACAATATATAAAAAATGTGTTTGCCAATAGCCGGGCACTGCAAGATTTATTATATTACAAATGGTGAGTGTCCCGCCATTACAGTAAATGATGAATGCAGCGACTCTCAGTCAAACATGGCTGCAAATAACAATGTAATTTGGCTTGTCAGCAGAGCAGACCTCGTCCGCCCGACACCCCATGGTATTTATCCATTAAACCCAGTAGGAAACGTGCCTTTTTCTTAACTGATGTTTCCATCTAAGCACAGTTCAGTTTAGAACAAGCGGTTGGTGGAGACGGACTGCCTATGTCTCAAGCCATTTATTAAAGTCAAGTTTCAATTCTTAAAAAAAAAAAAAAACACCAGCCCCTCCCAAGCCTGAGGAGACATACCGTTCTCTGTTATCTGAGCTGAGGGTGCAAACTGTCTCCTGTTGATGGTTAAAGTTTGTCATGGTAGCTATTTTAATTTTATTTCAAAGTACTGCTTTTCCGAGATGGGAACAGAAAAAGCCTGCCTACCCAGAACTCCACCAGCACCGGGCGGGGATCAGTGTGACGTTCGACAGCTCAAGCCAAGAGGGCCTATAGACATATAGGATTCAGATGGCTTTTAAGAAGGCTTTACGGCAAAAGTTCCAGTTCCAGTGGGTCTTAGTGCTGATCAGTGCTCAGTAAAGGTGCTGAATAAAAGTGGCACAGTTACAGATATACAACTGGAATGTTAACTGAGCTGTCTATCAAAAGCAAGGGGAATAAACAAATGAAGCATTTTAGACGGTGTGAAAAAACGGGGGAACTGGAGGACAACTACCCATGTCAATGGTCAGTCAGGGGAGGGTCTGAGATGCCTATTGCCAGCAGAGGGAGCATGAAGACCTCTTAGTGCTGTAAAATCCATCCATCCATCCATCCATCCATCCATCCATCCCTTATCCATCCATCCATCCATCTGCCATCCATCCATCAATCATCCATCCATCTATCTGCCATCCATCCATCTGCCATCCATCCATCAATCATCCATCCATCTATCTGCCATCCATCCATCCATCCAGCTGAGTCATGTATGTAAGTATGTAAAATGCAATATATTTTAAATGATGCACCACAAAGTGTTATTAGTGATTTTCTTTTCACCAGTTCTGACTTCCCTGTTGGGGCTTGCAACCTCCCAGTGCCTCCCAGTGCCTCCCAGTATCCCAGTACCTCCCTGTGCCTCCCTGTGCCTCCCAGTGCCTCCTAGTATCCCAGTACCTCCCTGTGCCTCCCGTCTGTGTGATTTACCATGTGTGTCCAGCTGAGCTCTTACCCATTCAGGCATCTTTGACGCGTTAATGTGACGTCCGACATCGTATTAAATCACGCTGTGGAACGAGATTATACTAAGATTATGGCATGAATCAAAACAAATGTAAACGTCCTTCAGTTGATTGCTCTAGGGATTTGAATGAGTAAATGCTAACTAATTTAAATAATTAACGCTGCTTTATTCACCGAAAGGGAAAAAAAACAATGATATTACAAAACGTCTAGTCATTTTTCATATCACAGTTACACCTTGACAGCAATTTATTTTAACACAGCTAGGAGATGAAGGAGGGGTTTGTGAAACATTGCTTTGCATTTGAATCTGGAAACAGTTCAACCAAGCCTAATTAATAAAGAGCTCAGTTACACATAAGAGATCTTGAAGACAAGGACAGACAAAGTTCTGACATGTCTGGTGGGCACATTAGCAGCTAATTGGTTTCTGGCTTGTATGCAGATATATACAGCTAGGTCTATTCATATTTGGAAAGTGACACAATTTTCATAATTTTGGTTCTGTACATCACCACCATCACCACAGTAGATTTAAAATGAAACAGTCGAGATGCAGTTGAAGTGCAGATTTTCGGCTTTAATTCAATGGGTTGAGCAAAATTATTGTATAAGAATGTTAAGACCTAAAGTCATTTTTATACACAATCCCCGCATTTCAGGGGCTCAAATGTAATTGGACAAATGAATATAAATGTTCGTGAAAATAAAATGTTCATTTTTGTTGAAAGTCCTCTGCAGGTAATGACTGCCTGAAGTTTTGACCCCATGGACTTCACCCGACGCTGGGTCTCCTCCTTTGCAATGCTTTGCCAGGCCTTTACTGCAGCGGCTTTCAATTGTTGTTTGTTTGTGGGTCTTTGCCTGCTTTCCCTATATGTTTGGGACATTGTCCATCTGTATTCTGAAGCTCGGCTGAATTTGGCTGGATTTGAGCAGATAGCATGTCTCTGTACACCTCAGAATTCATACGGCTGCTTCTGTCCTCTGCCCCATCATCAATAAACACCAGTACCACTGGCAGCCATGTATGGCCAAGCCATCACACTGCCTCCATCGTGTTTTACAGATGACATAGTACGCTTTGGATCATGAGCTGTTCCATGCCTTCTTCTGTTGCAGAACTGTGCTGGCTTTTCTAGATGTTTTTTAGAAAAGTCCAGCCTACCCTTTCTATTCTCGAGGTTTATGAGTAGTCTGCACCTTGTGGTGAACCCTCTGTATTTGCTTTCAATAATTCTTCTCTTTATGGTAGACCAATTTTGACCAATTGACCAATATAGGCCATTAAGAGTGGTTCAGGGGCATTTCACTGCCTGTTGTACCTTGTATAACCATGCATGTGACAATTAAAGAATCCAATATTGATATGCCTATCTCCTGGGGAGTGTTCTTCACTTGTTTGGATGTTGTGAAGGGGTTTTTTTTCACCATGGAAATGATCCTGCTATCATCCACCACTATTGTCTTCCCGTGGACGTCGTGGTCTTTTCGTGTAGCTGAGTTATGTTTTTCTCAGAATGTACCCAACTGTAGATTTCGCCACCCCTAATACTCCTGCAATTTCTCGGATGCGTGTTTTCTGTTTTTCCAGCCTAAGGACGACCCGTTTCACCTGGATGGGGATGTGGGTTCCTGGAATCGATTTCAGACCTTTTATCTGCTTAAATGATGATGAATTAACGGAGGATTTGCCCACACCTGTCCACAAAATGGCAGGCAGGAGCGTAATGATTTGGGACGCAACTGTGTAATGGAAGGTGGCCAGTTTGAGTCCCCGACCCGCTAGTACCGCTGAGGTACCCTGAGTAAGGTACTGTCCCCAAGCACTGCTCCCCAGGCACTCACATAGCTGCCCCCTGCTGTGTCAGGATGTCACACGGGTTAAAAGCTGAGGACACATTTCGTTGTTGTGCACTGGGTGTTATTGTTGGCCCATGTACTTGCTTTGGACTGGAGACCAGGCTCTTGTCTCAGAGCTCAGACCCCCTAACAGGGGCAATTGCCCCCAACATCATAGCTACTAGGATCTCAGAGGCACACAAACGTCCCCCCGCCAGGATAAGGCACACATTTATGGCGGGGCATTATAAACTTCTTCAGCGACAATATAAGAATTTCAATTATAAAAAAAAAAAACAGAAAAAAAACAAAAATAAAATGGAAATGGCTTTTGTGCGATGCGTGGCTTAAAGTAAGTTCGAGAGCACTCTTGGACAACTGGCGCTGTGCCATCTTGTTAGATTGAACATCAAAAGCCCTCCGTAGTGGTCTGGGTGAGACGGGAGAAGAATATGTTTTAATGCTCACGGCAGTATGTGCATAAATAATACCATTCTACACCATGGCGAGGAAGCTGTCTCTTTGCGCACCCAGCCAGGGAAGGAAAGGTTTATTGGAGGTGTTGCACAATTACAGTTGAAATTGCTTTTTTTTGGGGGGGGGGGGGCACAGGATTGGTGCCATTCGCTTTTTTTCCTTCTGCACGTGTGCAATGCCACTCTGGCGGTCCCAGGGGACGGCCTGAGCCTGTCAGTTGGGAAATGCGGTGGCCTCTGAAATCTTGTTCGATTGGCGTCGCGACAAGCTTGCTCGTTATTATCCTCTTGCCCCCGTCTGTGATTGAACATTTTTGTTTTGCAGACACAGGAAGCGCCCCCTTTTTTTTGGGGGGGGGGGCATCTCAGGCTCGCAGTCCGACGGGGCACGATCCCGTGGGAACTGGCCAACATTATGTCCCACACCATCAAATCAGAAAGCCATCAGTGACAAATTGTGACAAATAAGACGCGTGGGCATACGACTGCAACATGGAGGAAATTTGAGTTTTCTCAAAACAAGAACATTAGTTTTTATTTGACCAGAAGTATTGAGGGCATCACGGCGTAAACTTTATCCAATGTTAAAAGTAGGCATATACCGAAAAATATGTGAGCAAATAAGTGGAAATTAACCAAATGACCAAATGAACGCATTAATAAAGCTGAGTAATCTGTTGCATGAGTGCGCCTGGGCACCGTGACCTGCACTGCGGGGGCAATAATGGGAAATGGATGGGGATGTTTACATGAGAGATTTTAGCACTAAATAGCTTTCTCAAGTGCTGAAATGACCAGAATAAAGACAAAGAAAATAATGCAAAAAACAGCCAACAAAACACACATTTTTTACCAGCCTATTATCTATTCACTCTGAGATGTGATTCAAAGAAGCTGTCTTCATATGGTTGTGAATTATTGTAAATTTCTGCAAAGTTTCTGTGCTACAGCTAGCTTGGAAAATGTGGTTTTGGCTGCCACCAGACCCAAGAGCTGGGAGCATCATGCAGGGACTGAAAGGTAGATGGGAGGAGACCGGAAGCCTTTGGAGATAAAACCTTCAGCTCCGTTCCTTTGAAATGCAGCCAGATCACAGACAGTCTAAGGTCCAGGCAAGGAGGAGCTGCAGAAGGCTGGCCAGGAGGTGAGTGATGGACCCGATGGGTACGCTGATTATTGGTCTGCTTGTCCAGTGAGATATTAAGGTTCCTAATGACAGTACGGTCTAGCTGCAAATTTGCTAATTTAAACTTGGGAGTCGGAGCCCAAACAGCTGATTGACGTCGCTCAGGATTGGACGTCTATGTCCTGCTGCTTCCCTGCAGTAATAAATCTGTCTGCTTGGACCCGCCCCGGACATCTGTACAACATAAACACAACTTCCCCCGCCTGCACTGGAGTGCAGAGGCATTGAAATATCAGTTCACACCCCCTTCCCACCCCCACTGCAGTTTTGCTAGTAAAGTTTTAGTAGGATTCCAGGTGAAAGTCTGTGATTCGGCAGGGTGTGGGTCTGCGAATACCTGCCATAGCTTTGTATTTCATGCTGGAATGCGGCCCTGTAATTTCCGCAGCCGTGCGAAAGCAAGAACCCACAGAATTGCAACTAAAGGACGTTTTAATTAACGGCTGGTTGCCGAGAGAGACGAATATGCCGTCAGAATCGCTGTTTTTTTTGTTTAAAGCTCCCCATCACTCCGACCCCCCTCCCCTCCCATGACATGAGTCATCGTCTCTGGGACGTTTTTAAAGAGCATCTTACCAAACATGGCGGAGCTCAATCCTGGGCCTCGGCGAGAGGGGTGGGGGGGGGTGGGTTAGTGCCGCACGTGCTCCTCGCCATTCCCGCCGCGGCTGGGGCCTGCGTCCCTTTGCTGGGTCACCGTGTAATTGGGCCGGGGCGGTCCTACGCGCCGGCCCCGTGAGCAGACAGGATGCTCGCCTGTTACTGGAACGTTAACCCCAGGCAATTAGCCATTGCCCTTATTATCATTCCTGCGAATCCCTTTTATCCAGAACCAATTACCAGCCCAGAATTTTCTACAGTTGGTTATTTCCTGAATAAATTTCAGCTAAGTACCTTACAACAGCAAGGACCCTCTGTGGAGTTGAACCTGCCGCCTTGTACTTAAAGTTCATTTCTTTAATCATTATGTTCCTTCCATAATGCAGAACATCGACTCGACGTGAGTCCATAGGCATCCGATTTAAGGTCTACGCCGAATCAGAAGCACTAGTGCAGGTTTTCTCATGACCTTTTATCATAACTATTTTATCAAGCACCGAGATGAAGATCAGAGAGCACATTTTCCAGATAAACTATTCCAACAAATGACGACATGAGCAGCAAACTGAAAAGAGAGAGGAATCGATACATCAGCGTTGTGGAGGAGCCGGGCGTCAGGCGAGGATGTTCTGAATGCCGGGTAGAGAAGACAACACACGATGACAACCGGTGTTGACTGGCTGGCATTGGCTGTGGTGCCCCGCATGGACGTGGCAGCTCATAGCAGCCTGCCTGGCACTGGCTGTGGCGCCCCCTATGGACGTGGCAGCTCATAGCAGCCTGCCTGGCACTGGCTGTGGCGCCCCCTATGGACGTGGCAGCTCATAGCAGGCTGCCTGCCACTGGCGCCCCCTATGGACATGGCAGCTCATAGCAGGCTGCCTGGCACTGGGTAATATTCACTTGGCACCTTCATTACAGCCTTCCCTCCATTATAATTTTCTTTGATTACCTACGGAGGCAGCTGGGGTCGGGCGGTGTGGACTGGGTCTAGGGTGGGGGGAGGGAAAGCATTCTCCCCTGTGCCGTTTCCTCTAATCAATGCACGCACGTTAAAACACTACTTAAGCCCTTGTAAAAAAAAAAAAAAAAGTACAAATTAACATAATCGAGAACAGATGGTCATTATGTATATAGGGTCACGCATTAAAAGGCATTTGTACCTGAACGAAGGGAGCTTTCACGGGTAAAGTGGGCTCTGCGAGCGGCCAGCTGGTCGGCAGTAATAACCCGGCCTGATTGCCTTTAACAGAATTTGTGCCGGAACCGAGACGCTAGCCGGCGCGGAGCACAGGTGGGCACAGCCTGAGTGCTCTGTAATAGCCCTGGAATTGCATTAGCATTTAGCCCAAAAACCACATCCAGCTCAGTAATCAGCCAGGGGTAAGAATACCAGGCCATGCTTTTATGAGGACCAAAAATATGAGCCGCATAGCAGCCGACGGTGCTGGCCCCGGCATCTGTGCGGGTTCTGCGACTGAACCCCGAGGTAACTTCAGACAGAAACATATTAAGCATATTAAAAGCCCGCGATGGTATAATGCAAAAGGGCAGATTTGTCAATATGCAAACCCAGAAAGGGACTTTCGCGATATCCACAATATGTCAGAAAAGAAGCTGAAAAATAAGAAGGAATTAAAATCGCTGACCTTTTCTGTTGGTATTTCACTCTTAAAAGATGAAACTGTCACCTGAGGTTTTCATGTAAATAATCTGTTTTTTTCTTCGTTGACATACATGTGAGCACACTGAGCTCACAGGTGAATTCTGTTATTTTCATCTGCTCCTCTCCCTCATCTCATACGGATGGATTTGGTAACACATTATTGCTAGGGCTGCAACCTACACGTGTGGCTAGTCTGAAAATGTCACCGGTTCAGTGTATTCATCAGTTAAAAAGTGAGATTTAGTCACATAGAGGAATGGGGTGGGAGGGTCCAGGAGAGTCAGAATTCCATCTAAGGAATGGGGTGGGAGGGTCCAGGAGAGTCAGGATTCCATCTAAAGAATGGGGTGGGAGGTGCAGGAGAGTCAGGATTCCATCTAAAGAATGGGGTGGGAGGGTCCAGGAGAGTCAGAAGTCCATCTAAGGAATGGGGTGGGAGGGTCCAGGAGAGTCAGAATTCCATCTAAGGAATTGGGTGGGAGGGGTCAGGAGAGTCAGGATTCCATATAAGGAATGGGGTGGGAGGGGTCAGAAGAGTCAGAATTCCATCTAAGCAATGGGGTGGGAGGGGTCAGGAGAGTCATGATTCCTTCTAAGCAATGGGGTGGGAGGGGTCAGGAGAGTCAGAATTCCATCTAAAGAATGAGGTGAGAGGATCATTTGAGTCTGAGTCTCATCCAAGGACACACCAGCCTATGTATGTCCCGGCCTCACACATCCATCTTTGGCATTTGTTCACAGACCTGCTCTGTCTCGCTTGGTGTTTCATGCTCACCTTGTGTTCAATCTGTTCCTGACCTGATCCCAGGTCCACCTTAGAAAGCTGCTATTCACTTCCCAGTCCATGGGTTATGTGTTTCCATTAGCTGTCTCGGCCCCAAGCACTGTCACCTTCACCCTCTAGACATACTGCAGAGCTGGTGTTTGCAGATGATCTAAATATATAGGAGAATCATACATATACATATTATTGTATTTAGGGTACTATGTAATAAAAACCAGCAGATCAAATTGATAACTTTATGTCCTCGATGGAGATCTCATACGTAATATTAGAAAATAAGAATATTTCAGTGAAAATAATCATTTTAGTATTACATCAGTTTGACAGAATGTATCCCCCGCATGACCCAAACCCCTTAACTCTTTTCTGTGTACTAGATCATGCAGATCTACAGCAAACTGCAAAGTACAGTACAGTACAGTATGTATCCATCTCTGGATCAAAAAGCCAGACCCTGACAGCGCCTGTGACAGGGGCTATGGAGTGCTCTCCCAGAAATAGCTGCGACGCCAAGGAATCCTACTTCACTTCTGAGCTTATTATAGAAGTGAAGTTCTGACCTCAAGGTGGGGCTTCTCGTCATTGTCAGCACATTTATCCGCTGGCAAATCCGTTCCGACACCGAGAGCCAGCCGGGCAGGGCACGGGAGGATGGAGGATGTTGTAGGACAATAAATGATTCTGTGTGAGTTTGGAGCCGGAAGGTTGCTGGGTTTAGTCCCTGGGTAATGTTCCTAGGGTGTCTCCTCAGGAAAAGTACTGATCAGGACATGTCCTCACAAATTTAAAGCACATCTTAAAAAATGTGGCTCATTGAGAAAAACAGAAAAAGCATCGCAGGTATCATTTGCGGACGGCTGGTGTTAAATTAGTGCTGGCGATCTTGCTGTACGTGAGTCATTTCGGAGAAAGTTCAGGAGCTGAGCAGTGGAAATTGAATGAGAAGTTTCATAAGGCTGATAAACAAAAATAAATAAATAAATAAGACAAAATAAGATAAATTGAGCCGAAGAATACTGAGATCAGGAAAAACAAGGAGCAGCGGAATACAAAATGCAGACTGTCAATCTTTATTCAGTTTCCCGGGCCCCGCAGTGACAGACTTTGATTTAAAAGACCGGAATTTTCCGCCAGCGTAATGCTGCATGCTAATATGGGGACCCATTCATATTTACTCTTAATGACAGTCTGCGGAAACAAAATAAAAAGATGAATAGAAAGTGCGGGGCCCAGAAATGCATGTTGGTAAATTACCGCGTGTGCGCTTCTGAGAATGGCGTCCATGCTTGTCACCTGACCCCAGCTGGAGGAAATGGAGGAAATTGCGTCCCGTCAGATGCTCGTCACCTGTCTCTCGGTGCCGACAATAGGCGCCCGCAAACACTGCGGTCCTCATGTTACTCGGCGACAGGTTTCCATGACACCCGCACGACACTCTGATCCTCCGATTTAGAAGCAGGCTCTGCAGCCCCCCATCTGAGCTGCCCCCTGCCCGTGCCCCCTTTTAATGCCCGTGCCCGATTCCCACTGCCCGTGACCACTTCCAATTCCCACTGCCCGCTGCCCACTGCCCGTGCCCAATGCCCATCTGGATATGTTCTGTACACTTTGGAGAAATGG
>JAODKN010000037.1:20444403-20459224 GCA_026774425.1 Petrocephalus zakoni
CCCCCCGCCCGCCCCGCCCCCCCCCCCCCCCCCCCCCCCCCCCCCCCCCCCCCCCCCCCCCCCCCCCCCCCCCCCACCCGCAGATGGGGAGGGAAAATCCATAGGCTGACATTTCTAAACAGGCCGCAGTACTCCCACGGAACATTCCGGACTCTCTCCTGCTGACGTGGAGCTGTTTGCATCACTCGGTACCTGATGCACCATTCACTGCCCTCCTCCCTGGCGGCCAGATGCCCTATCATCCAACCCCCCCACCCCCCCCAACCCCCCAACCCCTCAACCCCTGTGAAAGCAGACCCCCCTGTGGCTGCAGTGTGGAGGGCCAGGCCTGTTAATCACGCCCAAGGTGACCTTGCTCGCTGCAGATCCCCCTGGCTGCGGAACACGATCCCGGGGTGGAGGTCTCTGCCCACTGCCCCGTCTGCCGGCACCACCGACCCGCCTTGACGAGCCACATCAAAACAGCCTGGTTTACAAGTTTTTGCCGTCGCCAGCATTAATAACCCCCTTCGGGATCACCCTAGAGTTTTACGCGCCGTCGTTCTATAAAACACAAAGGGCGATATGCCAGTAAAACGTATGGCCGGCGTTCCGCACAGGGCGGCACGTCTCCGTCACCGCAGATGGGAGCCTTTCACCGTGATTACCCCACGGTACGCACTTCATTACGCAGTTCTCATTACGCAATAAACACGCTGAGATATGCGCAGTATATGTACGGCTCTCTGCTGTTTGCTGATGTGTGTATGTGTGAGGGAGTTGATACATAGTACAAAAGAAAAATATACACTGCATTTAAGCTGTATGTCAGTATATATACCTACATGGCCATATATAACTGAAGAAAATCTGGCAGCTGCATAAGTCACATGCATGTCTTTCTGGCGTGATCCACAGGCGGGTGGCGGTTATTAACTTATAAAATGAGCCGTCAGGCCACAGTGTTTTAGACACTTCAGACTTTATAGGCCCCTCAGTCAGACTCTGGAGGCAGTAACGTGATACGCAGCACACAGCATAACGGCAATAACCGGCCTGCTTAGACAACAATCAGACATACAAGCCGACTCATATAAATGATGGGTAATTTGGGGGGCTTTTTCTGGGTGGGACAGCAGGTGGGTGGGAGTTCATTTGTGGCCAGGAGTGGAGACGGATTTAAAAAGAGTGATGGTCGGGGGGGGGGGGGTGATTGCACAGGGAGACTAATGACCCGTTAGGTTGTTTGTGGGTTCAGGCATTGGGCTGTGAGTGTGCAGACAGGGGGGTGGGTAGATAGCCCCCAATGTTCTGAGTAAAAGTGAAGTGAATGGATATGCCTGTCACCTGAGGTCACCTCACCCCCCCCACCTGACATCTCAGCCCAGAACACCCCCTCCCCCTACAAAAATATAACAGGATATGTGCAGGGGGCGATATCCTACAAATGAGGACTTAATGTTGTACATATTCAAATGAGCCGCCTGTGTGAGACTTTAAGGGCCTTAAGCGGCTTCTGGAGGGATCTGGAAAAGACTTTCAGTGGGGTATTGTTCTGAAATGATGCTCGGATCGGCCTCTGGAACAATCTTAGCGGGCGTGCTGCTACATGGTGCGCTAAGGCGCTATCACAGGGGGTCAGGCATCTTGACTCTGGGCTATGAGGTCACCTTGCTACCTTGTCACCCTGATAACCGTAAACCCAAACCTCCCAGTGCTGTTCCGGGCGTATCTTTCTGGCTGGCATCTGCGGGGAGCTCAGCGACGTATCGCCACTCTTCTTATTTCCGGGGATTTTAGCCAGCAGGAGGCGCTGTGTGTCCATTGGGTGAGTTCCCGCGAATCCGTCGCATTCCAGCGTTCCGCGTGCACCGCGCCCACACCTTCGCTTCCCAAACGCGGCACAGCGCTGGAATTTGCGCGCCGTAGGCTGCATCAGCTTTCAAACCCCCAGCACGCCACAACGCCACTATGAAAAGCATCACCAGCTGAGCTCTGCCAATCGGCACATAGCCCCGCCTCCGTACTCAAGCCCGGGACGCAAGATAAACCCTGACGCACGGGGGAAATTGCCTCGCTTCTCCACAGCTGCGCCGAAATGTTCCTTGACGTCTGTATATCAAGGAACGCCCCTTGTGAAAATACACAGTCTCCCCGTCGCGTGATTACAGAGTGCTGGACGGGACCCCTTTTTAATGAATGCCAAACGTCTCTGCTCATAATTTAAGCGGCTGACATGCGATCGCTCGATAGCCAGCACCGTTCCTCCCGGTCGCCTTTGCTGCCGCCCCCGCGCTGCTGTAACCCCGAGGAAATGCACCCGGGCGCTTTTACATATCTGGCAATATGCACTTAATCAACGGCCCTGATCCGGCTCCAACTCCGCCATTTGGCCTGTCTTTGGCTCCTTTGTGGGAGACAGTCTGACCCTACGAAGCGTTCCTGGATGGGGCAGACACTGGTACAGATGCCTGTTTAAATTCAGTGTGAAGTGCCGCGTCTAAGGCATGCCCCCCCCACCCCCGACAAATGGCATTTTCACACCATCTAAAACCTGCGTACGTGCCTGTCCTCTCGTCCTGGTGCCAACCGCAGCACCTACTTCCTGGGATTTACAACATAGTGGTGCTAATAAATATTCCGCTGTCCATGTTCATAATGAGGGATGTTTTGTTTGTTATAAGAGCTCTAAGTGTCCATCTGTCCGTGGCGGGCCAGCCTCTAATGGCTGCCGCTGTGTGGCAGGGAGCGGGCTTCCTGTAGACTGAGAGCGGCCACTGCCGCTTCAGGACGCTTCCCACCCCTCCTGGCTTTCTGCTGTGCTCAGCAGTGAGATTCAGGAGCCATCAGGCTGTGGGAAGGCGCGGGGTCCTGCGGGGCTGCCCCCCCCCCAGCGTCGGCCTGGAGGTGTGCTAATGGCTAAGGTGTTTGGGGAGGAGAGACCTCACCACCAGGGCTCCTGGTTACAGAAGGAACCTCTTCTCTATTGATGTGAAGCTGTACTGCAGCTCTCGACCCCGGGGCGGGGGGTGGCTTTTGGGGGGGGGCGTTGGGTCCTGCGCTGTGACTTATTTTCTCGCCCCATTATTCCCCAATTTCAGTGAGCCAAATGGAACCCTGCATGGGGGCCTGCCCCATGCCCTCCTGCGCACTGATGGCTGCCCGATTGTGTTTGTGCGCTGCACCTTTCTTTCTAAAATCGAGGCTATTGTGTTCCTTCTAGGCGGGAGCGGAGCTGACCGGTGGGGAGTGCTGTCTTACCCCATCTGGTGCTGCTGTGCACATCGCCGGTTTATTTAGACCAATTGCATCACCAGTGAAAGGTGCCATTTACGCCATGTATTACAGTAGAGAAATAACGTCCGTTAAATGTGCGGGCGGGACACCAGAAAATAATTCCTCAGCCAAGTTTCTTTCCTTGCTGTTGGTGTGCAGCATGTGACCATCCCGGCCCTGGCAGGCCGCTCCTACATTCAGGATCGCCGCAGCGGTTGCAGACTCCGCCCCCCCTCCTAGGCCCCGCCTCTCATACAGCGGGAGGAACCCTGCGATTCTGCCCAAGTGCAGATTCATGGCTAAAAAAAGAAAATAGGTGGAGAAACGGCTGGTGTTTACACAGCAGCTACAAATACATCGCTACGTTCCCAGTTATAACCTCCTTCTGGATTTTGGGCGTAATTAGACTCCACAAGGTATCCCATTGGGATGTGTACAAACTCACGGACTTATTGAATGTGAACGTTTCTACATGTTTAGTCAAATTACACTCCGGTACAGCATCTCTGCCAAGTTCAACAAAGAGAGCAACGGCTATTAGACTACAAACTACTTTTTGGATATATGGCATTTTTGATTTGTATGCGTGTGCGGACGGTTTAATATGTGCGTATTGTGTTACTCCGAAGACTGAGAAACCCAATCCAGTTGCTCAAAAGGCTGCAATTTGCAGGGATCTTTAGTTTTCAGGTTGTTATTAGGACAGGCAGCCTGTAGCAGTCGGCGCTCCGGTTTAACTCGTGAGTTGGCGTCACGGAGTACTTCTGCATCAGGACGCAGTCATCAGGAAGATCGACGCGGAGATGATTCCAGCTATGAGGGCGGCCACGCTTGCGAACACGCGAGCGCCACCGGCGGGTCACGCGGGTTATTGCTATTCTATCGCGGCTTCCGGAATGCCCGAGAGGTGTTTGCGGTGACTGACGTTTCCTGCCTTCGAGTTCTGACAGAACAGAAATGACTTATACCCACTCCAAATTTAGGGGGGGAACAAGGCAAGCTTTCCGTGTGTTTCCCCCCTCTCTTTCTCCGCCCCCTCGGAGCCGAGCGCGACGGTAAAGGTGCCTGCTTGATGTCTTGACGGCTTGTCGTCTCGCTCCCGAAAGCCCACAACAGCGATTTTGCCCTTTTCTATTTTTGGTGCCGAGGCTCAGCTGTGGCGGCGTGCGAACCTAAAAAGCAACCAACACGCACCTTCTGCCTGCCTCTGCGTCCTCCTTCCCTGTTGGCTTCAGAAAAACAGCCAATAATAAAGAGGCACGTTATCAAGCAGCTCCTATAATCACAGGAGGTTAGCCCAGCTTACACTCAGGAATGTACAATGCAGTGGGGTAAAGACCGAGATTTTACCCAGGTGGAAAGAAGCTGCCTTTCCCCTAATACTGAGGTAACATGTATATCAAGGCTTTTGTCGGATTGATAGGTATGAGGCAGAAATGTATTTTTGCACTTATTTTTGTAAAATGAAATAAAAAGTTGTAAAATTTCAAGTTTACTTTTGGAGATTGTACAAGAAAAACGGGCCAAGAGGACGATTTACCATCAGCAAAATCATCTTGATCTGATGAGAAGCTGTAGGATATTTTGCTTTAATATTATATTCAGACATGTGAAAATTCATTTAAATGTAAGCACAGGTATAACGCAACATGCAACAGTTTGTATCTGTCATTATTAATTAATCAAAAATGAAAGCAAAATGGAGATGTGTGAGCTCCCTAAATGATTCAATAGCTTATAGAACCACCTTCAGCAGCAGTAACTTCAGGTACTCGTTTCCGGTGTTACTGTCAGTCTCTCAGGTCGCTTTTCTCTTGGCCCACTCTTCCGTACTGCTTTGCCTCCGTCCCTTGAGGTTTGCAGGCTTCACTCCTGCTGATACTGTAAGGGGGAGGGACCCCAACAATGGAACAAACACATGAATAAGGGAAAAAGACGTCACACTTAGCTTCAATCCAACTTTATTAAGTGTCTGCACACGTCACACAGACGCGATGAAGAAGGCGCCAAAGAGAATGAAGTATTACAAAAACAACAGCTTAAAGAAAAGTAATCATTCATGCCATTAGGGACTAATGTAGCTAAAGTGAACATGTACCAGGCTTCTCTACTCAGAAGGCAGTTTTCTCAACCGCCCTCCCGATGATGTCAATTAGGCTTGTTTGTGTTAACATCGGCTGTCCAGCAGGGATGTGTCGTTTTAAATTGGCAAGTGCACATGATCTGTAGCACACGGAGGAAGGAATCATGCCGAAACACGTCTGTGTGTTGTGTGCAGACACTTATTTATTTTTTTGATTTTGAGATACTTTATTGATCCCTGTGGGGGAAATTGCCGTCTCACCTCCCCCAGCCTTGCTCTCTGTGAGAGGAAGCTTGGCCGTGAAGTGCAGCCACCTTGAGGGGCGCCCAGGGAGCTGGGGGTTAAGGGCCTTGCTCGAGGGCCCACAGACCTGCTGAGGCTGGGCTTGAGCCGGTCGACTTTCCAATTACAAGCACCGAGCGTAACCTGCTGGGCCACACTGTGCCCCCCAGTTGGCATTTGTTTATGCACAGCTCTCTTAAGGTCCCACCACAGCATTTCAGTCAGGCTGAGGTCCGGACTTTGACTGGGCCATTGCAAAACCTTGTTTCTTTTCTCTTTTAGCAATTCTGTTGATTATTTGCTGGTGTTCTTGAGATCATTGTCCTGTTACATGACCAAGTTTCGGCCATCAGACAGATGGCCTCACATTTGACTGTCAAGAATACTTTTGTATACAGAGGAGTTCATGGTCAACTCAATAACTGCAAGGTGCCCCAGTTCTGTGGCTGCAAAACAAGCCCAAATCATCAGCCCTCCACCACCGTGCTTGACACTTGGTGTGAGGCGTTTGTGCCTATATGCTGTGTTTGGTTTTCTCCAAATGTGGAGCTGTGCATTATGGCCAACCATCTTCACTTTATCTGTCCCAAGGACATAGTTACAGAAATCTTGTGGTTTGTTCAGATGCAACTTTGTAAACCTCAGCCATGCTGGCCTTTTCCTTTTAAGAGAGAAGAGACTTTCTCCTCCCAAACAAGCCATATTAGTTTAGACTTTTGCTAATTATACAATGTAGCTCTTGGGTTTTTTGCAATTTCTCTGAGCAATACACGGTCTGATCTTGGGGTGAATTTGCTGGGCATCCACTCCTGGGAAGATCGGAAGCTGCCTTGAATGTATTCCACTTGTAAATAATCTTTATCACTGTATAATGACTCATTACAAACAGTTCGGAAATGGCCTTATAACCATTCCCAAATTGATGGGCAGCAATAATTGCTTCTCAAAGACCAATGTTGATGACTTTCCTCCATGGCACTGTGCTAACACATCCCAGAATGCTGCTGTCCAGCAAACTAACTTTTATAGAGGTGGTCACATTTACTGATGATCCATTCAAGTGCATTTGATTAGCAGCACCTGGCTGCTACCTACCCTCTTAATTCCCATGGAAGTACTTAATTTTTCACACACTGCTTCTGCATTTTGGCTTAGTTTATGTTAAATATATAATGACACGATGTAATATGTCATGTGTTGTTGTTCATCTGAGGTTGTATTTACCTAATTTTAGGACCTGCTAAGGACTAGATTATTTTTTATGTCCTGAGACATGAAACCTTAGAGATGAAAGAGTGTGTACTTTCCATTTCACATGACTGTATGTTTTTTTTCTTTTCATTTTTTACTGACAGCACACTCATGCATCAAAATCATTGTCTGATATGAGAGGGCATTACATATTGGGAAAGGTCTGATGAGATGACATCTATAGACATTTTTGTTTACAAGTATTGAGACGCATGAGTAGAAATTAAATGCAAAATAAAGACGATAAAAGACCTCCACCATAAAGGGTTGAGTCTGGAGCATAAGACACAGACAAGACCCCTGACTGTAAGGCGCTCACCCCTGAAGACAGCGATAAATTAAACATTAGGGTGTACGGAACTGGCCATGAATGAACAAAGATCTGAGGCTGCTGTAGACTGGGGCAGACGCAAGGCAGGCTTGTGGTATGAATTCACAAGCTCGTGCTTTGCATGGGAAGCTCTTCATGCCACTGAGCAAGCGAGCGAATCCCCCGTCCGGCGTGACTTTGAGGATTGCACATTACAGCGGTGATGGCAGGAGGCCGGGCTCGCTGCACGCAGAGCCTTTGCGGGGCCATCCCCGTCATGCAAATTAATATGCAGCAGCTAACATTTTAGCTTCAGTGGCTGAATCTGAGCGGTGTTTCTCATGCTGAATTTGTTGCCTTTCATTTAAGTTTTTAGATTTAAAGCGTTGCTATTGAGTGCTTTAAATTCTTGACTGATCCTTTAATCTGAACTGACTATAGATTACTTGAAACAGTCTGAACCGTGTCCAGCTCATTGGTTTGAAACTGGAATGCCAGGACTTTGATTCCTGGGCTTCTTCAAACACCCAGAAAATACTTCTCCTCTAGGCTAGGACCCAAAATGCTGATCCACAGCACTCCTCTCCTCTCCGTGACCTACATCTCTGCGGAGGGTCTCCTAAATGGTCCACACCTGTACGTGTCTAGGTCAGCTCAGGTGCGGCCACCTGGTGACGGGATGTCTCCGGGCCATGGTTACAAATTTGCAGTTTTATTTAGCCAGACACGGCCCCTATACTTACCCGAGTCATTTGGGTTAATTACCTCAGTCAAGGACACAACAGCACTTCCTCCGCCGAGATGCATGAACCTTAACATCGAAGGCCGGTCCCCATGGACCCTTGCTACACAAAACCGACGGGCCTTCGAGCGTAGCCAGGTTATGCTTGTTCTCCCCTTTTTTCAACGTCGGCTCCAGAATGAAAAGGAATTAAGTCAGCAAGCCCAGCTGAGCACAGGCCAACCTTAGCTCCTCTTACATAATGTCATTTACTAACATGAGAGACCTTTGGATGCATGTGACTGGAAAAGCCATTAAGCAAATCTGCCTGTTCCCCACAGGGGAGCCTCATTTTGTGTGTCTCAGCTATATTAATGGATTTTTCCATTATTACTTATTTATCGTATACCTCTGTACGCAAAATTAAAATATAATGATTTTTAAACTGCAGTGTCTTTACAAATAAACTTTGAAGATAGCTGGCCACGGCGTGTCAAGAATGTTTGTGTTTTCCCTGAGGACAGAACTAGGCCAGCCTCTCAATACAATAAGAAAGGGCTTAATTTATAATTAGTGAAACATTGTAATTGTTTTTTTTTCATTCAATCACCGCACTGAGAGATACACCCATGAGGAAGAATGCTGTATTTTCCTCCAATTAGATTCTGCCCAATCTTATTCGCAAAGGGCCAGTGTGTATGCAGGTTTTTGGGATTACCTTTAGATCAGGTGTTCAAACCCAGGTGTGAGAACTTTTCAGCCAATCAGTCCTCTAATTAGTAACCTAATTAGAGAGTTGCAGCGAAAACCCACACACACAATGGCCCTTTGCAGATAAGATTGGCCACCCCTGCCATAGGAAATACAGGTGTCAGGAGTGGTTTTAACCACTAGGGTGGCACTATCAGAACTATTACTTATGGCAAGAAGCCTATGCCACTCTCTGGGTAACACCCAATATCATTGAGGCCCACAGTTAATGATACTTCTGCTGATTCATGTGACTGGGGTTTGTGTGATGTGACATGTGACTGGTGACAAGCACGCCGATTTCTCAGCCAAGTAGCAGATTCAAATCCATGACTAGGAACAAAGTCCTACAGAAGAATAGTTTGAGCAAAATAAAAACAAAGTGTAAAACTTTAAGCGACAGGGTCAAATGCTAAGCTGTGACTGGACTAGGCAACGCTGCAGTCCACATGGCTAAGAGCCGGGGCTGGGCTCGGATCAAAACTGGCGCTGGACTTTTGCCCAGACGGGCCCATCATGCATACATGCCCACAACTTTGCCAATGGGGGAGGGGGGTGAATTTTCCCAGATGGGGGATAAATTTCACTAGTCCACAAAGCCGTTGGCCCCCCAGGAAAATGGCCGGCATGCCAGACAGCCCGTCCAGGCCTGCAAAGAAGTAATATAAAAATGATGCCGTATTACATGAAGGGCTTATGTTTTGTCTATGACCTGCGGAGCAGACAGGAAGCTGGGAATAATCCCGGTTTGGGAGCCTCTTCCTCATGCATTTCCCAGCTGCGGCTCTTTGCCGTTCAGGTCGATCTCCCTTCATTTTCTTTTTCCCCCCATTCCTGTTTTCTTTTCCTGCTTTTTCCCCGTTTCCTCAGTGCGCTCCGGAGGCAGAGATTGGCGGAGAGTCCGGCCGAGGCCGAGGGGCACTTTAGTGGTTTGATAAGCCTTACGAGACGGAGGCGAACCGCGCTGTGAGGAGCAGTGTAACCGGGCCGGCCGTACCTTGCATAGGTTCAGATCGATATAGGGTGACAGCTTCTTCATGAATTTGCATTAGAAAAGGCAAACAGTTTTCCAGAAAGTTCTGGCAAAGCAGTTTAATTCTGTTTTCATAGTCTGCCGGTGACAGCACGGGCACACACACCTCGTCTGCGGAGCAGCCCGCACCCTGACTCCCCTTGAAAGTTTAATGCTACATTTTTTCTTCATTACGCCCCTGCTGCTTATGCATAAACCTGGTGCCTTCCCCTGTCGTATTGCTTCCTTGCCTGCTGTCCTGGAACGAGAGTGCGAGTGGGCCCTCCTTATTGTATGGGCCGGATGCTCTGAAAGCAATGTGGGGGGGGGGCGTTTTTGGGGAGACAGTGCCTGTAAGTGTGACATTTTTGCATCCCGTGTATTTTGAGCATATGTAATGCATTCTGTGTATAACTGCATTTGGAAGCCGTGGTCTGGAGTTCAGAGCACTCTAAATGCCATGGGGGGTTATGTGCCTGCGGTTCTCTGCTTATTTGCTGAGCTGTTGCTGATTTGCCTGCCGGCACCTGTGCCCATACGTGACTGGGCAGAGCCTCCCCTCCACTCCCAGTGTTTTAACATTCTCTTCCTAGCAGCTATTCCCTGGGATGTAAGAGGTGAGATAAATGGTGTCATCTAGAAGCAAGGCTCTGGCGGCTCGGCCAATAGCGTGGCGTCCAGAGACAGCTGCCTGGGCGATGCCACGTGCTGATTGGATGAATTGCTTGACACAGATGTGGGGGGGGGGTTCATTCTAAGGTTTAAGTAACAGCTTATGTTCACCAGTTCTGCTTTACTACAGGGAGGGTCAAGACCTGCTTTATCAGAATTCTCAGGCTATTTTGGAAAAAGGAACAAGTAAGAGACTGTATGTCGTTATGTAGACTCTATCTATAAAAGGTGATTATGCTCATGGCAGCTTGTTCAGGGGGATGCCAAACCCTTCCAGGTCACCATGTCATGTGCTGGCCATGCGTTTATTTATCCGGTGTAAGGGTCCGTGAGAGCCGGACACTAGCCAATGAGCAGTATGTTTACACCCTGCTAACCCCAAAGAGCCAAGTGACAGGCTGACGTCAGTGTCGCTCTGAAATGGAGGAGGGGGCCGAATCCATGAAAGTGAAATTAACGGCACGACCCGCCATTGATGGAGGTGGCGAATCTGCTCCTCCACAATCTGCCGTGGCATGATGACTGCTGACATCTGCCTCCTCCCTCCTGTCCCTCATCCCTCTCCTTCTGCTCACTTGGTTCTCTGTGTGTCTTGGGGGGGGGTGATCCTTAGCTCAGTTCTTCACAGGCCAGCCTCCATTATCTAGTGTTATTCCCATAGCTGGCCGACTACATGCACTCTGTGAACCCTGGCAAATGCATATCCCCACCCCCCCCCATCCTCAGGGAGCATTACCAAAAGGAAGCCACATTCCCTGGGATTAAGATGAGCTCTTCCAGGCAAATCTGCTAGCCGGGAAGGGAAAAATTAAGCTGAGAAGCTACCTTCCTTGTTTAATACTTCAGCTCATCGGTGGCCAATTCAATTATGCAAATGTATTGCTTTAATAGATACTGCTTTCAGTGAGCCAGAATGGAGGACAGGGGTATAGCTTCACCTGCCAGAGTCTGCACGCTGCACGGAGGGGAACTCCTGGTGACTCGGCTATTAATAACTCCATAGGCCGGAATAATAAACCCCGTTTGTCTGAGCTCGACTTCACCGCTTCATGCTACGAGGAGAACAACATTGTTCTAGCAAATGTCCTGCTTAAGGGTGGCTATGCAGAATGCTTTTTAACCCATGGTCTGAATAGTTACTCAGTGACCTGTATATATATATATTTTTTATTTTGGCATTCTGTCGAACTGTGTCACAGCCTGGAGGGGGTAAAGGACATCCTGTGAAGAGCAGAGGAACAGGTGGACCTGCAGGTGGCCCGTGAAGACCTGGAGAAC
Organism: Petrocephalus zakoni; assembly: GCA_026774425.1. Taxonomy (NCBI): domain Eukaryota; kingdom Metazoa; phylum Chordata; class Actinopteri; order Osteoglossiformes; family Mormyridae; genus Petrocephalus; species Petrocephalus zakoni. The sequence goes on from JAODKN010000037.1 coordinate 20,456,018, forward strand.
AGGTGGACCTGCAGGTGGCCCGTGAAGACCTGGAGAACAGGTGGACCTGCAGGTGGCCTATGAAGACCTGGAGAACAGGTGGACCTGCACCCCAACAGAGCTTGGCTGGCATTTGGACCCAGGACCCTGAGGCAGTGTACAGCATGTGTGTTTAACAAAGATGCAGGAGCTAGGCGGGCTTGTGCAGTTACAGCAGGCTTGTTATTTATGATGTAGGTAAAGCTGTGGAGAAGCAGCATCTCTGAAGGGAGGCACCAAAGAGGAAACGTGAGACAGGAATCTAAAGCTGGACTTCATTCAGAGCCAGGCTCCATCTGATCTGAAGTACTTGGTGGCCTAGAGAAGCTCTCACCAGGCAGCTGGGAGTAGTCCTCTCGCCTCCTTAACGAGCTTAACGAACTTCGTCATTGGCAGGTGCCATGGGGGTGTCCTGGGTGGGGGGCCAGGAATGTGGCGATGGAGATGGAAATGACAATGCTGATAATGTTTCAATGAAGATGTGCCGATAAGCCTCAGAGCTTTTGAATGGCAAAAAATGCAGAGTAAAGCGGTTTTGGAAAGATCATTTTTTTAATTTTTATTTTGTTTTGTATCCCAGAAATATGATATAACCATATACTTTAGCATGGGTTCACATTTTGCCATGTCACTACTAAAAAATCACTGTTACAACTTGCTCAGTGCTCCGTGCATGTTAATATTTACAGGCAGGGGCATAGTAACCAAGGGGGATGTGTTCCCCCCCAATATTTAATTTGGATTCATTCACCCCCCATTATGTCTGTTGCTTAATCAGTTAATATTGCTTGATACTTATATCAAACTTTTTACGTGTGTTTTTGTCTGATTTACGTATATGGCCAAAATAATTGAGACACAACGTGAAAAAAAGACTTGAAATTTGAAGTAACTAAATCACAATTAAAGACTCAGCCTTGGGTGAGAGCCGTCAGGCTGAGCGCCAGTTATCAGCGTGTGCCAGCCACGACCGGAGAGACCCATCGGCACTTTTAGGTCTGAGTTTCCAAAGCGGCATGAGGCTTCCGAGTCAGAAAGCATCACTCAAGGAGTCGGCGCCCAAAGTACAGAAACGTCGGTAAAAATATACTAAATTATTCAGTGTTTCAAGGTGAATAATCCCTGAAATTATGCTGAACACAGAACATTGGCAAAGAGGGTCAGTGGAGGCAAAAACGCAAGAACAGGGAAGAAGAGACTATGAAAAAAGCACAAAGGTTATGGGAAGTAGATACTTATGGGAAGTAGATACTTATGGGAAGGCCAAAGGCTCTGCTGGGATGGCTCTGCATGCTCGTATAATGGCCAAGGATTATTACAGGATGTTTTACAGGCCCAAGTGCATCCCAATGGCGGGCACACTGTCCCTCATGCTGCCAGCGTAGTCTGTACGACTCCCCCAAACACAGTGCTAAACCAAAGCATCCATCCATACATCCCTTTTCTGAACCCGTTGGTCCTGGTGACTACAGGCGCAAGACAACCCATCGCAGGGCACACTCACATGCCATTCATGCACATCAACAAGCAATTTGGTAACTCCAATTAGCAAGTTTTTTGGACTGTGAAAGGGGGAAGAGGCAACATGGGGAGAACATGCAAACTCCACACTCATGGAGCCATGGCAGACTCTGGTCCCGCAGCTGTGCCTCCGTGCTGCCCCCAAACCCATAAATACAGCCATGAAGTCACACGTCATCCATGAGCTCCCAACTACCAGAGCTGGACGCCGCTGAGCCTTATTGGGCTGATGTGGGCCAGGTGCGGAGTGCTGGCCTTCAGCAGCTTTCCCATCCAACCTGGACTCCCGACTTTCTCCTGCTCGTCTTTCTCGCTCTCCTTACCCTTCCTCTTCGTGCTGTTCCGAGCGCCTCGCCCTTTACAAAATGCATGAGGGCATGGAGGTGCTCTGCTATGGGGGGGGCGGGGTGCTCTGCCTGTGGGTGGAAGGGTTACAGACGGTGCAGTGGACCGGTGGGGCGCTAATGCGTCGTGGATGTCGAGAGGGCAGCCCTGCGTGGCGGTCTCTGCAGGGACCGGCAGGGGACACGCTGTAGGATGTAAAAAGGCAGCTTTACGTGTGCATGCTCGCCGGAGCACACGGGCCCCACCTGACCCCCTTTGCATCTTGGCACTGGGCCGTAACTTATTAAAGGATTATTTAACGCTCATTAAAATAACATTATAATAATGTAGTGCCTGGTGTTTGGGATGGGGGTAAGGCTGCTGGTGAATGGGCGGCTCATTCCACACGTCAGTATGTCAGGGTTTGGATTGCATAGGGAAGCCTGTGGTCAGGCCAGGGGGCTGCGGCAACAGGGTGGGGCTGTGGTGAGGGGGTCGGGGGGAAGCTGCTGCTGGGGACCCGTTGTCCTGGGACACTCGTTTTGGGGTTTTCATGCTAAATGTGACTTTCAGGCTCTGAGGACAAAGCAGACTAGTGCTTAACCATAAGGAAAAAGCCCTTATGATACATACCTTCTGATATAGGTACCATATGGCCATCTCATCCATGGGGGATTCTCCATTCAAGCATAAATTGCTTTTTTTCCGGTGTGTGTGTGTGTGGGGGGGGGGGGGTTCAGTGGACCATACCTGTGCCTGTTTGTGAAGGTGCTTATGTAGCAAACGCCTTGCGGCACCCCAGCTGCTATCTGCCGCATCGGCCATTAGCCGCTTTTTCCAGCCCCGGGATCCTTGAGAGCTCGCACAAGCAGGCCGGCAGAAAGGGAAAAAAAGCGCGCTGGGCTGAGCTGCTCCGGATATCGGAGCCCGCAGAAGCGGAGGGAGCAGGAGAGAGGAGAGCCGGAGCGGAGATGCAGACGAGCAGATGACAGCAATCTTCCCCTGAAACTCAACATTAGAGGAAAATGTCATCTCCACAGATGTAATTTACAGCTCATCTGCTTCCTAAAAATGCACTTTTCTAAATGGGCCCAGGCTGGAGTGCGTGTTACCGGGTGGGGGGCGGGTGGGTGTTGAAGGGGGCAGAATTGGCTTGAAGGACAAGGAGGGTGGTAGCTGGACTTGGGCTTTAATGATGCGAAAAACACGGTACACTACCATGAATAATTACCTGTGCTTTTACAATAGAGTGTAATGCGGGCAGGGGGATGGGCAGCTAAAGGCTGAGAGATGGGCAGCTAAAGGCTGAGCGATGGGCAGCTAAAGGCTGAGAGATGGGCAGCT
>JAODKN010000037.1:20459476-20470066 GCA_026774425.1 Petrocephalus zakoni
GAGATGGGCAGCTAAAGGCTGAGAGATGGGCAGCTAAAGGCTGAGAGATGGGCAGCTAAAGGCTGAGATGGGCAGCTAAAGGCTGAGCGATCGCCACGCGGATCAGGCGGGAAACGTGGCCGGGCCCGGGGCACAGGGAGGGCGCCAGAGCCTGGGCGCGAGACAAAAGCCAAGAAGCCGCGCAGAAGGACAGCGGCGGACTGCGAGAGAGAACGCGACGATCGATACGCCGAGAACAGGGAGATTAAACACAAAGGATGAAATCTTAAGATGATTTCATGGCGTGTTTTTGTCCTTTGTCCTACGGATAACAATGGCGGCGAGATGGACATGTTTTTGATGAGTGTTTTAAAAAATTGCCTTTAAGACATCATCGGCAATGATCTCAAATATCTCAAGAAGAGCAATGGGTGCAGCGTGTCATTCAGCTGTGGGAGTCTTCTCGCAGTGGGCGAGGGGCCTTATTTACTCCTGCTATATATATTACCCACGCCCTTTTGTGTTCATAGGAGCTATGCCACTAACCACGCAAAGGAGACCCTCTGGGGCTTTGGGATTCAACCCTCTTGCGAGTCCCGATGACCCAACATGAGGGAAAACGGATGCTGGGAACGGAGAAGGTGAATTTCTGGCTCCGCCCCTTAGGGAGAATCACCGAGTTTCACCGTCACGCTGGATGAGGAGGAGAACAAGCTGCCGCCCCCCCCCACCCCGTGGTGCAGAATGTCTGCTAAGCAACGTATGAAATAAATATGGAATAATTGAAACCTGGCGTGTGCATGCTGTCTTTAGTGGTTTCGTGATTATGTGTGTGCGTGCGCGTGTGCCGTGCGATGGACTGCCTTCCCGCTGGTGGAGGCCCCATCTCCTGCTCCGCGCCACTCCGCTTGCCAAGACTGCGTTCTGGGAGAGGGGTTAGGGGGAAAGGCACGGATGGGATGGGAATGTCGCTCCGCCATTGCAGCGACGATGTGGCTGGGGACAGGGATGGGCATATGGCACAGATGCAGGTGCTTTTAGAGATAGATTAGATGGGCCTTAAGAACTCCGTCTTTGGCTGAAACTCCTGCGTTGGATATCAGGCCTTTTAAAACTGGGAAATGTTATTAGTGCCAAAATGAAAAACAATTAGTAGGAATCCACTGAAACAGTATTTACTTTGATGCAAGTGCATAAGCGTATTTTGTGCCTCATTGAACAAAACGTCTTGAATGTGTATATATTTAGGTATTTCATTTACAATGTAAAGCCGGTGTGTGCCGGACAGATCTATGAACGCAGACACTGCGTAAACATGAAGTGGCATTTTAATCAGCTCGTACCACAGCGGCACAGCGTTAGAACGCAAGGAAAGGTCTTTAATCATGCCAAAGGCCAGTGTGTGAGGCAGGACCAGATTAAACCAAGTGCACTGGATGCCCAGCATTTAAGATCACGTCAGTCCTTAATTCAGAAATGCCCAGATCAAACGGAAACCGCGCTCCAGCTGGATGCAGGGCCGCTCCGTTTTGATCCCCGCCCGCTGTCTTTCACGCGCTGACAGTTGGCTGATTTTCTGAGGTGGGGGGGGGGGGGGGGGTTGCTTTTCATCAGCCTGGCTGGGGAAACATGCGACCACTTCGCCTGCCTTTATTGGGCCTTCAGCTCTGATCCCCCACACCGGCATCCTGATCACAGAGCTTGCCGGTTTGAACTTTGATCTCCGTCTGTTAAATATCTGGGGCTCTTCGTAGCTGGCGCCCAGACTGGACCCAGACTGAGGGGGGGCAGCCTGCCCTCTCCAAAAAAAAAGCACTCACTTTGGGGATCCTGTCAGTGCTTTCAACTACACAACCATCCTGATGCCCAGTCATTTTCCATTTGTTAGAGCAGAAGTCTGCTCTGCAACAATGCCGATCTTGCTGGGCCTTGATTACGGTCCATGTGTGTGTGTCAGTCACCAAGAAGAGATCAGGAAGCCGAGTGAATAGCTCCATTTTCAGCACTAAACATAATTAAGCTCACGCTAAATGCTGGAAGTAAACTGCTTCTAAATCTGCCATTAAACAGCTGCAATAAATCCTGCAGGGGCCATAAAGTGTTCCCAGTGGTTTAAAAGCTTGTACTCTTCTTGTCACAAGTCCACTTGGTACCACTGCCTTTGAAATCAGTGTGATGTAGCTTTCCTACATTTTAATTCTGTGCTGTACACTTGACTAAACTTTATTTGCAGTAATGAAAGAGCTGTTGCGTGTTTGGTCGGGGTGGGGATAGGACAACATTAGTATTAGTATTCATAGCATTTATGTACTGCTTCAATTTCACATTACCCTAACAAGTAAGGGGGTATTATGTGGGTAATGGCTTTGAAATCCAGGTGCTTTATTAATTATAAAATAGGGAAAAAGCAGTACATATTAGCTGAATGTCAATTGTAAAGCATAGGAGCATTAAATAATATCGTACTTCATTAAATTCTTCAAATTTCTCTACAACAGTGCATTATACAACTTTTTGGATTATAAAACCCTGCATTTAGCAAACGACTTTTTAATTTATTAAAATGTATCACTTTCCCCTATTATGACTGCTTGATTAAGGTTATGTAATTAATATAATTTATATAGTAATTATACTGCAGACCTTCAACTGTAATATGATCATCAGTATATTGGAAACATAAAGGATCTGTTTGTACTGAGAGTTATTTGATTTTGATTTTATTTTATTTTAAATCAGGCAAAACCGCACATGATAATATTCATATTGGCTCGTTATGCTGAAATGCTTCCAAGAAAACAAAACAAAACAAAACACTGACACAAGAACAGTACGTAAGGGGGGGACTTTTACTTTTGATTTCAAATTAATCTGCCTGGTGCCACATCAGTGATTGGAAGGTTATAACTTGGGCGGAATTTTTCTGTACACATGTTACTGTTAATTGCTGTTAATCGCTCTGCTGGCCCACAAACACGGCTTTATATTCCGTGAGCATACACCCCCGCCCGCCCAGCAATTTAACACAGCTAAAGCAATGATTGATATTTTACCTTTTAATATTATCCACCTATCTATTCATGTGTTTCCTGCTCAGGGTCACTGGGGTTTTAATTATATGCATTTCTCATTTAGCAGACGATTTTTTCCAAAGAGCGGCAAAATTAACCATAATTTTGGTTAAATCATCTTTTTGGTGAAATGAAAACCGAAGTGGATGGGATGTGGCAATGATCTGACCTGAGTGTAGCAAGGTTACTCGAGAACTTATTTACAAAGCACTGGAGCAACTTCAGTCTTACTAACTATAGGGCTTCACTGTGGGTAAGGCGGTAAACAGAACCACCAGAGACAGGGACTAGAGGAAGGGATTATATTTGGGGGGGAGGAGATGCCAACTACAGGGGTGATACAAGTACAAAGACAAAGTGTGGGGGGCGTGTGCTCAGGGAAGCATTATGATAGAGAGGTAAACATTCTCAGCATTGCAGTGTGCTTGGGGTAGGATTTAATACGAAAAACAAACACTGGCAGCTGAAGGCCTTGACAGTCAATATATCAGGCCAATAAATTTATCATTTTAGGCAGAAATGACAATTTCAGCACATTCATCATTTCAGGCAGAAATGACCATTTCAGTTGACCATTTCAGGAGGAGGGAAATTGGCATGGCCATAACAAGTTGTCATATTATGATGAGCTAGAAAGCTCATTTGCAGATAGGTCTGTCTTGGATTGGTGAAAAATATCTGGTTGGTTTCCACAAAAACACGGCTGAGGATGGAGCAGGACTGGGCGATTTTGGCTCAGCACAGATTTTCAGGATTTCTCTCTCTCTTTCTCTCTCTCTCTTTTTGGAAGTGTTACTCCATTGGGAGGCGGTTATCCACAACTCATTACTGTGTAATAAATTAACTTTTCAAAATCGGAGCCGGAGAACAAATGTGCCTTGGATGTGTATGCCGTCACGATGAATCATGCCAGGAGGGCTTGGAGGGGGGGTGTAAACAGACTGCGGTGGCCTCCTATTGACTGTCTGTCAATACGGCTTAGGGTAGCACTGTGCATGTGAGCCCCGTGACAACTCCCCCTTCCCGAAACCTGGTGACATCGACCTTGGTGAACTTCACAGCTGAGATATCCTAATCAGAGCAGACGAGCGTGACAGTTTGGGGCAAGACGCCTCTCTGGAACCATCTCGCGCAGAGACGCGTGGCGGGGGTGGACATTCGCCGGCCCGTGGCGGCCGCTTATATCGAGAAGCCCACGGCGTAACCCGCGATTTATCGTCTGGGACTCGGCGGCCAATTAATCCGCTAATGTTTATTGAAACGGATGTGCCCGGTTAAATGACTGTACATATCAAAGAAGCCATTAATTTCTCGTTCTATATACAATCTTCACGTTTCCTTAATTAAAATTCATTGCCATCTGGCTTCGCCTTAACCCCCCCCCCACCCAAAAAAACCGGGATGCTAATTTGAGCCAGGGAGCACCAGCGATTCCCATCCCAGGTCTCTCTTCGTTAATCTTTGGTTAACACCAGGCCGTAATGAGAAGGACGCTGGTTTGGGCAGCATGGCAGACACCATTGCAGACATTGGGGGGGGGGGGTTGCCTTTTATGCTAGCGGACGGCACAGTCGCCATGAGAAGCATCGCCTCCCAGATTTTTCGGAGGCCCACTGTGGCACCGTTACCATGGTTGCACTTCCTGTCGCTCTGGTGACTTGCTCCCTGTCTCTTGTCCCGGCTCCCCCCCGCTCGGCCCGCGAGGATCTAACCTCCGGTCGGTCCGTTTGGAAGGTGCCCCTGCAGCTCCTGTGTCTGGCACAATCCGTCACTGTCGAATAATGAAAGGAGCATCGGTCCAAGAAGTATTTCAATACTCTGCTCCATACCGCAATGAAGAAGGTTTTTTTTTTCTCTTCACTTCAGGGAAGAACGCCCCCCCCCCCCCCGTCCATTCCCCTTTTGAATTATTAATTTTTTTTTCCTTTTCAAAAGATGGATTGCTGAATCGCTGGCCTGACAGCGTCGTTTAGCACGTGAGGGCGCAGCAGTTTTGATCCACGCGGCGAAGTTCAAATATGTGTATAATAACACCTTTAAAAAATGGCAGTGCCTCTGCGGCCACTGTATCGGGGGTCCTGGCCATTTATCACCTCCTGTCTCTTCTGCATTAATCTCGCTTGGCCCCTGAATTGCCAGCCATAATTACCACCTCTTTCATCTGCGGTCGTGGCTGTTGGGGGAAAAGCGTTTTTCTGAAGAATATTTTTAGAATGTCGTCACTGGGCTAGTTTCGCCGCTCGGGCAGAGACGGTGCTCTGCTAAGCTGCAGATGGACTCGTGACGGGCCCCTGGGGACCCCCGGCCCGAGGGGGTGCTGAGAGCATCCGATCACCCCTTTTCCTTTGGCTCTGGGTGGAAAGGGGAGAGGAAGTGACCCACCCCAAGGCGGAGGTCACAAATTAAAGAGCAGTACGTGACAGAATAGTCATTTATTAGCTAAACAAGTGACCGGCTCGTTCGATCTCGCTTTATTGATTTTGGAATATCGACTTTCTCCATGCCGCATGGGGGCAGAGCAGCACTTTATGAAGTAGCATATGCGTGTCAAGCATTGTCGCGTCAGCAGTAATGCTGGCTAAGCCCCAGTGCCATATCCCCCTCCCAATTTGCTGCCCTAATGCCTGTTAGCCAATCAGCAATGCTCTGCCCCCTCATTGGCTCCCCTAGTGTTCTTGGGGGCTGTGGAGTCATCACCTCACACTTCTGGCCTGCTGTATTAGATTTATCCCGACAGCAGCTGGGTGAGGTGTTGGGGGCAGAGAGTGACATCTGTCGCCTGAGAAGGATGGATGGGATGAGATGTGGTCACAGGGGTGTGTCGCGGAGGTCAAGGCTGCTTTCAGCTCAGAGGCAAGCCCCCACCCCCCTGCATGCTTAGCCTCAGGTACCCAGGGGAACCAATCAGCTTCATACACTCTTACCGGCAATCTGCGTGATGGCTAATCAAATACCCCCCATCCCATCCCATCCCATTCGTAATTTGTCATGGATGATGCGCTGCTGTACAAAAATGCGTTGAAATGTCAGCTGCACAATTGTCTTTAAGATGGCAAGGTGCTTATCCTGGCTTCATCTCCACGGCGGCATCTTCAAACGCAAAACCTGCATCTGTGCAGGTGGAGCGTGAAAAGTCCTTATCTTTACTTATAAAACCTGCCATGTCTCAGTGTCTCTGATCTCATATTGAACATAAAGGGAGAATGCCTGTATATATACTAGAAATTAGAATTAATAGTAATAAATCATAAAGTATTAAATGAACTGGGATCAGATAGCCATTAGTTTGATGCCTTGAAAATACAAATGTAATATGTATCTTTGTGAAGCCTCTCTGGACTTAAGAATAAAGGCTTTATTGAATGGCGTTCTCCCGCTGCTATCAGTACAGGGCATACCGTGGACAGAATTCATATCATTCCTTTTTAATACTTCGGGCAGTTGTTCATTTGCCACCTCCGCGCCTTGGCTCCATTAAGGACCGCGCTCGCTCCCTAAAACATCGCGCTTGGATTTATCCAAAGGTCAAAATTTAATTAAATAGGAGAATTTCAACGAGTGTCTCTTTAAACCTTTATAGACACGTAGGCTGCTGTGAATTAAATGCTTAGTGCACATATTAGAGTCATTAAAGATGGGATGGTGCACCCCGTCTTATGGATCTTTTTTATACTCGGGAGGTAATTTGTTCCCGGCCAGTGCAACATTTCAGATTACAAAGTCTTTAACCAGCAGTTCTTTTATGCCGAAAAATCGTATCGGCCATAAAAAGGTAGAGGAAATATCACATGCCACTCCTGACGTGTCTGGGAGCAGCGGCGTGGGGCAATAGCGCGGTGCGCGTAACTGCCTGCGCGTGACTGCCTGCGCGCTCCTGCCACGCAGATGTCTGTGAGTGAATCGCTGCGTCTCTGGATCGGCGCGTGCGCCGTCTGTCCCGGTATCTTTCCGACATATTCTTACTGGGGGTCTCTCCGCACACCAGTCCTACCCTGTGTCTGCCCCGTGGCGTCTGTCTGAATATTAACACTGTGCATTGTTATTCGTGCACAGGTATGGCTATTTAGGTAGCGGATATTCGTGCACAGGTGTTCAGACAGGCGGGCTGTGCTGCTGCCCGCTGGTGTGCATTTGTGCATGTGCTTTTATGAGTGTGTGTGTGTGTGAGAGCGATTTGTGTGAATTTGTGTTTATGTGTGCGTTGCTTATGTGTGTGTGAGCATGTGTGTGTATGTGTGATTTATATATCTTATATATATGCTTATGTGTGTGCTTTCCCACTCCTCACCTCCTGCACAGACACTAGGGAGCACACTTAATCCAACAAACAAACACTAGGGCGCACACTCTCTCTGGTGCACAGACACTAGGGCGCACACTCTCTCTGGTGCACCGACACTAGGGAGCACACTTACTCCATGGAAGCAGTCCCCCTGGCTGCCTTGCAGCTCCCCGGAGCCGCTCCCCAGTTCCCCACCGGCATTAATGAGGGAATATATTTTTAAGTGGTACTCTAATGTCCCCAGTCTCCCATCCTCATGGCTGCCTGTTCAAAAGCGCGGTTGTACATTTATTTTTAAATTAACCAGGCTGTTTACTGTTTGCTGAAACTTCATAGTGAGAGAGAAGCAGCCCCCCCCCCCCGAAAAAGGACAGAAACCGAAGCGGTTTGCTTTTATGCAGTTTTACCGGCATCTCTTTCAGTCGGGACCATTAAAATCTCTAACAACTGGGGATGGTTCAGAGGTCATCAAAGGCTCGGTGTGGGATTTCATTCACATCAAACACAGGCCAACGAACACCAGGGCTCCAGCATAGAGGGACGTTCACTGTCCATAACCACTCCCCTCCCCGCCAGGCTTTGTTGTGGAGAGGGAGGGGACACGAGCGTTTACAGTCTGCATGCACAGATTATAGCCTCATTTAGTGTCCAGGCTGAAGAGCATTGCTCTCCGCTTCTTTTATACGGGCGACCGCACCGCTTACTGTCTCAGAGGGTCATGTGACAGTTTGTGAGCCTCATTTGGCTCACGCCCCCTATTTTACACGACCTGCCTCTTAGTCCCGGCCCCTCTCCTGGGCCCCGGCGCAGGGCCTGCCTCTTAGTCTCGGCCCCTCTCCTGGGCCCCGATGCAGGGCCTGCCTCTTTGTCAAGGCCCTTATCACAGGCAGCAGCGCAGGATCTGCCTCTTTGTCCCGGCTCCCTTTTGGGCCCCGGCGCAGGGCCTGCCTTTCTGTCGTGGGCCCTCTTTCAGGGCCCCGGCGCAGGGCCTGCCTCTCTGTTGCGGGCCCTCTCTCAGGGCTCTGCCGGCCTCTCTGCCACAGCCCCTCTCCTGGAGCCCCGCTGGCCTCTCCTATGGCCCCAGTCTTGGGGCCTTGCCGGCCTCTCTGTCGTGGCTCCTCTTCCGGGGCCCCAGGCAGGGCCTGCCCCTCTCCAGCTCTCTCACAGAGGACAGAGTGCTGGCAGCTCGTTTGATCGTCTAGTTTACAAGATCAAAAAAAAGTCCGTTCCCCCCAATGTGGATCAAAGGGCCGCTGCTCGCTGGGTTTATGCCGCATCACAGACGGCGCTACATTATTGCACTTCAAAAAGGGGGGGGGGGGGAAGGGGGGGGGGCTCATTCGATACCTTGAGAGGAAATATCTCGCTTACTTTTGTTTTATCCTGGGGGAGTCTGCGCTTTTTCTGGTTTTATTTACTCTGGCTCGAACGTTACCTAAATTCATGATAACGGCGAGAGAGACGTCTCTTAGCAGAGCCGCAGTGTCGGGAAATTACTCTGATTTCACATTCACCTTATAGGAACCCTATTGATTTATAGTAAAGGGGAAAATGTCAGCTTTTATGAAATTCTGCTTCGTCTCTTTCTCCTCGGTTCCTTCCTTCATCTGATTACCTGGGGCTCGTTAACAGCCCGAAGCCTCGCTACTCAGTAAATACTGTTGGTATCAGTCATAGAGGAGCCTGCCAGGGGTACGGACATCTGCGCTCATCAAAATTATTGTGTGACGTTGGTAGTAATCAGTGCTGACGAGCTCAGCACCTTCCTCCTCCAGGGTGCGGCCGTCGGCAGGGTCGTCCTCTCGATAGCACTCAGACACGGTGCCCGGAGGACTTTGTGGCCACCTTCTAGGACTCCAGTGGGGTGGCAAGTGCTATTTTCTGGTCGACTTCCTCTGCTAGTATAAAAGCTGCCCCAGGACCCTCGCCGCTCATCTGGCTCATGTACTTAATGACTTCCCTATCCCTGAATACACACCAGCCCGCTCGCCGGCCAGACTCGGAGTCACGGTCAGTGCCTTGGAAGCCTGTGAGAGCCCTGCATGGCGGCTCTTTCCAAACCCCATATCCACCTGGAGTTTAATGGCATCTTGGCCCTCTTGCCCATTAGGGAACTCTTCAGGACAGCAAGGAGCTGCTTCCCTAACAGATCAGGTAATTAAAGTTGTTTCTCTGGCACGGGTTCCTCTCTGTGCCCCCCCCTTGTCACGGTGGCTCTTTTTCGGCCTAGTCCTCCTCTTCTTATTCCATGGCCCCTCCCACTCGCCCGCATCACTGCCTTTTCTTCTTTTTAAATGCAGTTATGACAGCGCTATATAAATAAAGATTGATTGATTATCAGTGGTGTTCGGCCTGTCCAGTGCCTTGATCACGCTGTGACCGGCATTCTACATTTGCATGTCTTTTGCTCATTATAAGGACAAAGTCTAGTCATTCGGAAGTGACCAAAATATCCTCAGAGCGTCAGAAATGGAAACTACCCGGACAGTTAGCCGCTCGGGAACTGAACTCAAGATCATGACAGCGGACGAGTCCACACACACTGGCTCCGAGCCTGATAATGGATATGGTTGTTGGAAGCACATATCTGGATAATGGATCTGACTGCTGGAATTCTCAGTAGACCTTTGGTTTCTATAGGGAAATAAATGTTGGTCCTATAGCACGTTTTAATGAAGTGGAAACGATCGCAGGAAGGAGCAGCGCGGAGTGCCAGGACCAGAGTGAATCTAAGACAAATGTGTGACGTAGGTGATATAAAAATCTGCAACTTTATGGATGCAGGAGATCGAGATAGAGCCTGATTCTACTCCTGTGTTGGGCGATCGATCACTCTGTGCTCACTGAAACAATAACATGGAATTGCACTAGACATCCCTCTGGATGAAAACAAGGCCCCCATGGGGGAGCGGACGTCCCCGAAACTCGAGCGGCTGCATCTTGCAGGGGAATCCGACTCAGCGCAGTGTGACACTGCAGTGGGGGTGGGTGGGGGGTGGCTGAAGTATTAGACATGTGAAGGTCTGCAGGGGAGGTAGGGGACACAAAGATCAGTGGTTTGGATGTTTGGATGATACCTCTTTGCAGCCCCCCACGATAGCAGAGCGTGTACCTGAGTGACGCAGCAGAGCGTGTACCTGAGTGACGCAGCAGAGTGTGTATGAGTGACGCAGCAGACCGTGTACCTGAGTGAGGCAGCAAAGCGAGTACCTGAGTGAGGCAGCAGACCATGTACCTGAGTGAGGCAGCAGAGCGGGT
>JAODKN010000037.1:20487047-20515559 GCA_026774425.1 Petrocephalus zakoni
ATATTTCAATGCACATAACAGCTGTTATACAGAGGATTCCATATTTTGGGTATAGTTTGTCGCCCTTTGGATTGTGTACTTTCCTCTACGAAAGTACCTGGGTATGTCTTTGGCCTTTAACACTCAGCTAAATCCACATGCAGTCAGCATTTCCTGTAGCATTACCTAAACATCTATATGTACACATATATCCTGGAAGCCTGTCTCCTAAAAGCTGCAGCCCTGTACTGCAGAACATGGGTGGCTGGCTGAATGGATAAACTATTTACGTCTATTTGTGTTTATTATAAATCATAAGTTCCCTTTGTCTATTCTCCATTATGCCATATCATCTGCCTTAGGATCGGCATGGAAAGCATAAAAATGTGTATTTAAGTGTCAAAATTGTGGGGATTTTTCCCACAGTGCCCCGGCGGTGGGTGTCAGCATATGCGTGTGTGTGCATGAGAGCGAGGAAGCAGTGCGATTTAATTCCGTCGCAGTGGAGTCACATCCAGACTTCATATTTTCCACTTCAGCACCTGGAGGTCTGAAGGTTGAGCTGTGGGGATTTGCCAGTCCGTGTGACCTGACACAGGCCCTCCGGCCGCTTGCCGTCCTTTTCTGCACCACTCTTGGAGAGTCCCCCTCCATCCCCCAATCACCTACTGTTCCTCAGAGAAGGCTGATGGATTCGAACTGACAGTGTCTAACCTTTTGCTGCTGTAGTTTGCTGAAGCTAGATGGCGGACGGGTATTCGAGCTATAAAGACTGTTGATAAAGCCTAGCTGAACGGCACGTTTTATAATATCCACTACGAAAACAGCAAAGGCGGGTCGAGACATGTTTGATACACCGCATCTACGACACTTCAGGTCTGCCGTAGGTTCTGGAAAGTTCTGACGGCCATTTTGTGAGGGCATGAATTGTTGTAGCCATTTTGTGAGGGGGAAAAGAGCGTAATATTGGAGGGTGTCTGTAGCAGGTCGGTCTGTTTTGTGTTGGAGGGACTGCAGTCAGTTAGCACGTGTTTTGTTTGGGGGGGACCACATGCAGTGAACATCTCATTTATGCCAGATCCAGCTCTAATTTGGCGACTAAGACATCATCAAGGGACTGTTGCCTGTGCCAAACCTATCTGACATCCCCATTTGCAATTTCCCATAATTCCGATGGTGTTAACCCACAACCCACTGAGCACTGTACCGCTTAACATCTACTCCTTTTTGCTGTGCTGAAAAGCTGTCAAGGACCTGGTAAGACGTAAAAACCTTCTTTTCATTGCTTTCTGATATATCCGCTATTGAGCGAATTCATTTTACAGTATGGTGATTTACACAGAATTGATCCTAAGCTGCCTGAATGTGATGTACTGCATGTTTATACTGTCAGCTTAAATATGTAAAAGAGTCAGTATGTGACAGAAGATATCGACCTATGAAAAAACACCACAGAAGACACTCGCTTGTAATTCTGAATACGAATTTTCAGTTTGAATTATAAACAATCTGATGCTGTGTTTAACGTGATCAATCACAGCCATTAAGAGCTGCAGGGGACGGTAATTTAGGTTATAACTGAGCTTTTGTTTGAACAAAATCATAAATTAAATAGTGCATTGCCTTGTTTGCTAATTGTTTATTTTTGCAGGACTTTCAGGACTCCTGTGCCGAGCTCGGAAGCCTGGATTCTGTATTTTCATGGCTGTTTTCTCAGAATTGAATGGGGAACGGGGTAAAACGCCGGCGATATCCATTTCAGAAGCCTGGCTGTGACAGCGTAATCATTACTCACTCACAGGCTCCCCAGCAATTCTGGAACACGCAAAGACTCTCACTTTAAATTCGTTTTATTTTGACATCGCCCGGAGGCCCGGGCCGCTGAGGTTACCTCTGGTTCGCTCGTGTTAGATTACATCAAGCTGCGTTTGTTTTTTACTTTTTTCCAAACAATTACGCTGTGCGCAGCGATGAGCTGCAATAGCGCGGTGAATCAGCGACAGAGAGTATTTCTTCCAAATGATGGTTGCAGTCTGCCGGGTGAAAAGTGAGCACTTTATGCGGAAGCTAACGGCGCCATTTCTGCGAACACTAACACTCATCTTTGTGAAAGCAAGTCTTGAAAAATCATCTGTTAGCAGGCACTGGCAAAGCGTATGTGTTTGTGAAACTCCAGAAACCATCCTGACCTTTAGGATGACCTTTGCGTCATGTCAACTGGTATAGCACAGCCGCACACAGAACTGATGGTGTCGGCTAATGTGCAAAGTCATTTTCAGAGCATTTCAATAAAATGATCCTGAATAAAAATCGGAGTGGTATTATTTGTAAGAAGTGTACATGTAATTCTAAATATTTAGATATTTATTTTGTGAATAATAATATTTGTAATCAATATAATAAAACAACTGCCACAGATAGAAATGCATGCACAATTTATAAATAGTTTTACACTATGATAATGGATTACTAATAAAACACTTCATGCTTGTCATATTTATTCATATATGTTTTTTTCTTATAATAATCACCATGACAATAGAAAGTGATTTGTAATTAAAATTAAGATTAACTGCAGAATTTACAATTTTATATTCCTAATTTCATGATAACTGTTAACTGGAAATATATATGGATCAATTATAAATTAATTATATTATTTTATATATATATAATTTTGAAATATGATTATTAACACCATTGACATGGTATGTTTATTAGAGTTTGTTCTTATTTTAAACAGTTTGGCATATTAAATATTCTTTCATTCATCTAATTGTAGGGAGAATGTGTTTTTAAAAATGGTGCTATCACGACTCCACAGAGATAAAAGCATCTTTGAATCTCTAACCGTCTGTGTGAACATGCGGCGAATAGAATATTTTCCTTAGCAAATCACCGCTACCTCCCCGATTCCAGAACCCAGCACCCAGATTACGGGCCCTGGAAGCGGTTATGGGGCTCTTTAATTATGTACTAAGTGAACATCAATTATTTCTAAAGAGAATTAATTGGTATTTCTCTCTTGCTAAAAATTAAAAATCCGGCTTCTTCTGGTTTGCTTCAATCCACACACAGATTTGAGCAACCCTGAGCCACAGAAACAATCCATTTCAGCAGCCCCATTTTACCATGAAATAAAAACAATATTCTTGTTCAGCACTGAGAACAATGGATCCAGGGCATACTTCTCAGATGCAGCCGTAGTGCTTTACCTAACAAATTATTATTATTATTTTATTGAGTTTAATGTGTGCAACTTCAGATATACAACAAATGAAGTGTTATTGTCTCCAATTCTTGTCCCTAAGGCCAATCAGTCCATTCATTTGTGAGAGGAGAATGACAGTAATCTCCCTAAACAACAGCAGTAATAATACATCCAGTCATTTTGAATGATTAGCGTAAATAACCTTCAATAACCTAATGCAGAAAGCATTTGTCGACAAATTTCTCTGTTATAATCTACATAGAGGTTTACTTTATGGTGGTTAACATGCGTTAGTTTAGTTTTGTTTAGTTTATGTTTATTGTCACGTGCACAGTAAAGAAATGTTTCCCTGTACAATTAAATTCTTTCTTTGCTGTCCACAGCGAATACCGGAGGTAATAAGCGAGATGTAAAAAAACATAAATAACAAATATAAATACCAAGTAAGTACCGTAGAAAGTTATCTACTTTCTAAAAAAAAAATAAATAAAAGGTATCTACTTATGTAAAAGATATCATCGCTCTGTGTCCATGTCCACTACTCACTGCACATGATCATCATTACTGTGTAATATTTAAATAATTTGCAATAACTTACACAGTTTTTTATTCTTCCATATGTATATAACCTACACAGTAATTTACTTTCTATTCTTCCATATGTCTATTTGTTTGTTTATTGTTGTTGTGTGTTTTACATATATGTCTGCATTGGGGGAGCAGTTTTTAATCTCATTATACATGTGTATAGTGACAATGAAAGGCATTCATTCATTCATTAAAAGTAATGCTGATAGTGCAATGAAAGCAATTATAAAGGCAGGATATGAAACAGAACAGAGGCATGAGATGTATAAAGCATAATGTGCAGGCAGGAGTGCGCTGTATGTGTGTGTGCAATATGTGCATGTGCAACAGATAGAATTTAGTGTGCAAAATACCCACGTGCAAAGTGGAAGTGGTAGTGTGCAAAATACCCACGTGCAAAGTGGAAGTGGTAGTGTGCATAATACCCACGTGCAAAGTGGAAGTGGTAGTGTGCAAATACCCATGTGCAAAGTGGAAGTGTGCAAAATACCCACGTGCAAAGTGGAAGTGGTAGTGTGCAAATGCCCATGTGCAAAGTGGAAGTGTGCAAAATACCCACATGCAAAGTGGAAGTGGTAGTGTGCAAATGCCCATGTGCAAAGTGGAGATTTAGACAGTATCAAATGCGGTTGCATGAGGTAGACAAATGGGCTATTCCATGATTATAAACTCCTGTTAGCTGCTTAGGAGTCTAATGGCAGTAGGAAAGAAAGACAGAACATAAGGTTTTTCTTTTAAGTGGCCAATCAGCTTAAAGTTTCCCGATACAGTGTCGGCAGAGACCACGTGTGACTCTTTCTGCAGCTATTCTGACTGGCCAGCAATGCAGCTCAGTTTCAGTTGTTTCGAAAGGAAGCCGTTATTGGTCCCTTTCTTTCCGCGTCGCCGGCTGGGAATCTTCCGAGAGTAATGCTCATCTACGAGCGTGCCAGTTTCCACATTCAAATCCAGTGCCTCATTCATTCCTCAATGAGGAAAATCCAACCATTTTGTATTATGAATATTAAAAAAAACTCCCTTCAAACAAATGCTAGGCATTGTGTTTTTCGGGTCGACAATAAACACTTACCATTTGAAAAGCTTTGCAATATCAGCGAGGAAACAATGGATGGTCTCCTTTGTTTTCCTGCCAGATTACCTCCTGCATAAACAGCATATTTATTTATTTTTTTGCCGTTTCGCCTGAGCTCCAGAATGACATCCTCCATAAGCGCCGAGGAGGCCGGCGGCGGTTAGCGATGACGGCAAATAAAACACCTAAAGGTGACCGGGTCAGGGGGGGCCGACAGGACGCCGCGGCTCCTCGGTGACCACGGTTTGTTCCCCGGGTGACTGCGGCGGGCACATTCCACATCGGCCCTAATTCCTCCTGTCAGCCCATAATCAGGTCGGTTTCACATAATGGCCGATTTGTTTAAGCTGCAGACACGACGGCAGCAAGCTCATGATGGGACAACGGTTGGGGGGTGGGGGGGGGGGCTCTGTCCTAGGCAGAGGAGGCAGCAGTGCTCGTCAGATGGAGTGGAGGGAGACGGGGAGTGACAGGCCAGCTTGTACCCCAGAGAGGTTTCACTCTGCCTCTATTGACATCTTTAATCATCGCACTCTGGGTGACCCTGCCCCACTTCTTTTCGCTTAGTGTTTAGAGAAAAAGGACAAAAAAACAGTGAAAACTACGATCTGCAATAGCTGGACAAAGACACTGCACATCTGTACCCCACGGCCCTGGCCATTGGCCGTTTCTATGATTTTAAAGACGGGACGATAAATTAAAGTTGGTTTGAACTCAGTGGTCTGTTTACTCGGCGAATGACGGGCAGGCCGTAATGACGGACTTTGGGTGACAGCCAATCGCTCTCCATTTGGGCCGGTGTGGATTGAGGAGGTTTTGAAAACAAAACAAGCAAACAAACAAACCGAACAAGTGTGAGGTATTTCGTGTTTGCGCGTGTGGCGGTGGGGGGGGGGGGGGTGTTGCTAGGCGGCCATATTGGGATGTCGCTTCACCATCGCGGGGATAAGTCGTGGGAGATTGAAACTGAGTGTCGGTTTTTGAATAAACTGAATTCCAATGCAGGTACTAGAAACTTTTATAAAGAACAGGGGAGAAGCAGAAAGAGGGGCCGCGTGCGACGGGCGGCATTAATTGGTTCAGACAGAAGCAGCGTTCTCTTTCATCTTTAGAGAGGCACTCTGACAGAAGCTATTTCTCTGTCCCCCTGTCTTTGCTGAGAGGCCTTTAGCTATGTATGTGTTTCCTGCTCCTACTTGCTGGTTTGTTAGGTCTCACAACCGTGGACAAACAAGGAAATAACACCCAAACAGACAGACAAATCCTTTCGTTCACACTACTGGTCTTGTTTTTGAAACTGCAAACTGACCTTATACTGTGATATTTAAGGGAATGGGTCAATCGACTCACGCAGTCGTCATGATATATTTTCGAGAAAATTTCAGTGGACTTTATGAGTCTTGGAAATTTCACAAAAGTTCTTCATTGTTTTACGTGGGAACCGAATGAGTTTTGGTCCCTAACATTGTAACATATGATGTGGAAGCCAGACTGTAGGCGGCCTCATCGCGAAACCGAAAAATTAGTGAGTCCGATTTGGAAATTTGCTCTTCAGCTATCCAGGATCATGAAACCACATAAATACTGACAATACCGGACCAGCTAGATGATAGTTTTATTGTCAGGTGTATTCAGAAGATACAATGGAATTCTCGTGCTACATTCTGTATTTGTGGTTAAATAATCCCATTGTAGGGGCTGGAATTGTTGGAGTTGCTGAGTTCACCTTGTTTGTGTTTTTAGCCTTGGCGTGTTCCTGTAACCGCGCAGTCAGTGCACGGCTGTGTCTCATGGTGCTTTAGCTGTTTAGCTGTGTGACCCAAGCCTATCCCTGCCTGTGCCTCCTTTAATTGCCACCCCACTTGGTGGCGGGTGTGCCCCTGAGGCCCGGGGTCCCCCTTGGGGCAGCCTCGCTCCACGCCACCCCCTCCGGCCCGTGACACGCCATTTGCCCCGCTGAGGAGAATGTGAGCTGATGAGAGTGCGGAGTTGGTGCTCAGCAGAGTATGAAATTCGCATTTTGGTCATGGTGAGCGCTGCAATCCGATATCATGAGCCTTCTGCAGAGTGCATGCCGGTGAAGGGGCTTAGCCGAGTGACAGACGGAGGACGGTGGAGAGGAGAAGCGGACACGAGTATCGGAGCCCGGAGTTTCCCTCTGTAATAAATAAGTAATGAAGTTGAGAGTTTGGCATCATCCTAATCCTTTGTGTTGGTACAACACCATGGCGGTGGAGGTGGGGGGGGGTATTCCCAGTGAAGGCAGGAGTACTGATCGCTACAAGTGAGGTCCTATAAGGCATGGAAGGGTATTACAGCGATACCAGACACCGCTCCCTCGGATACGAGTCCAGCACAGGTAGGAAGCTGCGGCAGAGGACGCAAGGTACCGTAATCCGCCATTCCCCTCTCCCGTGCACGAATGGAGGTCGGCTCGACCAAACGGAAGCTTCGATTTGGGTCAGGGCGAGCGCGTCATTGTGATGTAAGCGGGAGAGCGAGTGCTGCCCCTCCTAAAAGGGCATACGGGATGTAGGAAATCATCAGTGCTTTATGGGTAATTTCACAGGGTACGGAATTGTAGAAGGTAAAATCCCTATTCCATTTCAAAATATAACTTTTCAAATGCTGATTAAAAAATGTAAAAGTGAAGGATAAAGAAGCAGATTTCAAGACGATATTCTTAACAGGATAATGCATTTTAAAAGCTGGCCCCTTCTTTTTAAATATATTCAGGAAAATTTTAACAACCAGCTAATAGCAGCGATATCCAGCAGAAAAGTGAGCCCAATTTGACGCAGTTTAATTGTTCACGCAGATTATGGCTGGTTGACCTATTTTTTATAATGTTGTAAACTTGATTCATTTTACTTTTCGGGGTAATTTTTCTTCATTTCCTGAGAACAATCTGGAGGCAAATCAGAATTATAGCAAAACACAGTTTCTAACATAAATAAAGACTGGAAAATGAAGACATTTTGAGTTATTTGGTATCATGATTTAATGATTGCAAGACTCGAACGGCCAGTTAAAATTCCTCTTCATTTGCGTCTTGTTCTATGGAGACAATTGTGCGTCGTCAATCTGATTCTACTCAGTGCCGCTTGCTCCACTTCCCAAGTTACGCTGACTTTCTTTATTCACAGGAACCCATGTCGTTTCTCCACAATTCAGTATCTAACAAAATATAACGTCATTCAGAATCATTATTTAGACGGCTCAGAAATTCCCATTGGAATAACTATTTATTTGTATAGGAAATATAGCACATTTTAATGGCAGGGTTTTCCCCGGAAATAATATGTTTAATAATGAAATAAAATAATAAATAAAGAGTCTTGGTAAGCTAAAACTTTAAAAAATTAAGAGGGTGTTATGGCTTGAATAGGAAGACAGACACCTAAGTTGTACAAAAACAGGCTGCTGAGGTGGGGAAGAGATGCTTTGGGGATGTTTTGCGGTAAAATGCAGCGTCGCCCCGCTCACCCACAGTAGGCTGTCTGCTTTCTCCAGCCAGTCTTTAGTTTAGTTAGTCAAAACATATAAAGGCAATAAATATGGGCTATACACAGGGTGTATAACAGGAATGACAATGAGGAATGAGTCCATAGAATTGGGAATTTGTAGATTGTTTATTATCATCATTATTATTATTATTATTATTATTAATAATAATAATAATAATAATAATACCACCACTACTACTACTATTATTATTAATAATAATAATAATACCACTACTACTACTACTACTAATAATAATAATAATAATATACATTTACAGATGAAACTGTTCACCTGCATCTTTAATAATTTCATAACTTTGTTTTTATTTATTGTCTACAGTTTTGTCAGAGATGTACAACTTCAGTAACACATAACCTAAAGGACACTAGGTCTATAGAAAACAAAAAATTAAACACAAGCGTCCAGAAATGCTACATGAAAAATCAATTATAGTGTATGAGATAATTTACAAAAATTACAATTATTATTTTCAAAATTCAGTGGGTATTTTAGAAATGCTACTTTACTTCGTAAACACAAATGTCAAAAGATATAGTACATTGAACCTAAAGTAAAAATATTATTTTTATTATTTTTTTGTTATTTTGCAAGACATTAAATACAACTACAAATAGGATAAGAAATTAAAGTAAGCAGAACATTGCATATTGCATGCATTGAAACGGTCGCATTTTACAGTGGTGAAGTGCAGTATAAAGCCCAATGCTTCTCCTTCTGTGGCAGAATTTTTTGCAGGTCTAAAAGATGGATTTACTGTAAATGCATCAGCGGCACTAAAGTCTCTACCTTCATATGCATAAAGAGGCCCGCATTGTCTTTGTCAGAAAGCTGTGATACATGCAGAGAGAGGGAGCTCCGTCTGCTAAATGCAAGATTGCTGGCAGAATGCTAAACAAGAGATTTGTTTTTTCAGCTGGTAGCACAGAGGAACCTTCGTTTATATGTCTTTTAAAAAATAAATACATAGCGTGACGCAGGAGCTCCGCGGCCTTGTGGATATTTTTACAGAGAAGGCTAGCGAAAACGGCTAATGCCGATTCAGACTTTCTCAAAAGTAGAACCCACTTCAAACTGGATCGCGTTACCAATATTATAAAATATTTTACAACATTCATAGTTTCTTTATTCAGTCCACTTTTCTCAGAAAGGGGTGATGATTACAGTGCATTTCAAATATCTCTGTTGCAAAAAAAATTGAATATATGTAACGTGATAAATACCACATGCACCAAATGTATTTTTTAAGTAGAATTACATTTTTCATCAGTGGCAAAACAGATGGATTTCTGTGTAGAACAAAAACATTTTGAAGAATATGTAGCGAAAATAAAAGTATTTCAAAATAACGTACACCGTGGCCCTATGCTGGATATGCAGATCATAGTAGTACTGAGGATCGAAGGAGGAGGATAATGTGCTTTATTTTTTGTACACTATTATTATTATTGTGAGAATATATTATTTGTGCATCTTTTAGTGGATGCACAAATACTTTCCACGCCTGAGGCCGGAGGAAAGTGCAAGTCACTGTGGTCATGTGCAGGTCGCCGTGTGTGTGCTTGTTGGCGAACCAAAAACACACACCATATCCACACACCTGCAGTATAGCGCTTACAGCGCCTCTGTGTAAGGAAACACACTTTCAGATTCACCCAAAATGCACCTGCTACGATGGAGATGTTTCTTGAGGCTCACAGTCCTCAGAGACCAGCTCCATCGTAAGAGCAGAGGAGAGGCATACCCTGCCGAGACCCGTGTTTTCATTCTTGTGAATGTTTGCTGCATGTATATAAATATAAATTAATTGCACTTTGTATCTGGGCCAAGGTAATAAACTGCATTGTATTTAAATAGTGTAAACAAGTAA
Organism: Petrocephalus zakoni; assembly: GCA_026774425.1. Lineage (NCBI taxonomy): Eukaryota > Metazoa > Chordata > Actinopteri > Osteoglossiformes > Mormyridae > Petrocephalus > Petrocephalus zakoni. The sequence goes on from JAODKN010000037.1 coordinate 20,497,293, forward strand.
ATTCTGTTACATTTAGAAATATTAAGCCAAATTGATTACACTAATCATGTGTAACCACTGACAAAACCACAATTAAAAAAAAAATCTGATGAATTTCATCCAACTTTATAAGTATTCTGTGCAGTCTGTAGCATTTCTAAATATCAGCAGAGCTGTTTTTCCCCTGATGAAAGAGATTTTATATTTCTTTTGGGGAATTAATGGTTTCTTTTCCCGCGAGCACTCTCGTTCCAAACCGCTTTGTGGTATATAACTCAAAAGCAACAGAGGACAATTCCTTAAAAACCATCCATGGATGAATATGCTAAATCTGTACTGTAAATGTATGCGAGTGACATTTATTTTGTTTCTTAAAAAAAAGTAAGGGATGTTTTAAAAATGCAACGGAAACAGTTTTGTGACTTTGATGAGTGAGGCAACGTCGGTCGTGAGCAAATGCAAAATCGAGTTTACTGCATGCAGTCGAGTTAGGCTTCTCGGCATGCGGGTCCCAGTTAGCAGCCTGTGGATAGACAGCTCACTCACTCCGCATTAGCTCAACAACACACTAATGACCACTCTCACATGTGACACAGCCAAAGTATTAAGCCTTTCAGACGTGCTGACCGGACATTCACCTCCAAAGTTATTTATGTATCCATCCTGTTTTTTTTATCTTTTATCGACAAATGAACCTACAGAACAACTTCATGACAGACCCACGGTCGCATCCCAGCATCACTAAACGCAAGTGATGTTGTGGGGATTGTTTAGGGCAAATGGAAGTTCAATCAATCCCCCCCTCCCCCCCACGGCGCAAACTGCCATCGTTACGGAATTATCAGGCACGATTCTCAATTGAATTTTCTTTTGTTTAACTACTGAAGCAAAATTATATTTAACAAGCAGGCTGCCTCATCAAAACCACATTATTTCCACATCACAGAAGTGCCTCTCGGAGACAATTCAACTCATAGCCATTTTCCTGGGGTTTTTCCACAATACTGCGATGATAAAGTGAATTGTTGTCTACCTGTCTCAGTAGGTCCGCCTCCTTGTCCTAAAACCACTCTCTAGTGCTTTCCATGCATACTTGCTTATAAGGAGTGCCAATTTTAACTCTGCGTTAAAAATGTCACCATAAAACACTGCATTTCTGCCCTGGTAGTTATTGCAGCCACACAAAAATTGCATTATGGGATTAGTTTTGTTCCCCAGCACTTCCCTTTAACAGTGTTTCACATTACAGCGTGAAAGTTCCACCTGGGGATTTCAGCCAACTGCAGGATGGATTAAGAGCAAAGGCTACATACCCGTGTGGACATATAGGGATCGACGGGTTCTTAGCGCGCGCATAATTTCCCATCAACATTTCATTTGAACCCCAAGGGTGAGCTGAGTTAGTAAACTGGTCTGGTGTCCTCCTGGGGGCAGCGATAACTCTGTATAATCTCTAAGGAGAGAATTCAGGACAACTGCCTTGGAAGAAGATAATGATGACAAAGAGGAAGGTTATATTATTATTATTAAGTGCATTTATCTTTTATGTGTGCGTCATATGGAAATACAGGAAAGGATACTTTTATTGTGCTGCCCAAGAATGATAACATCCACACTGTATATGAAGACAAAATAACGATGATATTACGCTCTGAAATAACATCTGCAGAGCGCCCCAACAAACAGCCTGTGATTGGATTCTTTTGGGTTGCATCGTGGCCCAAGGTTACAATTTGCAAAAATTACAGTCCTGTCAGGAAATTTGAGGCTGACTAATATGAACCAATGGATAAGTTCTTTAAAAAACATGATGGAAAAACCTTGTGTTCCAATCCCTTGGAACTCAGACGTGTTTTTATTATTTCATGTGTAGATATATATTGTGAGAAACATTTCATTTGTTGACAGCAATAAGCATTTACTTTTGCCACATTTTTATATTATATTACACATTTATATTTATTTATTGTTTCAAAACAGATCCCTCCTACTAATGCCTAAAACATTATGAAAAACAGTACATAATGCTAATACTAAAATACATACTCAATATCTGCCAATCAAAATATCTTCAAATGAATCAATCACGCTCAATGGCTCAAGTCAGGTTCACTGAGGTATGAAGTGGATCTCGAAGCGGCTTTAGAATCATCACAGACAGGACAGGGCGCCTCCATTGTGACCTTGGGATGACCCCGTCGATCCCTGCTGATACCGCAGATGTGTGAAGCGTCACCATCCAGTCGCTTCGGCCGAGGCTCAGTGGAGATTTAGGAAATGCAATTTGGAGCCCGCCTCCAGGGATTTTGTTTGTCTCGTAGCATTTTAATTTTTTTTTTATTCCCCTGAATTATATTTTGTTTAAAAAAGGAGTGTGGTGCAGCTGAATTGGCTCCCTGTTACAAATCTAGGTGATCTTGATGACCAAGGTGACTTGAAATGAAAAATTATTAAGCCAACAGTACAGAATATATAATACAGGATCGTGCCTGCAAAACGTATCCCATAACAGATAGGACTATAAAATTGTTGGGCCTTATCTAAAATGACTGACAAAGCTGAATAATTCCAGCCGAAGCCATTCGCATCCACAACTATTCCCATCTAAGAATATAAAGTAACTAACTTCCATCAATTACTCTAAAATACTACTGTCCACAGCCTGGATTTGGCCCTTACAGCTGTTTATTATCTCCATGTAATCTGCGCACAATGTAATATCAGCATACAGGGTTCTGCTGGTCAGACTGCTGTGGCAGCTAATCTGTCGTGTATCTGCTGTAAGGCAGGAGATAACATAATGCTCGCGCATATTATATGTCTGAAAGTTTGTCCATTCAGACATCAGAAGTCCATCTGACGGTCATGACCTTAAGAAAAATATTTATATAAAATGATACGTCTGTGTTGGAGCCCCATAGAAGCCATAGACTCCGGGATAGGCTCCGGACCCCAGCGACCCTGAATAGGACCAGAGGATGGATGGTAGTCAGTAGCCAGTAGCTGTGGAAAGAGAGTTTACTGAGCCAAATAAATAATAGTGTGAAGCAGTAAAGCAGTTTCTTGCCTGTTCGGGTCCCATGAAGGATCCCGATTTTGCACACATTTTTTTCCCAGGGATGGGAGTTTGACTCATATGCAGCTTTATTAAAGGGTAACAGCAAATATGGGCAGCTTTGGAAAAAGAGGGGGCCGCTTTGCAGATTGTGAATAAACATCACGTGTGTGATATGGGAGGAGAGGACAAAATGGAACATACAATCATAAAATGAAAATGTATTTTGTTAAAAATAATTAACTGCAAATTTTTACCATATTAAGTATAATATATTTACATATACATGAATGTGATATGAAATTTGCATTTTATTTATGAATTAGCATATTACTTAGTCATGTGAGGGAGAGGATAGACATCTGTTCTGTGATTTTTGTTAAAAGTGACCCCATAGCTTGCATATTTTCTAAATATTTAAAGCTCATGCATCCATCTTCTATAACCCCTTATCCAGTAACGTGAAAAAATAAAAATATATATTATTTATATTTTTAAAAGGAGCATTGGTTAGAAAAAAACATGCCAAATGGAAGAAGGTTCACATTTAGACGGTCAGCATCGGGCCCTGAGTTTGCCCTCAGGTTACCTCATGGCTATTTGGATTTAGAAACAACACAGTTTAATCCTTCAAAAGAAGTTTTTAGGTGGATTCATGGAAATGTGATGTGGTCACATTACATTACATTACCTTACTGTACAAGCCCCCCCCCCCCCAAACACACACACACACACACACAGCCCTATTTTGTCAGCGGCACACTGCCCTGAGCTTGAACCCACATCAGTACCTACAGGCTTTTTTGTCACCCAGTGCCTGTGGCATCCACTCATGCCGGGCCGGAGCGAGTGTCTGAGCGCAGTGACACTGCCCCTCACCGCCAGCTAATATGTGGTGTCTTTCTGACTGGGCAGCATCAAACAAACAGGAAGCAAACAGTCCACGTTTAAGTGCTTTTTAAAAGCCCTGCCCGTAAAATAGCTTTTTCTGGCCACATTTGTCCGGCCCCAGCTTGCAAGCCCCCAAACCCTCGCTCTGACATGCCGAGTGCCACAGCCTTCTGTCGCTATGGAATAATCTCGTACTTGCATAGTCTGATTCCCGGCCTCTTAGATCCGCCTCCCTTCAGCCGGTTTAGGGCCGCTGAGCAGCTGCTGGGCTCTGATGGAGGGACTTTTTTATTTTTTTGGGGATTTAATCCTGACACCCCGACCCCTGCCCAAATTCAGGCTCTGCAACGGTCGATGCCAGGGATTGGGTGCATGAAATTACAGGAGGAAAGTGGGCTAACGTGCTGGCCACTGATCACCTCTCCTGTCAATCTGGATTATCCCAGGGTGGTTTTTTTGTGGGGGAGAAGTTCAGAGAAACACCTAACAATATGATGTCTGTTCTCCACACATATAATCAGAGAAGAACATGATGATCTGGCAGGAAAGCCTCTGGTGCGAATTATGCAGAATTCCCCATTTCTGTCCACTGCATCATCAAAGGCAGTGATTGGGAATTTTAATTCCTTTCATTTGTGTGACCAGTGAATGTGTATGCAAATGTCACTGGGAGAGACTGATGGCTTTTTACAATATTAGAATAAACATGTGACTGCTGCTGGTTAATTGTATATGGCTTTAATTAAATGCAGATGCTGCCCAATAACCCTACCTACAATTAAGTTATTATGGATCTCAGTTCAGACATGTCCATCTGAGAGAACAGCAAGCATTTTTAAGTGATGTATTGGTGAAAATGCTGGCAAAATCTATATGAAAGATACTGCTTACGAGTTGTTTTTAGTAGTTATTAATAGTTAAAATTCAAAAAAGACTAATTTGCTTTTTATTAATTGATACAATGATATAATATTCATACGTCAATTCCTAATATAATTTCATAGTTTTATTATTTTGAGAAAATGATTAGTTTATTTAGATGGCAAATTAACTAGATTTTATATTAATTTCTTCTTGTTGCAGGCAGAAAATTAATGAATAAGATCTTGTTTGTAATTACTACTAGGCCTAATGCTTTGACGCCAGCAATGGGGTGGCACAAGTGGGTTCAGGTGGGCCAATCATTAAGGTTCAGTTAACGCAGTAAGGAGGTCTGATCCTTAGCTAATCGCGATATGTGCGCTACAGCAGAATCAATCAAATAAATTGTAGCGAGGAGTCCATTGTTTAGCAGTGTACTTGCAATCATAGGAACTCACACTAGGAGGCAGTATTAAATCAATATACTGCAAGGACCATTACAATGACCAGCATTTTTGAAGATGCTAAAAAGCGAAGAAAACGTATATTTCAACAGAATTTTAGGGCTTATTTAATTACAAGAAAAAAAAACTGGCTCTTTAACTTGCGGACTATTAAGGATTTTCTTTGGAGAAACTGGAAATGGTTTCACATCATATGTGTTTTTATGTTGCCAACTTATGAGTAAGGGACAGTTTCAAACGCCTGTGTTCCGGGCAGTTATCCAAATTTTAAACAACGTATTTTAAGGACATTATAGGCATTGGAAAATGTAGTGTGACAACATTAAGGCCGAATGAAAAATTCTGCTTTTCATTACCACCTACAGTTTAAAATGTCTAAATATAATATTAAGCTATAGAACTTGTGTAAAATAGTAAAAAAAATATACAAGAAAAAAAAGGATGTGCATAATTCAATTTGGTTGACATTTGTCTAGCTACCAAACAGATTTTTTTATTCATGAATGTTTTTCCCCTAACATTAACCTAAAATTATATCTATAAATTTCCTGTTCTTTCAGAACAAATTTATCTAGCTAAATGTAATAATAACAATACAACTAGCTTATCGTTTATTTATATAGATGGTACAATGCTGGCATTTTAAAAATGATGCTAAAATAATTTTATGAAAGTGGAAAGGACAGTCTGGCTTTGTATGTGTATATCAGGGAACACAGTGGAAAGCAGGACAACAACCTGGAGATGAATCATGGTAAAATAAAAAGGTTAAAATGCAGCATCATTTAGAAAAATCCATCCGTCTCCCAATTGCCCACCCTGGTCAGGGCCATTAAAAATAAAAAAAACAAAAAAAAAAACAAAAATGTCTTCCCTGCCCTGTACATTTCCAGTATTGGTACATCTATGTTGATTCCACAGAGGCAAAGCAGTGAGCAAGGTACATCTGAGATGAATGGGCTTTCTTTTTTATTTATCATTTTTTTTTTATCAAATAATTCTTGTCCATGTTTGTGTCCCCACTTTGGTGAAAGTACTAGCGTGTTCTCTACCATTAGGCTATAATACACTTAATTTTCAACCTTTTCAAAATGGACTTATTAAAAACAAAAAGAAAAAAAAAACATCTCTAGCAGAGCACTTAATGGTAACCACTTTTCATTTAGTACTATTTAATCATTAGTTCTGTATTTCTATTTCTGTTTGTCATTTGTGCCTGAAATAATAACGCGACGTTTAGAAACTTTTTTCTTGTTGTGTATAATTTAAAGTGGCGATATTTCTAGCTGGTTCAGGGATAAACTTTTCCAGAGACTCCAGTGGTTTTGGACCGAACTTTTTATTCATTTACTGGACCCAGGGTTTTCATTAAGAAGAGATCCCATAAATGGCGCATCAAAACAGAATGGTACGACTGCTTCTTACTCTCACACGTCGCTCCCACATTCATTTTCATTTAGCAGAGGACATTAAAATTTAGTGGCGGTTTTCATACAAGCAATTTTTAGCAATTTGTCTCGAGTCTTTTATTCCCCTGAAATTAGCGAATCATTTGAAGTCGCGGGTCGGCAGAAACTCGCGATTCCACTTGCGCGTCGCTAGGCGATTGCGCGCAGTTTCACTTCTGCGGGTTTGGCCCGAGGTGCTTCGTTGTGCGGCCCTGGTTCGGTCTAAGCCCACATTAAGGCGGAGATGGCTGCTGCTGCGGGCTCGGGGCGCACGGTCCGCACGGTCCGCTCCGGTTCGCTCGGGTCGGGACGGGTTGAGTCGGGTCGGGAGCGCGCACCGGAGCAGCCCGACGCGCAGGTTTCGCTCCTCCACAGAGCCACATATCCTCGGACTGCACCACCATTTATTTTACAAAAGCAAAATGAGAAGGTGGCGGTATTTATATTTATAGTTTGTGGCCTGTGCAGTCCGGCGGCCCGTTTTTATCACGTCAATATTTTAATAGCTTTGGATTTTGTGTTCGTCATGTTAACGGGCCAATAAAAGGCCACATATTGGTGTGGCTTTGCCATTTCCCCTCCGTGTAAATAATGCCCTCATACAAATCAATATTACAACAATTATTCTCACACATTAAACTAATATATTGCTAAGTTAGCAACAGTTAGTATAACTCGCTTTTAAATGTTTATTCGTGGATGTGAAAATACAGATTTATTTATGGATGACATACACACTCTACTCAAACATGTATTTGTGTATGTGTGTTTCTGTGTATTACATATTACATATACTTAGTGTAGGAAGCAGGCGTATTATTGTAGGCCTATGTTCCATATTCCAGTATTTATTATTTAAAAGCCATGTGCAAAATGATATTGTGACATGATGGTTTGTGCAGATTCATCACAGCAACCTCCCTTCACGTGAGAGTTTCCCACCCGGAGCTCTTGCTTTTAAGTTGATATATGTTTGGGGAAAGGGTCTGATACAGGCTGATCATTTCCCCATAGCGGGCGATGCTTCGACGCCAGAATGCAGCGCTTTGTTTGATGCTGACGGCCTGCTGCACTGAAATTGTGGGGAGATGTAATTTATGTCTGGTTGCCTTGTTGGAGCGTAATGCTATTACACACCCTCAACCTCCTGCTTCTGCTTAATAACATTTCACGACTGAATTCGAACTGCATTTATATCCACTTTATTAGTTTACAGAAGGAAGGATGAAATGAAGGCATTTTGGGGGGGTCCCTCCTAAGAGAGGATAAAGCCCCCCCCCCACGTGAGTTCCACGGTCTCGGTTAATCTGTTTCTTTGGTCCTCTGTAGTCCAGCTAAGCAACATGAAATGGAGTTGAGGGTGTCACACTGCGTCACTGTGCTTGGGGGGGAGGGGGGATATATATTTGAATTTTCTCCTGGACACCTATAGTGGAGGGTATAAAACTATTATTCTGGGAGAACAAAGAGGTTACAGAGCACTGGCTGTGGGGGTCTGGCCTGGGATAAGGTTCTCCGTGAGTCCCCACCCCCATGCTTCACCAGGGCCACTGGGTGGCATTGTCACCGGGACAGGAAGTGGGGTCGTGCAAAAATGTACGGCCGGGCCGTGATTGGCGGTCTCCCGGCGGACGCACGGCTGCGCGGTGAGAGAGCGCAGAGCGGGCCGAATCGGGCCAGGGGATGAGAGACGAGCCGCGTCGTCACCCGGAACCTTATTGAAAACTGGAGAAGAATGACCGGAGGGGAGTACAAAGCAAATGAAATGAGAACCGCGGATTAGGAGACGCGGAGCAGACAGCCCCAAAATGGCAGGAGAGGAATAAGTCAAACGCGCGAATGGAAGCCTGTCTGCGGCTCCGCGCGGCGCAGGGACGCCGCGGAACCAGCGGGCTGCCGAATGCCCGTCCCAAGCTGTAATCCACGGCTCTCCAGCAAGAGTCTTCTGGAAAAAAAAATGTGTTTTTCACAGTTGTTACTGTGCAAGGGCCTGCCCGCTGCTTTCTTTCACAGGGACTTAAGGGGCCAGGGTGATTTTTTTAAATCGAACCCGCTAGAGCAAATGGTGCGTGTGAAGTGGATGAATGCAAATGAGTGCCTCCTTTGCTCTTTAGTATATTTTGTGGAGCAGCTTACTGTTTATTGTAATAATCTTGTGGTAATAGAGCCGCCTTTAAAACTATGGACATTTTAGGATGGGAGGAGTTTGCCTTGAGCTGTTCGTCTTCGCTTATCCAGTAGGACCTTGCAAGCTGAGGCTTCCAGAAGGTGGCCGTCACCCTCTGCACAATGGGAAGAAGGAAGTCAAATGAGAGCCTTCTCAACCAGGTAGTGGAGTGCCTGCAAGGATTAGGATGCCATTTTAGACTGGACCAGGGTGTTGTGACAGGGAAGCCAATGCACAGTATGGTTAAGGGGAGGAGAATATTCCCAGAGACAGTTAGGACGATGGCCCCCTGGCCCTGCACGTACACAAATATATCATTATTAAACCTTTGGGTAACAGCAGCATTTAGTTATTGCATGAATCACACACTATGTGAGTTTACACATAATGTGTTTATTTGCATGAATCAAAACAGTGCACACACATGCATCAATACCATCGATGAAACTGCAGGAACAGGTAGAGCGGTGTGGTGTCACGTCTCTCCGTCACATGCAGGCATACATTAAGGAAGTCCTCATTAATCCCAGGAGGGACAGACATGCCGGGCTTTTACACAGTCTGCTGACACACACAGATTAGGAATTATGGGGACTCTCTAGTCATTTCTATGGGTATAACCCTAATCTCAACAATTAAAACTTCCAGACTCTTCAAGACTTTTGGCATTTTTAATGTTTTGATTGCAGTCACAGATGTCTATGAAATTCAATTTCCCCGTGTGGGGACCGGAAGAAACGGTCCCCCAAACGTCACAAAACCCACATATATACATACACAAGATCACACTCATACATGGAGCATCATGACTACTATGTGAAAGTCCCTCTGACAGACCTCTGGGATTCAGTATTGCGGCACCTGATATTAATCTGGTTTTATACCCTGGGTGGCTGTGGCCATCATAGTACAGCTGTAAAGCCAATGGGAATGATATCTTATATCACTATATCCTAACTGTTTTCCTTATACTGAGCAGGGGGTGGGATAGACCGCTCACCTAGTGGTTAAGGAAATGACCCCCAGCCACGAGGAGGGGCTACTGATGTTATACTATGTTCTGTTGTGATTCATTGTGTTTCCATGGGTTTTGAAGGCATCTTGTAAGCAATGCAAAATGGACAAGTACAGATGCATTGATTTGGTGTTTTTTACTGGCTGGTTCCTAACCAATGGAAGCATGAGGCACCAGTGTCAGTCATGCTGGCTTTGATGGTGTGATCCCAGATAACAAGGCAGACCCCTTTGGGTTTTGACTGCTCAGTGCTCACGTGCTATTCTTCAGCTGGGGCCTTCGATGTCAGATGTTCCCAAAAAAAAACAGAAAATCGGGGTCTTCTCAGACAAGTAGGTAGACGCAGCGCTGGGCATTATAATGACGTTTCAGCCCGTGATTGCGGAGCTGTTACGCAGAAGCCAAAGGTCATGTCTTGATGTGAAACCACTTGTAAAAACACGGGACAATCAGGAAAACTGGACATTTTTGTTTTGCCTGCGGCCTTTTGAACGTCTTGGGGAGCCGACCCCTGATTGAAAGCTCATCGTGACAAATCCCAAACGCCTGTGTGAACAAGGCCGCCCTTCACGACTGTCACCGGCTCTTTAGAAGCAGCCCGGACCAAGTGTGGCTCAGTGGTCATAAAATACGTAGTGTTCCCAGAAAGCAGTGGCGCAGTAGTGCTCAGCTTTGTTTTCGGAGATTTGGAGACTTGAGGGATAGCTTCTTCATTAGCGTAGAGCTCAGAATGGCTATTCTGTAAACACTATATCGTTGTCGGTTTCTGGGTATTTAGCTGCTCAGCATTGACTTTGACGGGCCACAGGAAGTGCATTTGAGCACCCCTGTCCCCCCCCATCCCCCCCCCCACCGGGGTGGTGTGCCTGCTTCCGTGTCCATCCCCAATGCAAGCCTGTGTCTTTCACAATGATACCGTTTGGCATCATTTCTGGAGGTGGGGGGGTTGTTCTCCCAGCACCCCACCTCCAGCATGAACGGAAACATGCAGACACGCTCCCAGTGGAGAATCGGAGGTGAGGAGGTTCAGTAAAGCCGAACGCCTGTAGGTGTGAAACTGCTAATTGTAGTGCATAGCTAAGCAGGGAGCGCTTCGGCAACGGCGGGCCTGGTACGGCCTGAAAGTGGGCCTCTGCGTGCCTGTTTGTCAACTCCTGCAGACACGCTGCACTACACTGTTCCAGTGTGTTACCAATTACCGATGTATTGCTGGGTCATTAAACGACCCGTTTCTCCCCGTCCACCTTTCCCTCAATCATCGCCGCTATTCTTCGCGCGGCTGCGGCTGGAAAGGAGAGGCCGCGGCTCGGCGTTGTGACAGCAATGCCAGTTTCACACGGCGGAATGCAAACAAGCGGTCAAAACAGAGACGCTACGCAAATAAACAACAGGCTATTGGTCCCTCTGGGCTCCATCGCAAGACGCGATCATCCGTCTTCCTCTGCTGCATTAATCAGGAGAAATATCCCTAATCCCGGGAAAATAAATACTAAAAAAACACATTGTGATTGGCAAAATCCCGCAAACAATTAGAGCCATCCGCTTCGTTAGTGACACTTCCGGCATTGTAATTTGAAGTCCCTTTCATGATTAATACCATCAAATGCGGCGCACAGACCCACATGCATTCCCCCCCTTATTTAAAAATTCCCTTTATTCTCTTTATTAGTCAAAAACAAACCATTATCATTTGCCCACCACATTGGCGCGAAGGAAGATACTGTGACTCATGACTTTTTCATGGACAAAAGCTTGGGACATTAAAGGGCCTTTTCATGTGTGAGCGACAAATTCTCTACGCTAGCTACTAATTCTGCACGTTTGCCGTATTAGCATTATTCACACCAGAGAAAGTTGGGCTTTGGAAAGAAACAGTGGTAGTATGTTCTAACAAAACAATAATACACTGAGCAGGTGGTTTGGTATGTAGAACTGCAGCTGTGTGCTTTTGGGTTGGGGACTGAGTTTGGGTCTTCCCTCAGTGCCCTGCTTTCCTCCTGCAGCCGAAAAAGATGTAGCTCTGTGAACTGATGACTGCAAAATGCCCATAGAGTGTGTGCGCTGTGATTGGCTGGCATTCTGTACAGGATGGCCCCTACTTCCTGGTGGTTTTAAAACAATGGGGAGCTGAAGTTTGCCTAAAGGCCTCTTCTGAAGTACCTTTGAGCACTTTAATAAAGTATGAAGCTTATAGGCAGTGTGATGGCGCACTATGAGATCTACATGCATGTTCTGCTATTATTCTTCCATAATGTGTTTTCAAGTCATTTAAATGCTTGGAATTTTGTTTGTACATTTTATTTTTCTGGGATGTCAGTTTGATTTGGGGGAGACCTCAAGACCTGTAGTCTTTCCATGACAACGACCTGATGATATTTGGAAGAAAGATGAATGCTGTTGGTAATAAATCTAATATAAAATGATAAATCCTTTGTTTAGCATTTGCACAAGGACAAATGCTAAATTGAGATTCAAGATTCTTTATTTGTTATGTGTCGTTATACAGGTACAACATGCAATGAAATGTCATTATAAATTGGAATTCTTTTCATTGGCGTGCAGTGGCCCTGGGGGGTTATGGACTTTGCTGAAGGACCCACGGACATGTGACTGCTCTGCCAGGGCTGGGGATCAAACTGGCAATCACCCAATCATGGCACAGAGGCTCATCCCACTGAGCCACTCACCACCCCCGTATAGGTAAATGGCTTGAGGGAGATGATTAATTTAGTTCTTGTGTCATAGGTTCTTGTGTTTTTGGCAGAGTGAAATTTGCTAAGGGCTGGCAGCCTGGGAGGTATACGTTTGCCGATAGGCAGACGTTAAACTTCAGATTTGACCTCAATATTTCAATCTTACTATTGAACCTGTTCTTGAAATTATCGCTGCTGTTATGGGGAGGAAGTGTGTGGAACTGCTGTTGATTATCCGCCATGTGGGTGTCAGGCTTGAAAAGAAGCAGTGTGTAGGACGAGTATTTTCTTTAATTAAACTTACACTTACCTATCCTTCCTCTCCTAATGAACACCTGTACGTTCCCGCTATGTTTGGGATGGAGATACCACCATTCGCATCACAGGCAAAAAAAAAGGAAACCCTTAAGCGGTCTTCAGTATCGGATATATAGCTACGCTTCTCAAGGCGAGACGTCCAGCAGCGACGGCAGAGAAACCAGCAGCTGTGTTTTCTTTGAACGAATAAGAGAATACAAAAAAAAAGGAATGGAATTGATGCATTTTCTGGCTTCTCAAGATGAGAACCCGAACACCGGCGTTTCCGGGCTGAATTCGAATTAATAACAGGAAAGCCAGCCGGCGAGTCCATTAGTACTCAGCAGGCGTATGAAACCCACTTTTGGATGGGCCCGGAGCAGCACTCAGAGTCCTGCCATTTTAGCATTTTACGTTTCCCATAGCTAGATACATGGTACCACCTAATAAGTACGGGAGGTAATGAAAAAAAGGCTCCTATGCCGCGCTCTGTTTGTCTCTCGGCGCCCGAGTTGGGCGCACGCAGCCCTCTCCAGCCATCCCAAGGCTGCCTTTCATCTCCCCAGCATGGAGACAGAGTGGTCCTCTCATGAGCCGGGCTCATCAGAGAGGCTACTGAAGATGTGACTCTCCAGCGGCCCCTGGGGGCCACGCCTGGTGCGTGCTGTTCGGCGGGCGACCTCTCAGCTACTCGGCGGCCACTTCTGACGCCTGAAGTGACTCACTGGTCCCGCACAGGATACGTATCAGTATTTTCTAACAAAGGATTCTGGGTTAGGGGTGGCATGGTGCTGCAATGGTTTTCACTGTCAGCTCACACCTCTAGGACCAGGGTTCAAGTGTCCACCATTGCTCTGGGTGTGTGGAGTTTGCCTGTTCTCCTCGTGTTCTCGCGGGGTTTCCTCTGGGCATTCCAGTTTCCCCCCACAGTCCAAAAACATGCTGAGGTTAATTGGAGTTACCAAATTGCCAGTAGGTGTGCATGTGTGAGCGAATAGTATGCGATTGTACCCTGTAATGGGTTGGTGCGCCATCCTGGGTTGTTCCCTGCCTTGCACACATAGCCTTTGGACCCTCTGCGACCCTGAATAGGACAAGCGGTTGCAGAAAATGGATGGATGGATTTCGGGTTAAATACTGTACTAAGGCAGTTTGGGCCTTTTGGGTGCTAGTCCAATACTGCTGCTTTTTCCATCCGCCTCTTGGTGACACACAACAGAAACTCCCTCAGAGTAACTGTGACTCAACACCTTCCCTCTGAGTGCCCTAAAGTACAGAGGCTTTGAAAGTATTCCCCATTACCTGGTCAGTTGTGCAACTAAGTTACCTGTGTATACAGCTGGCTTTTGTGTACAAAGTTTCTAGAGGTAGCCTCCAGAGGATACTTACTCACTAAGAATCTTTCCCATTAGATTTTCTGCCTGAAGATCAGATTTATTAATGTGTTGTCACAGGTTGTTGTTATCATCTGAACAAGGGTCCATGTGGTACTCGCTGAATGTACCGGTGTCAGCTGGCCTCTAACTCAAGTTTATAACAAAAGCTGGATGTCTGATGTAAGGTTTCTGAGTCACCGTTCCTGCAGCCGGACCCATCAACCTCCCATAATCCTTAATTCCCCATGGTCACTTTTTCACTTTACCTATAAGTCACCCTCCACCATCACAATAACCTTATAAATCCAAGACAAAAGAGTGAGTAAGAGTGGCTAAAAAAAAAGTGACTAAGCGGAGAAAACTATAAACCGAGGACAATGCCAATTCATCTGGCGCTTGTGTAGTGACGCTGGACAGATTTATAGCGGAGTGGGCAGACCCTCCACGTCGCCCCGCCGCGACCGTGTCCCCCAGGCCGCAGCATTCATACTCGTCACCGACGACTGCTTCCTGGGGCAGTGACTGAGACGCGCGGCCGCCTTTGCACGTAGGGTGGATCGGCGCTCTGTCAAAGCCGCGCCGAGTCACCCACCGAAGAGACAGGGGCGTGAAAACGCAGCGTCCACGTCAGCGCTCCTGCTCATGGAAACGGGAGCCCAGGTGGGACTTGTGCGACATTCTGCAAGAGGTGTGCAAAGCACAGCTTCCACGTGGAAGTGTGTGATCACACTGCGGCGCGCCGGATTCTGTTTCTGCGTGGATCTGACGTGGTAGGTGTCCTGCTTACTGCTCTTCTCCGGTTAGTTCTGAGGGATTCTCTCTTCCATTCTTTTCTAGTTATCAGGTTAATTCATCCATCTAGTACAAGGTCATGGAGAGCCTGGAGCTGAGGCCAGGAAGTGCTGGACACATGGCAGGGGTACACCCTGGACGGCAGGGCTGCTCATCACAGGGCACATACAGACACTACTTATCAGGCTGTCTCATTAGCGTGCTGCCATAGTGGGGGGGGGGGCAGCCTTGTGGCTGCTGGGGCCACTTTTCTGCTGTGCTGAATGGCCGCGATGAGGCCATCATCACCCGCGCTGGCCTGCAGTCATGCTCCTACGGCTGAAGCTGGGGCCGACTCGGGGCCAATTTCGGTTTAATTGTCTGAAATGCGGCCTCGTGCCAGGATCTCCTCCAGGCTTGGGGCGGGCAGTGAAGAGATGCCCCTTTGCTAGAGCTCGCTGCCCAAAAAAAGAGGCCTGGCAGCTCCGTGCTCAGGGTCGAACCCGATCGCCTCTTTGCAGCGACGTTTCACGAGGGCCCTTATTCTGTGCTTCTGGGATTCCCCTGACTTCTGTCCCAAGAGCCTGGTTTACCAGCCATGGCCAAGATCAACACTGAAAGACTGAAAACAAAGGCAGCGACTCCCCACTGCCCCCTACAGACAGGAAGTTTTGTATGTAATTTGGGGCTGTACTTTTGTGCTTTTCTTTACACACAAATGGTACAGGACAACAAGAGCAGAGTATTAAAGGATCTTCATGCAATCTAGAGATTAACGGAAATTAAAGAAGTTACATAATTATATTCACTACTTATATAATTAATCACTCAATCATTAAAAAAATAGAAAAAAGAAAAAATGTTTAAGTTTAATATCATATATGTTCTTCCCATTTTGTTGAGTATTTCTCGAGCATTTTGACGCATATTTAATGTGCCGTAATGACATTATATGCTGTTAATTGCGTCCTCGAGAGCTGCAAAGTTCTCATGAAACCTTCTCACATGTGCTATGAAACCAGCTTTTGAGGCACATAATAATCCCTCCGTCCAGCCAGCGATTTTCTCTCCCAGTACCGTCCATCCATGGCCGCACCACAGTGCTACTGGCGTCTGTCCCGGGGCACAGGGCGAGGAAAAACCTGCGAGAGACGCCAGGCCATCGCTGGGCACGCGCAGGCGCACATTAATAATCATAATCACAGCCATTACTTATTATTACTATTATTACTGTTCTTTAAAATGAATTTTGAACAGCGGGAAGGCGACGTACTGCTTTACTACTGCGGAGACACTATCCCACTTACATTAAGTCATGGTTATTTATACGCCCGTGGAGTAACCATGAGTAACCCCAGACGGGCTAGCCGCTCTTACTTTGAGCTCCCATAACATACTGTTGAACCAGCTGAGCTGAAAAAAAAATTAATTGTATTTTAATATAGTTAATTAAATTCAATTTAAATGAGCATAATGGGCATAATAATGCAATTCATGTAATAAAATAAGCCACTGTTTTTCCCCCTTTAAAATCAAACTGTTTTTTTTTTTTTAGGTCCCTGTCTGGGTTGAAATCCATTCAGACGGGCAGCGCTGTCATCTGAGCTGGGCAGTTGTGATTGTGGCTAATAATTCCCCGGCTGTGGATTGTTTGTTCCAGTGCGCTCAGATAGGGCTGTAATGAAAGTGGAGATAAGTGGAGCTGATGGGAATAAAGCGCGTGCGTTTTCATGGCCGAGTCGCTGATGGTCTAACACCGTACTCATCACCTCAAGCTAAAATGCACCTTTAAATGCGGCGCCCAGACCCACATCCTGCTTTCATTTGGCTGTGTTAACGTTTTTTTCTTCTCTCGTGTTGCTGTATTTACACATCTGAGCCCATGACCCCGCGCGACCATTTGTGGTCTAACCCGGACGGGTCATTCAGACGGGGCTGGGAGTGAGACCCTGTATTGCCGGTGGGAGACACACTTGCGTCGGGGCAGCTGCGATTGACGGGCTTCCTCTGGCTGGGCCGACACATCCAGCAATGAAAACACAGGCTGCTTTACTACGGAAGCGTGTGTCAAATGGCGCTCACCAAGCAGGCCCCCCTCAGCCTCCACACCAAACAGCAGCTCCTCACGCGTTCCTCCGCCGTTGCTCTCTGAAAGACGTACTGCCTGCCGTTGGATTTCTTGGGTGTAACTCCGTCTCCGCGTGTAAACACAGAGACCCCGTGGCTGACTTAATTTAGGTTTTTAACAGAAAGACAAGGCGACCGTCTCCGGCTCTCTGTCGAGCGAGGCTGCTACCAGCTAGTGTTTGAGCAGACAGATGGCATTTCTTCTGTTGTGCGACGTGATCAAGGGACGTTTTGATCTGATATTACACTATTCCAGACTTTACGCTCCATGCCTATTATTCTGCACTCTCTGATGGTACACAGAACAGTTTGAACAGACTAGCAGGTAACAACAAAGGAAACAGACAAACAAAACTGAACAAACAGAATGCTGGGCATGTTTGTTCCATGTGCCGCCACAGTGCACTTACATTTAAGTGGCAATCAGCATCGTATATTTTATAATTCAGCAGTAAAACACAGTCTCTTAGTATCCTTTACTGGATTAAGGCGCTTAATCATTTATGAAAATGTCCATGATTCCAGGAATAGGAACTGGTATCTGAAAATAGAGATAGCTGCTGGTATTAATGTTTATCAATGCTTTAGGTACCAACAGTAATCATCGTCAGCTAGGAGACCAAATAAGGAAAACTATTCTGTGGCAGTCTTGAAATATGGGCTTTGGGCAACATTGCCAGAAAACAGAGAATTCAGATCAGGCATTCCGACATAAGGTTGGAAACTTTTAAAGAAACTAACAGAGTTTGGTCCTGACTAATGCAAAAAAAAAATGATAACGAGGTTTTAATGAAGCAGCAGCGATTTGTCTTAGTAGTGACTGAGTAACGGTGCGTACAGGGCACACGACAGGGGGCACGATATGTGCTTGTGTGCTGCAGCGCACAACTTGGAACAGGAAAAATCGCAAAATTATTCATTCAGTATGGATTTAAGATATTTTTGTCTGCGAGCAAAAAAAAATACTGTCTGAGAGTCTGGCTGTTAATTGTTGCCAAGTTCAACAAAGTGATAAAAATAATAATTAGTTCCCATGGCAACCAAGAAACGATAAGTTGAGCGGTTCCTGAAAAATGCTGAAAGACACAGCAGAAAGTGATTTGCATCTGAAGGGCAAGTGTTA
>JAODKN010000037.1:20524644-20540277 GCA_026774425.1 Petrocephalus zakoni
CTCCCAGCAGCCACCATCCGCTTATCACATCACCTCCCTGATAGATGCCCGCCAGACCCCAGGAGGTAACGGATTCATTTGTTTAAAGCACAGAATAATACTTTCGCTGACCTTGGAAAAGCACCCCACCGGTCTCTCTCTCTCTGTTTCCCTGTATCTAGGGATAGTTCCCAGATGCATTATCGGCAAAGAAAAGGTGACAATAAGTCACATTCACTGAGGTAATAATGATGATACTATCAGTGGGAATACTTAACGCAATTCTGTTAGAGCTGAAAAACACTTTGTGCGAGCAAAAGTACTTAGTCACAAGTATTATATATGGATAAATCTGCCTGTGTCACACTTGTCTCCTCCGGTTGCCCACATCAACTGGAATCTTTATTATGTGTGCAATTGCCTGACATCCCATTCAGGGTGACCCCAATTGTGTGCCCCGTGCCACCTGGGATAGGCATGCCAGTGACATGGATGGATGGATGGATGGATGGATGGATGTATTCAATGTATACATTCAATAATCAGGAGATTTCCCACCTGTTAGCATTTCCCTTGCAATAGTGCACATTTTCTTAAGTCTTTCTCTACCCACAAAGGTGACAGTAAGAATCGGTATTTGTGTTGACACAGTACACACAATCTGTGTTTTGACCAGTGATGATGTATCGCTCCTTCTGAGAAGGGTATCTTCAAGTGGGGACAATTGTGTTTTATCTTGGTGTTTAAGGGGACTTCGCTTGTCTCCTACATTAAAGAGCATTTATCGGCGTCCCTGTTTTCATTGGCTGACGGAGAATAAAGGAAGCTTTCAGCTGAAGAGCTAATATCAGTCTTTGATTATGAGAACCGCTCATACTATAAGATAGTAATATAATCGTAACAATTCCAAAAACCTAAAAACATACTAAGAAACTGACTAAGAAACACTGACATTCTTTGAATAAGCCCTGACTTTTTTTTTTGAAAGATTTCATCTGTCACAAATCCTGTCTGTTTTGACCGAAAGCCCCTCATCTTAAAAGGTATTCTCTTCCGAGCCCTGTGCTAATTCACCTATCCGTCTTTGCACCCACAGTTGATGGGACAAGTCAGGATTGGTTCTTTCGATCTGATATAATAGACCTCCTCTGATTCATGAGATCAGGCTCTCAGAAGAAACCGTCAATCCCATTTGCGCTGAAATGAAGGTCAAACACCCGGTAGTATCTTTCTTAGCATGAATGACTCTGCCTGACTATTTCTGTTGTTTCGTCCCACGTCTCTAATGAACCAGCACCCACAGATTTTGGAGTTCGGAAGGGGCCAAATCAAACGGCTCCCGCTGGATTGCGAATCGATGGCGTCTTCGCGCCATGCGGATGATGTTGTGATTCAGTACTGATGATCCACTCCTGGCACTGCAGCAATTCTTTGAATTGAATTCTGCCTGCCGACCCCCGCATGTTTGTACGGAATGTATAGAAAGGGGAGGCAAATAACCACCCCCCCCCCCGGTCTGCGTCAGGTGTATTCTTAACACCTGACACGCCCTCTGGAGGAAAGCCCGGGTGAAGTTCTCAAAGCCGTGGCAAGAGGAATCAGTCAAATCGAGACAGTTTGAGGCGACATCTTTGGAGGGACTTTTGTAGGACATCCTGTAGAATACAGTCTGTGTAAATGACAGGAGAGAAGGTCGGTGTGTTAATGCCAAACTTGAGCCCCATTGCCGTCGGTTCTGAACAATGGTTCTGTTTGTTGCCATCTCCGTCTTTGTCTCAAGCTGTGAATCTCGTCTCCCGGCTTTTATTAACAGCGCTGTCGTCCGGCTCGATCTGTCGCTTTCCGAAGGCGTGGCTGTCAACGTTAATAACATCTCAGGACGTGGGTGCCGTTAATATAAAAGTGGCCGGACTGCGCGTGTTGTGAGGTGGGAATGACGCTTTGCATAATAAATTGCCCCGACGCTGATGCAGATATCGAGCTCGGAGGTGCAGGTGGTCGGCTGGTCACGGCACACTGCCCCCTTCATGCGTCCCCCTGCTTGATCAGTCCAGAAGTTTCGACAGCTGAGTCAGGATGTGGCGCAATCGTATCCAAAACATGTCGCGCTCCAAATCTGACACCCAGGGCTCACGGGTACGTGCGACGTGGGCCGATTATCTTAATTTGTTATAATTGAGTTTTCCAATTTGAAAAGGCGTTTGCCGTGGGAGGTGCTATGAATCAGTAAGTGGAACGAGTCTATTTATCGTTCAGCTCTAATGGGCTCTTGGCTCCAACTCATACAGAATCTACAAGAAGCTTCTCTCTGCTTCCCTGAACAGGAGAGCACGAGTGCCTTAATTGCATGCTTAAATCAAGATGGAGGACAAGCCGGAGAACAGCCCCGGCTCTCTATGATCTCTGCTGAAGAAATGCATAACTGATGCAGATCTGGCACAGGCCGCGTAAATGAAAACAAGTGGCGTCGCAAGGAAGAGAGGAATGAGGTTACATGCTTTTGCGATTCCTTGCCCCGCGGGAACCTTGCCATCGGCGTGCTACCCGTGATTAATGGTTATGAGGACTGTAGCTAATAAAGCAACAACGAAAGCTATACTAGTAATAATGAGTTATTATTGTTACTGTCTTTTCTCTTTTTAATGCTGCTATTGTAGTAGATGTAGGACGTGGAAAGGTTCTCGATATATGGACGGCGTCTTGCTTGGTATTGGCCTCACTGGGCACGGCGAGAGCCCAGCTGTGATGTACCAACTGCAGCTGGAGCAACATCAGTCTAAGTGTTCGAGGTTCCGCTCTGGGGAAATGGGAGGGGCAGAGAGAGTGATGGATGTGTATTCAGTTACAACACGGGAGGTTCGCTTTTGAACCCGACACACTCGTATGTTGCATGTTGGATATAAACGTGGCTCTTTATGACTCTGTTTTGATGCAATGGATCACCTCATTCTTCTGCTGATTTTGAATCTGGGATCATGTGGGCATCATAAGCCAGATATCCTTCTATGCCTACAGGGCATACATGCTTAATCCCCACCCTCAAAGTCAAATTAACTTTGCCATTGTGCAGATGCACAGCTCAATGAGGTAGTAAGCCCTCTTAGATCAAGAATCACTCATAGTAATAGTATTAATTAAGACAGTAGAACAGAATAAATAACATAAACCAGGTCCCCACTAGCCCTCCCAGATTCAGTCATATTGGAAGTGCTTCTACCACAAACTGCTAATTACATTCCTCTTAAAATTCATGATACCCGTTTGTGTCCAGCACACATGATGCTACCTTTTCCATGCAAGACATTCAAGAGTGCATGCTTTATGGTCTACAAAAAGCTACTATCCTCATTTGCCTCAAGTTCATTACATTATCAGAACAAGTTGTAGCATTTAAATTTAAATTTTTATAATGGTGTATTTTTCCTATATTATACTGACTTACCCGCAGATCATCCTCTCCCAAGCCCTGCTGACATCCTAACCCATCGTTCCATCACTGGAGGTGTGCAGCATAGTTCCCGACAGATCCTGGAACTGGGCCTCCTCTGGGCATTTTTACACTTGGACATCTTCAAAGACCTACCTCCGAGTGGCACACCTGTAGGATATGGGTGGTCTAAGGATCCAGCCAACAACCATTTATAGTCCAGCATTGAGCAGCCTGGGCCTAATAGCAGAGCTATTTTAAAGCTGTGATGAGCTCGATTAGATTTGGTTCCCTGCGGGATAGGCTCTGGACCCCCCTCGACCCTGAACAGGACAAGCGCTTTCAGGAAATGGATGGATGGATGGATTTATTGATGAGTTGTCTTTAAGGAAACCTTTCCTGCATGTTGAGCTGGAGATCTTTTATTATCTGCAGCTCGACTGAGCTACAGCAGCTGAGCTCTTAATTAATTAATATATTCTTCTTTAATTAAGCCATTGCAGGATGTCTGCTGTCTCAGCGGGCAGAGCTGTAGCTGTACAGCTGTGGGACTGTGAGTCAGAATGCCTCCCTCACCTGCGTGTGCCAGCCTGCATCATTCTCCCATGCTTCTGTGGATTTCCTCCTCTGGTGCCGGACGGTGAATGAGTGTCTCTGAAATATCCCTAGTATGTGTCCTGCGATGGACTGACGTCCTGTCCAAGGTGTCCTCCACGTCCTCATGTCACATTTCCCAGGCGCACTGTGACTGTGCACTGGACAGACGAGCATGGAAGATGGATGTATGTATGCCTATAGACTCGGACACGCAAGGGGCTGCAAGGTGCTCGTTGTACCTCGATCCGGATAAAATTGTCTCTTAACGACACCGGCAGGAACAATATGAGGAGTCGTGACCCCCGGTCTCGCTGGCAGTGCCTAGGGGCTCCTGCGCCACCTTTTAAAGGCTTGCTGACGTTCCCCGTCTGCAGGAAGCATTACATCAGCTTGATAGCGAGCCAGTCATCTAAGCATTTCAATATTTGAGTTTATTCCAGACAAAGTACTACAACAAAAATGAAAGCAAGCAGGGCCAAACAAGTCTCTTCATTTCCCCAAGGGAAACACTTTTGTGATTTTCATTTTTCATTATTTATTTATTTATTTATTACCCACAAGTCATTGCCAACAAAGTAGAACACTGGCATGAGCTTGAGTTCTTAATTTGAATTCAGATTAATGTCACTTGCCCCCCACCCCCCCAGACATCAAGTCTACTGCTACTTTATCCCACACTTGAATAAGTTTTATTACTGGGACAGAGGCAAGACCCGTCTCATCAGACAGCCAATTTACCGCTGAGTGACCGCATCTTCACCATGGTGAAGTTCAAGGCATCATATCTGATTATGCAAACGGGCAAGTCCAGGGGCATCTGCTTTTCTCAGCTTAATTAGAAACGTCTTGCTGGACACTAACGACCCCGCGTCACAACGAGGGCGGCGGGCCTTTCTGTCGGTGCCGCCGCGCGGCTCCTCCTCAATCTCGCGGAGCGGTGGAAGAATGAAGGGAGGGGGAAAAAAGGAGAAGGAAATATTATGGCGTGGAGAGAGGCTCAGGAGTCAAGGGGCCTCCTTTGTCATAAATCAGGCCCGCGGGAAAATAACGGAGACGAGAGGAAGGTCACACAAGAAGGATTCATTAAAGTAATGGTTAATAGAATTACGCGAAAAGCAAAAAGTTCAAAGATATTAATTTAAAGGGAAGGCAAATAATTTGTTACATCCTCACCCCCTCCCCCCACATCCAGCTCGGAATAATTATTTCTTTTTACTGTAGCTACTAAATTTCCTTCTCTGCTCTCTCTCCTTCTTATTGCTTTGGCTAGAAGGCGGCCAGACCGAGAGCTTTACAGCACAGAAGGTTTAGATCAAGTGTCTCGCGGACGGAGATTGCCTATGGCGATATCCGAAAAACTATAGTCACAGATACCAAAGGGTTGTATTGCCGATTGTTATCCGCCGGCTGGATTAAGTGGCCGGGGCAAAAAGTCTAAAGATCCATTTCCTGTCTGGTGGAGGATGTGTGGCGTCCTGTTACAGTCGCCACACTTCCTGTCCTGTGGCACTCCCCTTCCGGTCACCACTACTATCCTCCTGAGCTCCCTTTACTTCACCGTAGTACAGAAACACCCCTTAGAAAACGAAAGGAAAATGGACCAAAAATGAATGAGTATCCTGATTTTAATCAATTACCGTGCATTATTATGAGCTCATTATCAGCTTGGCTAGCCAGTAGTTTATTTACTGGGATGGGCTGTTCATTTTCGTCTCGTACACAGCATCCCAGATTTTCCTGGTCACAGAAATGCCCGTTTAATTAGGTAGTACAGCAGGACAGCAAATAATAACAATAATTAAAATAATAATTCATCCATATTCCAACTGCCTATTTTGTCGAGGGTTGCGAGGCTGCACCTGCAGCAAAGGGCCCATAATGACATTATGATACCCTTAGTAGTACCCTTAGTACTACTACTGCAACTAATACTACCACTATAAATAATAATAATAATAATAATAATAATAATAATAATAAGATTAAAGCTGTTTTTTGTGGTACCTGTGTGTGATGGGTGATGGGTGGTGGGGGCTGCGGGGGTGGGGGGGTATCTCGGATCCAGTCCCTGTTCCTTGTCTCAACAGCATAACAAAGCATTAAAAAGTTCCTCTAGTAAATCTGCTCAGATCCCATCACCTTTAATGCGACTATTTCCCCAAGGTCATGTCTGGAATATTCTCTTGCGAAAATAGCTTTCTTGGTGTTCGTCTTTCCCCCTCCTGCAATGTCATCACCCCGTCCTTGACCTGTCCCCTCAAAAACTCACTTCCCAGTAAACAAGTTCCTTGTTGGCCAAAGAGATCCTCACTAGGTATTTTTGACGTTCTCTAAAAAGAAACCATGTAATTGAATCGCACAAAATCTGAAATATCATATCTCTTAGCAAAAAGTGGATTGTCTCAGTTTTGACATGAGGAAAATTGCATGCATCTTGATTGATAGGGGTTACTAGGATTTTATATCCAAGAGTGGCACGTGATGTTTTTTACCAAAGCTATCTTCAATTCATTTCTCCCGACAATCCCGGGATCCATGCATCCTCTCGCTCCCCAGTCCCTTGCTGATAAAAGGCAGAAGTCAGTTAATTTGCTTTAGCAGCAAGTGCTCCTGCTATCTCATGGCTGGATTCATGGTGCACTGATGAAGAGCCTCTCCTGAATTATCTGGATGAATTGAGGAGGGGGATTGAAGCCAGCACCCTTCCACTGGGGCTTGACAATGAAGGACTCATTCCAGGGTCCCATCGCGGCCTTTCATGGCACATTCGCCTTTTATTCCAGCCTATTTTTCTCTCCGTGGTCTTCGGCCAGTGCCTGGCAGGCTCCTTCAGGAGCGCTTTAATTAAAACCGGGCTGCAATAGCGGGCGATCATTAATCAGGGGCGGGGATCTGGTTGTGAGGCCGGGGGAGGCCGCCTCTCCCACAACAAGACGGATGGTGGGTGACATCAGCGCTGCCGTGTGACAGGGGCGTGACGGAGTGAGGTCAGCATACAGCAGCCCCTGGGCCACCACCGCGCCGCCGCGGACCCCAGGGTTGCTGGGAGACAGCAGCATGCCAGCCACTCGTTTATGGTTGGGATGGTACTCCTAGCGTGGGACTGAGGTCCTGGCTATGCCCTAGCATGTAGCGCAGTTTGTGTGTTGTGTACATGCAACCGCAACAAACCCACTTTACACTGGCGATCAGTCAATGGCATAAACTCCATGTATTAATAAAGGACGGCCAATGTCACTTAATGTATAGTATGCTGTAAACTGACATGCAGAGGATATCTCTGGGATTAATCACAATGCTGTCAGTGGTGATGATGGCCATGATTAGAAGTGTATTACTATAATTTTAATGACAGGGCTCCTCTGTCTTAAACCCAGAACCGTTATCTCGTTGATCTTCCGCGTTGAGCAGTAATTATAGGTAATCTCAGTCCGAGGACATAGCAATTTGCGTCTTTCTGGTTCAGTGCCCCGAAGCCTTTTAACCGATTCATCAGAAGTAAAATAGTGGCAGACAGCGCTTGAGAAGAGCCCTGTCATCTTAAGCTAAGCTTTAATAAAGTTTGTTTTTCTTCCTTTATAGTTCACACCAGTTCTATAGAGGGAGGAGGGAAGGCCGTCCCATCACATCACATTTTAGGGCGGCAGCCGGCTTTAATAGGATCTGACCTTTCCGTGAAAGGTGAGGCGTACAGACATTTATCACCCCTAAAGTTGGATGCCTTGCAGCAGGACCCGCAGTTGCAGGACAGGGACATAAATCCTCCGCCTCACTCACTGTTTTAATCCAGATTGTTCTGGACAGATAGTTCAGTAGGCAGTGGTGGGGGAGATTATTTTGTGAGGATAGAGACCAAACGATTCCTGGTATTCCGACTCGTCAGCGACCGCAGACAGTCACGGGCTCTGCTGCACGAGAGACAGCTCATTTAACCTCTCTGGGGCGCTCCGGCACGGAAGCTTCCAGAGCAACATTCCACTTCTACATGTGACTATAGTGGTACTGAGAAAACATCTCAAAGTTGAGGAATTCTTCACTATCGCTGCACTCACTACAGAACGTTCCCTCTGCCCCATCTGAGATGGCCTCAGACACATTCTCGGCACGGTCTCCAGCTTGGAGCGTGCCGGAACCAAAACGGCAGCCCACTGAAACGGAAAAGCCAGCCGAGGGATTGTTTCAGTTTTTCCATCGTGCCATCGATGGATGGGTGGCACGGGCCGGGCTGTGTCCAGCAGCAGGACAGCTCAGCAGCATCCAAAGTGCTCCACACTCGTCTTTTCAACCGTCCCTCTGAAGAGGTTCCCAGTGCAAACCACAAGTTCCCTGGCAATATAATGCCTTTCAGCAGTGGGAGTCAGTTTGAGATCAGTCTCCCACTTGGTCGTTTTCATTCTGGCAAACAGGGAAACGTTCCCACTCCACAAACTCCTGACAGACTCTGTTGTAGGCGAGTCTGTGTGGGTCCATTCAAAATGTCCAAAGAGGCTATATAACACAAAGCCAATAGTATTAAAACGCATTTACATTTAGCAATCTGAAATGCTATTTCTCTGTGATAAACCAGATGCACTTAGCGTGAAAACTAAAATCCCCTTCTGGGGTTACCTAAGCAAGCCCGAGGCTGACCTTTTATTTAAATGATGAGATCATCGATTGCAAGTCAACGTAGGGAAACTGGCCCCTCAAGAGTTGCATTTATGGAAGAAAAAACTTAATTCTGGAATGAAAGTGACATATATATATATTTAGGAGGAACCCATCTGTGATGTGGTTTCTGCTTTGAGAAGAAGAGGGAGCTCAGCCAATGGAAGGCAGTTATGAGTATCTAGCGCAACACTGTCACGCATGTGTCATCCATGATGGAAGATCAGCTGGCCCCACTGAGGACTCAGTGGTTTAGTTTGCAAGAAATTCCTACGGCCTGCCAGAGCAGTAAAATTCTCTATGTGTTCATAAATTCTTAACTATTGCAGTTTCTCCAGAATTGAACTGAATTTACGTAGCATCTTCGCTACTCAATCTCTGCTCTAAATCAGACCCACGCCCTTCTGCCTGAGACGGGCAGATCAGGAAAGATTGGGGAATTGCATGAGTGCAGATGAGGAAAATGTCAAATGAGCGTCAAAGCTGATGTAAAGGTCACACTGCCCACTCAAGCCGCAGCCAGATATGGGAGACCATATTTTGAGTGAATATTTCATGATGTTTTCAAGGCAAGCAATCAGCCGTCATGGGGAAACTCCACACTATGAAGTCGTACATTTCATATCATCTACATAACGTTAGCCAGACGAGCAAAGGAATCTCCAACACAGGACAGGTTCTCTCTAATTTCATCTGACTCAATCTGTTTTTCCAGTTCCCTTCCTATTTTACTCACCATCCATATTTCTGTTAGTGTAAGAATTCAAGAATGCAGCAACAAGTTCTAGAGGTATCTACTTGTCACCTTCCACACAGTCTCGCAACACACCCAGCAGCAATTCATCTCCCCCTCGTCCACTAACATTTTGGCTATGCGCAGGGAATGGGTCGCAGCCTGCTGTGGGCAGCAGCCAAAGCCACAATTGAGTTTGAGGGGAAGTGGCTTAAGGAATGCTTCCAGCCTCTCTGTTGTGTATTTTCACTGCGACTGTCAGAAGATATTTGTTTAATGAGGCTGAGCGAGTGTCGTTTTCACAGAGTGGACCGTGTTACTTATTTGTGTATGATAGTGATAACGTTCCGTAGAGCAGCTTAAGGCGATTGAGGGGAAAGCAGGAGTGACAGGCGGCCACAAAGAGAGCTCTGCGTCAAAGCGCTATTTCCACATTCTGGGTTGGTTCAAGAGTAGCAATACTGCCTTGCACCGATAGGTCGGTGGTTCAGATCCCAAGCTCCCCACGTTCCCCATCCTCACATCGTTACGTTGGTGTCCTTTCTCAGCACAAACACAAGCTTTATGTGTCCCGGTATCTCTAAGTTGTCCAAAGTGACATCTGGTGTGAATGTGTGCCTGTGGCCTGCATTAAAACAGCATCCTGCCCTGCAAATAGCCTTATTCCCAGTGCTGCCTGGGATGGGCTCCAGGCTAATCCCACAATCCTGTACTGGATAAACACTTGGGAGATGCATTGAAGGCTCCTTTGGGGATACTTTTAAAAAGCACGGATACTCTTTAGACCAAGTTTTTGCTCCCTCCTAAGGCCCTGCTGGACAATCTACATTTTTGCTGCCTTCAGACTCCCGGAACAAAATCATGGACTGTCTGTGGATCCCCAGAGACTGGACTGGGAAACTGCTGTAGACCAGTAAATAGACAACATGAGATTTAGCTTCTGGCTTAAGTATTAAATAATGATTATTTGTCTTTATGGAACAATAAAAGCATAATGCTTTTCCAAAATGCGACTTATTATTTTGTCTATTGTTTATGCAAATTTATGAATTCATAGATATATTTGCGGTGATTATGCCATATCATGCACTCATCCGTCGTGTCCACGGACCTCTTCATGACCTCCTACAAGCTGCATGAGATGTTCAACCAGATAACTGTTATGTGATGCTCAAACAAATGCCCACTTTGCATTTGTGTTTCTGTGGCCTAGATTGTGGGCTTATTTGAGAGGTTTTAAGATGTTTTTTTAGGATTTGACATTTAAAGTTTTAATGGATCATTTTTAAATTTATTTGACAGAGCAGATGAAGCCATTTATTTTATATAACTCTGAAAAATACACAAAAGCCGGTATTACTTTTTCTGCTGCAGGCCTCAGATATAGGCCTTATAGTATAATATACAAATGCTGTCCAGAATTAACATCTCTAATATTATGAAAATCTTTGTGACAAAGGAATGTTCAGCCCACGTGTGCAGCAAAGAGGACAGTTTGAGAAGCATTAAAAAAAGAAAAATTCTCTAAGGATCACAGCTGGAGAATTGAAGAAGTTGCTTGCATCCTGGGGTCGCTAAGTCTCCAAAACTATAATTAGATCCTACCTCCAAGGTCTTTGGAAGGCCTGCCAGAGGAAGGGCTTGGCTGTCATCTGACAACAAATGTAAGTGCCTGCAGTTTGCCAACGTCAATGGAATTTTGATTGGTAAGGGGATCAAGGGTCAGATGAGACAAGAGCTTTCTGGTAACAAATACTAGAGGTGAGTTTTACATAAAGGGACTTGGCCGTGCAGGAAGATCACAGCTCTGGAGTGTGGGGATGGAGCTGTGATGCTGTGAGGCTGTTTTTCTTCCAAAATCCCCGAAAGCCTTGTTAGGATATGTGGCATCATGGACTCCATCAAATACCAGGAGACGTTAGTCCACAATTCGGCCTCCACTGCCAGCAGGATCAAACTGAGTCACGGTTGGATCTTCCAGCAGGACTGTGATCCAAAGCATACTTCCAAATCCTTCACTGACAGCAGAACGAAGCTTTTGAAAAGGCCATCTGAAAGCCTGACCTGAACCCCACTGGTGACCTGTGGAGGGAACTGAAGAAGAGGGCCTACAACTGGGAACTGAGCCCTCTTGAGGGTCTGCTGTCTGGGAGCCAGATGCAGATCCAATGAATCCCAGTCATTGTTTTCAGAATAAAACTGATTATATATATTTTCTTATATAAGTTGTATTTCATATATTTATATAGACTTTACATATTTTTTTCCTCTGAGCCGTGGAATCACAAGCAAACATAATTTGTCACATATCATGTTTCTGAGCATAGGAAACATTTAATTAATAATGTGATTTTTTTCCAACAACTTTTGCTCATATTAATTGAGGGTGCCAGTAATTCTGGAGGGCATTGTAAATGCCTTTTTACGTACATGGTCATGTGGGTAAGCATCGCATTTTATGGAATCTAAAGATTCTTTACATACTCAGAAATACAGCTTTTAGTTTTGTTTTTGCATATAATAAATGCATTAAGTGCAAAGTGGGCCTCAGTTTTTGGACATGATTGGCTCCGGGCACCATAACATCAATGTGTCGCATCCTGGAGTAGGGCATTTAGTTTGCAGGATTTTCCTTAAAAGAAGGTGCGGAATGAGTGTAAGTGTGGTCTCAATCATAAGTTAAAATTAAACATCATATTTAGTGACTAATAACCTGGAACAAAAGGTTGAGCATTTATGTACCAGAAAAAATAACTGTCAGTGCCCCGAGGTTAGTATTAAGCAGGCCCATTTACCGACTAGCTTCACTTAATATCCGACATACATATCAAAGCATAAAATTGGCTCAGTATGCCTTTGGTGTGATTACAGGAGAGAAAGGTGCACATACATAAATGTACTCACTGCTGTGATTTCAGGGAGTTTTACATAGAAAGCTACAGAAATTCAACCGAAGACTCGCAATGTGTCGGCGTGAAAGGCCTGTCATGCACACCGCAATCTCCTCTATGCAGGCTGTGGCGTGAGTGAGCCAGAGGGAAACACGCCGGGCATTTACAGCAGTGACACACACTCAGCCTGTGCCCAGGAGAAGGGCGAGTGTGAGAGCTGGTGTGGTCGGAATTACGCTCCAGCTCAGCCCCGACACCTCCAGCTCAGCCCTGACACCTCCAGCTCAGCCCTGACACCCCCAGCTCAGCCCTGACACCCCCAGCTCAGCCCTGACGCCTCCAGCTCAGCCCCGACGCCTCCAGCTCAGCCCTGACACCCCCAGCTCAGCCCCGACGCCTCCAGCTCAGCCCTGACACCTCCAGCTCAGTCCCGACACCTCCAGCTCAGCCCTGACGCCTCCAGCTCAGCCCTGACACCTCCAGCTCAGCCCCGACACCTCCAGCTCAGCCCTGACACCTGACACCTCCAGCTCAGTCCCGACACCTCCAGCTCAGCCCCGACGCCTCCAGCTCAGCCCCGACGCCTCCAGCTCAGCCCCGACACCCCCAGCTCAGCCCTGACACCCCCAGCTCAGCCCTGACACCTCCAGCTCAGTCCCGACACCTCCAGCTCAGCCCCGACACCTCCAGCTCAGCCCTGACGCCTCCAGCTCAGCCCTGACGCCTCCGTCGGAATGGATGCGCTGAAGAGATGACCTTATATTAAGTTCCTATGGAGAGGAGTGAAGCTGCTTTAACATTCAGCGGCGAAAAGAGGAGAAACGTGACGAATGAGGAGGAATTAAGCCCTAAACAGAGGGCCTTACATGCACACCTACTGTAGACACACACTCCTATTTCTCTGCCCTCCTCCATTCATAACCAAAAGTACCCAAACAAAATGCAAGACACGTTTTTTGATTGCAGTCACAGATTTTTTTTTGTAAAATTGAGCTTCCCCTTACGGGGACCGAAGAAATTGGCCCTTCAGTGTCAAAATAACAGGTTTTATCACATTGTGGAGCCTGAAATATATTTCACCAAGATATCAAACATACTGTTTTGTTCTAACACCATTATTTACCTGTAATAACACAATGGTATAGTCATATACCTTATTATTTGGCCTAGTTATATAATCATAACAGTCTTGAAATATGAATTAAGAAATCAAACATGTGGGTACATCTGTACTACATTTGTCCAATATGATTTTATTTGATTTATGTATGGTTATATATGATTATATGATTTAGTTAAACATTCCTTAGCAGTTAAGATTACATGTTCATTGTGGTTAATACATATATGTACATCTGTTGAATGGAACAGTCAGATAGAGTTATGTCCCACCAGATGTACTTTCAATGTGTTTTTATACTTAACAACATTAAATCTTTTTTTATTATTAATTTAGTAACACCATAAAAGGCAGTAAAATAAAGGCAGCCGACCTTGCCGCAGCAGTGATGGCTAACACATTCCATCAGGCCTTTCCCGAAGCGGTCATAGCCCGCTGCCTTTCTCTTGCCGTTGCCGCGGGGGTCCGTCTCTCAGCCAGCCTTCTGCCCGCGTGCCGCCATCACCGTCCCATTGGAATGTGTGCCGGGAGCGACCGCCAGCTGTGGCATGCCAGAGTGGCTCGGCCAATCACTGAGCTCAAGGTGAAATGCGGCTCCTGGGGCCGCCCACTTTGGGCCCGACCTCCTCCATGGAATCCGAAAGAACTCTCAGACCTGAGCTCAGTTGGGTCCAGGGCCGGCTCTATAATATTATGTTCGTCAAGCTCAGTGGAGATCAAATGAAGGTCTAAATGGGGCACTTCTTGGTAGGAAGCTCTCCGTTTCCCAAACCCCATTTTACAGCTATTACAAAGGACAATGGCGAGGGCTGCTGCCTGAGCCAGATTTCCTCAGAAATACTGGAGCAAAATAGAAGCTCCCGCTGCCTTTAGCCCACACCTGAGTGCAGAAACGGCCATGGCAGCCGGCCCCCATCTTACTGCAAAATACAATGTAAAAGATCAGAAGGACGTGGGCTGGTAGCTGCTCCGTGTGCAAGTCAATTTGTCACAATTAAATACCGTGTTGGAGTGCGAGGGAAACCAACCTGTTTTCTTTCTTCTTTTTTTTTTAAAGACAATTATTGTTGCAGCATGTAATGGCAGCTCACGTTGTGATCCTCTTAACGGCTTCGTAAATGTGCCCCCTTTTTCGGTAGCCCTTTGAAAGAACCTGAAGCGATTTTGAAGCTATCGATTTTCCCGGCCCACTGTGAAATTGAACTGCCACTGGTTCCTGTAAGACTGATATGATATCGATTGCGTGCAAGGCGCCCCACCACGGCCACGTTTACGCCCTGTGTGGGATGTTCCTTCCTGTTAACAACTTCATTTACTGGAATTTCCAGGGAGAGTTTGATAAACTTTTTCTCGCACCCATGGGCGCCGCTTGCTCCCCCGAGTGCGTTACCACTGCGTCGGTGCGCTAATATGTGTCTGGCGCCTGTACACACATCAATTAGCCCGGGCTGCTTGTACAGACATCGACTTCTGAGCGAAGGAGGAAGGCCGACAAATTGGATGTTAAAAAAAGTAATCAATTACAGTTGCTTTGTGAAAACGGGTCCCCGTGATTAAGGGCTTCGCCAGAAAAACTGGACAGTGGGTGGCGTCTTAGTTACAGGAAACGAGAAAGTGGGGGGAATTTGCTGGGCTGCAGTCTCGGGCTGTGCACCCTTCGGCCTGGGCCCGGTGATGCTTCCCGTGGACGTGTGAGAGGAATGACCCTCTGTGGGGGTGTCTCACGGTCAGGGTGACGAGGCACAATGACCCAGGTGACAGGGAAACAGCACAGCATCGCCTAGCAGAAAATACGACGTAGCGCTTACTTCAGAGTACGGGAATTGGTCTGGAGCTGGACAGGAAAAAAAACACACCACTTTGGTCAGGAAAGCCAGCCAATGTGAGACAGTCACAAAAGAAATCCCAGCAGGCATTGCACTGCTGTGGCGCTATGGCTGATGACAGGACTCCAGGCCTGGTTGCTAGGGGAAAAAAAAAACACATAAACAGAATTGCAGCTGCCTTGTCACCAGTAATTGTGGTCACCTGACCCCGCCTTTAATGACAGCCCCGCCCCTCATATACCGTACGTTACCAGGATTGGCAGCAGAATCTGCCACCTTTTACGAGGTCGAGGAGGAGCTAGAGAAACAAACATCGGAAGGTGGTGGACCGGGGGGGGGGGGGGGCGGGGGGGCGGGGCCGGGCGGGGCGGGGGGGGGGGGGGGGGGGGGGGGGGGGGGGGGGGGGGGGGGGG
>JAODKN010000037.1:20549767-20560909 GCA_026774425.1 Petrocephalus zakoni
TTCCGTGGGAGGTCAGTGTCGTGTCGGCCCGCCCCTTTCTGCGGGAGGTCAGTGTCGCGTCGGCCCGCCCCTTTCCGCGGGAGGTCAGTGTCGTGTCGGCCCACCCCTTTCTGCGGGAGGTCAGTGTCGTGTCGGCCCGCCCCTTTCCGCGGGAGGTCAATGTCGTGTCGGCCCGCCCCTTTCTGCGGGAGGTCAGTGTCGTGTCGGCCCGCCCCTTTCTTCGGGAGGTCAGTGTTGCGTCGGCCCGCCCCTTTCCGTGGGAGGTCAGTGTCGTGTCGGCCCGCCCCTTTCTGCGGGAGGTCAGTGTCGCGTTGGCCCGCCCCTTTCTGTGGGAGGTCAGTGTCGTGTCGGCCCGCCCCTTTCTGCGGGAGGTTAGTGTCGTGTCGGCCCGCCCCTTTCTGCGGGAGGTCAGTGTCGTGTCGGCCCGCCCCTTTCCGCACCAGTGCCATTAGTAATTCTGAATGGATTGCAGGAAAAATTGATTTTCTCATCTATCTCCCAGCGCCGATAGTAAAGGATTTGATGCTGCTGGAAAGATCTATTTTTACGGACTGCCTCATATGTTATGCAGGAGAGTCTTCTTGGCACATGGCTCAAAGGGGGGGCCTGCAATTCAGGGCCCCACAATCCGGGGCCCTGTGGTGGCCGGATTCATTTTTCAGGATGTCTGGTCCCGGCTCCAAGGGAGCTTTCAGTGTCGTCTGTATCTGTTCAGTTTGCCCAGGATCTCTGACAACTTGATTCGGACGTCCAATAAAAAAGCCCCCTTATTTAACCGAAAAAAGCACACTGAAGTAGCGGAGGGGACTGTGAATGTTGTCGGGACAATTGGAAAAGAACCATATGGGCAATAATCACTGTGGGAAATGAATTTTAAATGTGCTACACCAACATCTGACAAAGCAGCAGGGTGTGGGATTACTGAAGATAAATGTAAATAAATTCATGTACAATTAATTAAGCATGATACGTTCATCTCGTCTCACTTGCGCAGTGCAGTTGCTTGTCTTCCTTCAGAGTAACAGTTGATATGCTTGGAATATATTTATAAATGTAAGCCCCTCAATGAACTGGCATCCTGGCTGTGCACAGCCTTTTTCCCCGTGCTGCCTGGGATGGGCTCTGAACCCCCCCCCCCACCCACCCAAACCCTGATCAGGAGAAGTTGATGCATTTATATATAGATATTTAAATACCCTCTTCCACATTTTTTACGCTGCAAGAGGTTTTCTTTACCTAAGAAGGGAAAGTAAGAGGAACTCCTGCCTGTCATTTTTAGACATGACATCACTGTAGATAACAATGCGCATTGAGGGGGCCGACATGGAATCAGATGCTGTTGCTGGCTGGTGTATTTCAGCAGGAATTTGCAGTATGGAGGGCTGTTCATTGCACGGAAGGGTGGGCTGCTCACTCAGCAGTCCGATTATTATGAGGCACCTCCCACTGTATCTCCGCGTAGCAATAATCTGTACTGAAAGAACGGCCCAGTGTATAGGGATCAAAAATTGTGTGATGTATTGGCTAGCGCCCCCCCCAAAGCCTGGCTCAATCTCCAAGGGCACCCAACCTAAGATGCTCCCCATGCCTCCTACATAAGCTGCCGTAGTAAGCGGATGGATGGACTTTTACATACTAAACCGGTACGAGCCAGTCGCCTGGGAGCTATTGTCTTTAAGCTGGGTGTACAGTATTTTCACCTGAAAGAAGTGGAAACTCAGGTCCTGCCTGTAGCTTTGATGTGGAGAAGAACTGGGCAACAGCAGGAAACAATAAATATTAAATGTGAGTGCCACTCTCTAAATACCATAACAACATAAATAGAACATCAGGGTAATGTATGGACGCATCCTGCCGCGCTGGAAGTGTCCCACAGCGGCAGTACTGCAGCTGGGTGACTTAATTGGCAGCTATGTAACAGAGTTATTAAATCAATGGAAATGCCTTAATTCATCAGCTTTCTGTGTCTCAAAGAAACTCAAGGCACATGCGTAAGGGCCTTAATGAGTGTGTGTTACACCTAAACAGGGTAATCTCATTCTAATTATATTCCAGCTCACCTTTGAAGAGGACAGGTGTTACTCAGGGTTAGAGTGTGGCGGTACTGCACTAATGGCTGTGAGGTATGTGTGTGTGTCATCGCTGTGATTCGGAGACTCCTGAGACAGATGCTGGCGAAGCCGGTCTTCAGGAAGCATGAGGTTGGTTGTGGCACGATGGCTCCGTGTTAGGGACCGTGGAGCAAAGTTGAGAATCGTCAACTGAGTGAAGAGATGGTAGCTTGCCAGGAAACATGCAGATAGGGTTTGATGAATGTGAGACCATCACATGGCCAGAAAGTGTGATGTCTGGGCATTACTGCCCATAATCCCTCACTGCATCATGTGACATGGTTTCATAAGAGTCTGGCAATGGTTCCAAAGCACAACTACTGTAAGGGATTAAATCCCTGTAGTTATTATGTGTGCAGGAACACAGATGCCAGGCCTGTGTATCGCTCACTCATCCAATCACATATGCCCGTCTTCCAAGCGCTTATCCTGGTCAGGGAATTTCTGGAGCCTATCCCTATCCCTCTGCGTGGGATGTCAGTCCATCGCAGGTCGTGTTATGCAGTCATACACCAGTTAGCCCAACTGCCTGTCTTTGGGAAGCCAAGAACCTGGTGGAAATAACACTCCTCCACTGAGCCCCCATTCAGTCTCATTCCCAGGAACGGGGCACCTCCCAGTGAGCCACTGAACCGCCCCAAACCTGCTTGCCCTGCTCCACACACAGACAGCTACAAACAGCTCAATTCAGAAGACTAGTTAAAAACAAAACGCTCAAAGCGCGAGTGACAACACCGCAATCTTGTTCCTCCACGTTTATCCCTTCATGTTAAAAACAAACACTGAACATGTGAAAAATGAATAATTTATGTTCTGCATAATGCGAGGTTATTGACACAAACTAGGTTAAGGATTCCTACAAATATTGTCAATGCTTTCATGCCGGATGAAATTCCTCCTCGAGGAAAGTAAAACATTTCCCATCGTGTGCATCAAGCTCTCTCCTTCTGAACAGAACACAAAATGAGCTTGGCATTTGCACTTTTTTGTGTTTCATATTTGTTCCGTGCCAATAAAAGAGTTGCTAGACGTTTTAGACTGTTTTGTACATCTGCATGCCGGTTTCAAAAACCATCTCACGCAAAGTTGTAGTGGCGAAACCTCTACAAGCATCTGTATAGTAACGCTTCACGCACGTGTTTTACTTCATGGGTACGAAGACGTCAATCTATACTTTGTCAGATGCCTCATTATAACTGAGGCTCCTGTGTCCTGTGAGATTTGAAAACTTCAGTTCTTTATTTATACAGAAGCTTTCATCATGATTGAATATTTGACACCCAGTCTACATCCCGTCATCCATCTTCCAGAACTGCTGATCCAGTACGAGGTCCTGGTGAGCGCGTAGCCACAGAAAGCTCAGGGCACATGGCAGGGTTCTCCTGTAAGGGATGGCATCATCACCGGGTGCACATGCCATGTGCAAGGTAGAGACACCGAACCACCGCCGGACGGCAACCCACAAGAAGATAGGCAGAAGAGGCGAACTCCAGGTTCACAGCGTCACACACCCTGGACGTGTGAGTCCACCGAGCAAGACACTCAGCCACTATGCCTGTAGGCCAATGACTGGCTGGACACAGAGAGTGTGAAGTGTTTTGTTAAGCGCATGGTATCTATTCTGGAGAGAAAGGGGAGAGAAATACGAATAATGTTGGCATGGATATATGGCTAATCGGGTAAAACACTGCAACATAACAGCATTACTTAGAAAATTACAAGATGTTTTATGGTCCCCATTTGCTAGAAAGCATACTTTTTAAGTAAATGCAGGGTTACAATCACAAATTATAAACGAGGAAGGGGATAGAGGTATTGAGTAAAAAGATAACAGTGATAAGATGTGGGTGTCCTGAATATGGACCTTCTCTCTGGTGGAGTGTTCTTCACCCAGGACCAAGCAGCCTTTCCATGGGTCCTGGTCTTTAGGAACAGGCAGCCTGGGTCGTGCCTCTGCACCAGCAAGCTTAATGTCAGGACCTTGTGTGCAAGTTCACACACTGAAATTCACAGATAAACACAGCAGAGCATCAAATCAATGGGCTTCCAGCCCCAGAAGAAAGACTTTCAGAACTTTTCTCCCTTGCTGAGCTCATTGCTGACACTGAGGGCTGACATTTAAATCTACAAAAAATGAGAAAAAAACGCCTTATTTATTTATTTCTCTTTTAAAGTGCCAGTTACTTCAAATTATCAATATTGATATGTGACTGAAAGATCGCTTCTCAAAGATCATTCTGACTGAAGGGACAAAGGAGAGAAATTAATGGGGCCACAGCTTCATCTGACATTTAACTGGATTTAATTTAACATATTACAGTACAGCGCACAAATGAATTTGGTTTCGATCAAGTGCTCCTCAGCCCCTGCTTTACTGACTGAGATAAGGTCAGCTGTCACTAAACAATATTTGCTTTCTAAAAATTGATACATAACAAGGAGAGAAACTGCAGAGCAGGTGGGATTTTCTCATATTCGGCAAGGCTTCTGACCTTTGCTTAAGCTGATTTAATATGGTTACTTTCCTGCGTATGTGTTTGTACTTTGCAGAGAAACGAGAATCCCTCACTCTGCCATATAAGTTGCTTCTTGCTATCTCCCTCTGAGATGGATGGAGAGGAGAAGATAATGAGATTTTGATTTTCTTCCTCTTGCAACCTGGAAATGCTGTGCAGTCTGACTTTTTTTTTTTACTTTTTATTTTTGCAATCTCTGTTTTTCAGTCCAGGTTTTTTTTTTTAACCTATGACACATCTGTTCAGTATCTTTCTATTTCAAACTGGTGCCTTTTTGCAAAGAAGGGTTTGAAGATAGATATACGAAAAGTTGGATAGGGTTATCACTTGTGTGTATGTGTGTTAGAGAGGAGAGGGAGAGGGAGGGAGAGAGAAAGAGAGATAACAGGCAAAATACAGGATGATATTCAGTTTGTACATTTTGTAATTAAATGAAAAATATTGATGTGTTTTAAGTGTCCCATTCAGAGCAATGTCTTAAAAATCCACCTTAAATCACCTTAAAATCAATACTGAAGATTAGTTGTGGCTTTTTGATAACCTTATGATGCAAATGGGTGCTGTCTTGTGATGGCACTTCGGTGGTGGCTGCCCGTAACCCGTAACTCTTACTTGCACACTTTTGGTAGCGACGGACGGCTAACGATGGGCTGAAACTGCAGCACTCTGGCTTCCTGGTCAGAGCTGATCGCTCGTCCAGTCCAGGTATGAACGCTGATTCCAGCTGAGCTGGCTAAGCTTGGGGGCCCAGGCTCCGGGCTTCTCCCGCCAACATCCACACACGCGCTCAGACTTTAATGATCTCTTTGGGCCTCATAGGCACGGTTCTGGTTCCTCTCGAGCCATGGGTAGACGTCCCCAGCAGGCAGTGGCACACCCTATGTCTCGGCTGCCAAAGTGCCAGCGGTCTGGAGAGAGCCCTTCACCAGAGATTAGTGCTGCGTCGCTTCTGTCGCAGAGAACATTCTGGATGCCGCCCAAGTGCCAGTTGCACCTCTGTTGGCAACACAATTAAAAAAAAAACGAAGAATAGAGTCATTTGCCATAAGCCGTGCATAGGTGAAACAAAACGTGTTCGGGGAAGTCCGGATTTCCTGCGTGTGGTGGTGCTGGCTGCACTTGGATATGAGGTGTTTGATGGGAATTATCACCTTTGGTTTCTAGGTGCCCCGCAATGAGCGTGGAGGTAAACACCGAGGCGGCGGCATCTCTGCATAGCTTTCATATTAGTCACATTATTTATTAATGCGATCGAATGTTTCTGAGCGGTAATGGCTCCGGTGCCTGCATGCTGCCTTCCATTTCCACGGCAACACCCTCCTCCCTCAGCATCCGGGGAGGATTCGAAATCAAAACACTTACTGCCTGTTATTTTTAGGCCGGGCGGATTGATATGTTTATGCACGTACCAGTCGGCGTGGAAACGTGGAATCTCTCTGACAGTCGACACGCCGTGCGGCTTGACAAATTATTTAACCGTTAAACAACTGAGGAATTAGGGTCCGTTAAAACAGGAACCGTTGACGTGGTTTAGTGAAGCCAGTAGTTCCTGCACAGCGGCGACGTAAAGGTGCTTTAGTCTGACATAATTTGTTAGCTAACACGGACTCACAGAAGGACATTCGTCGGTCACCGCAAATGACACTCATTTTAAATTTGCATTAAAGACATTATAGCTATGAACGGCAGGCAGGCAGCAATGGAGAGGGCGGCTGAACTCCCTTCATCGGTTACAGGAAAAGGAGAATTAAATAAACAGCTGGGATAAGAAACAGGAGAGGACAATATTTCTGGAATGTTTTAAACAGATAAAGCAGAGTGTAAGCCCTTGCTAATTTTGAGGTAGGTTATAGCTCCTGTGGAATTGTTTTGCTTAATCTACTTATAGAGGGCATACTGTAATCCATAGACACCACTAAGCAGCATTTATAAATGGCATACATTACTGAGCCTAGAGAGGCATATAAAATACTGCTGAGTATTATTAAAATCTAAACCAGGCTATACAGCATACGGCTAATTAAGACATGTAATTTTTCTGGGCTTATTTTCATCCCCACGACCTTCTGAGTCAAAGGTCACATTCCTGATTTACTGTGTAGCTTTGTTCTGTGGCGTGAGTCTGGTGTCTATAACGGCATCACTGTTCCTCAGACACCTGTTACAGCTTCACCTGCAATACTGTCTCAGTGGAGAATGTTACTTAGGGTGTGTCTCAAATGTATCGGAAAGGAAAAGTGCATTGTTGCAGTAATCTAACTCTCTTTTAAAAAAATGTATAGATGTATGGGTTTCTGCAGACACTGAAGGGCTGGGAATAATGAGTAAAATGAAAACTAACTGCCTACTAATAGCCGATGAAGATCTCAGATTAGCAGCACTTATTGACTGTAGAATGCTAACCATATTTTGTTCTTCATATACCCTTTTCAACTTTGAATAAAAGGAAATCAGACTCAAGATGATTAGTTTCTACATTTATTAACTTCATTTTTAGACTGGATTTGCATCCAAGTTGTGTCCCCGACAATAATTTTAATCTGCACAAAGAAACATCAGTTTTGCTTATTCTGTTCCCTGTCATTCAATTTAAATGTTACAGTTCTATGACCAACACACTCAGAGGGAGCTGGTGACTGCATAATTGCACGTAAACTGACATGCACTCAAGTGTGCAGCATGGTGTTGAGTTGCATTCTTCCTGGCCATCCCTGGCTTTGAGCAGATCTGCACGGGCATGTGTGAAGGCCACACCGCCACCCTCTTTCCCATCATGCACCCTTGGATGTCTTGGGAGTCTTTCATGAGTCAAAGGCTTCGCTCGGAGTCTGGCAGCCGGGTGTAAGATTTAGTGCTGATGTACGCGTGAGAGAGCGGGCACCGCGGATTAGAGTCTAATGGCTTATCACACCTGAATGCCAGCTTGTCGCTTTATCTCACTTAATGTCGGGGTGAAAAGGATTTAAAGCGTCTCCAGTCGCGGCACTGAGGAAGGCCGCCTGATCCTCCCTGAAATAAAGTGTAGAATGAAAATCCTGGCTGTGTGCTTTTTACAGCTGTGTTGCATCACCGTGTCTGAGAGCGAATCAAAATGACGGCCGCGCTCGGCTCGCTTTCCTTTTTAAGCGGGACTAAATAAAAAATATGTCTAAGGTTGCCTCGCATTTGTGACGCTTTGCGATGCTGGGTCTTATCTCTTCATGTGGGAATTCAATAAATCAAATAAATACGTTTGGGAAGTCAAACTTTCTCCCACATGCTTTCTTCATTCCGTTTTTTTTTTTCCGGCCGCAAATTGTTGCCAGGTTCATCTTCGCCCACTGTGTCACTAAACGCGCGTGAATGAAAAGCACCACGGGGGGGGTTCAGTTAGATATTTAGCACCGAGTTCCCCCACCCCAGCACGCTCACTCTCTCTCTCTCTCCCTCTCTCTCTCTCCTCTTTACAAAGCCGGCTCCATCTTTCATTCCAAAAATAATAAGCCTTAACGGGATCTTGAGGTGAAGGGGTCTTGCCGTCATTTAGGTTGTGTTTGAAATAGCTTAAGAAAGTATTGTAAATCATCTATAATGGCATTTTCCGCCTCACCAACATAGCACGCTCAACAATAGGTGTGAGAAACGCTCAGAATGTTTATAGCCAGGTCTGGAGACTTTATATAAAATGGTTTTTCAAAACCGTGCTGATGAGGTGTGTCAGGGAGGAGCAAACAGACACGCTCACAAATGCCGGGTAAGTTACATGGCACTCCATACGTGCCAAGATCATGAATAAGACGTGGTCTCAGTGCACTGCCCGCTTTCCCAGCGCGAGGGAGGTTTCTCTGCTGCGTGACTCATTACCGCTGAACATTTCCCAAAGAGCTTTTGTTATTCGAATTCACTGAGCTCTCTGCAGACGGGAGGGTCTTTTTGCCTTGGATGGCGATTATGAAACAGAAAGTTACCCGATAAAAGTTTTCTGGTTTCTGCCTGGGGTTGCCGGTAGCTCTGGTTTTGGCCACGATGTTGGTGTAAGCCCAGGGGGCGATGTAGAGCAGGCTCTGCGAATCAGTGACATTCAGTAACACTGACCATATGCTCATGAGAGTGAAAGTCTGGCTACCTTCAAATGCAGCTGAAATCATTGCCTGATTAGTGGCGAGAAATCCATCCATCTATCCATCTATGCATCCATCCATCCAATGTTATATTACTGTGTTAGCTGTCTGTGTGTTAAGGGTTCGTAATATAGTAGCCATGCTCAGTAGCAAGTCCACAGGTATGACATGGAAGATACAACTCCAGCACTACAGCACTACAGTACTACAGTATAACACCCCCCCCACCATGGCCATGTTGACAGATTGCTCTAGTGCCAGCCTGGCTCTTTAATCTAGCACAGCATTATAATATATCAGAAGGACTCTGACTGGCTTGTTTGCATTTGTCTGAAAACTGTTGCTCTTCGAAGTGGTCCCTAAGGTCACCAAGAACGGAGGTTTGCAAAGAGGGCCGTGAGCCTTACTGCAGGCTTTTCCTAAATGTGCAGAATGCCTAGTGATACTTTGGGAACCATTGGAGATGTCAGGGAATCAAGGCTTTCATTTGTCACACCTGTAGGCAGATTGCTGTAGATGCAGACATTTTAGTAACATTAACTCAGTACAGATAGTACTTATTCACAGGATTCCTTATGATAATTCCCACTACTATAACCATACTACCAGTGGGATCAAAATAACCAGAACTGTCTAAGTCTGTGTATTATGTAGATTATAACTTCATTTCTTCTACTTTATTTAAATTGATTAAAAATTATTATTAAAATGACTACTACAAATTTTTCCACTCTTATAGTACAATTATTTTTAGATAAATATTCATCTTAGGAATGAGTTCCTAATGAGAATGTGAATATTGTTTATTATTTATGGTTTTATGTACAGCTTCATCTGGGAATTGCAAAAAAAAAAAATGAAAACTCAGCATAAATACCTCTCTTCGCAATCCTTCAGCATCTACGCAAAGCCCAGCTGACCACAGGAGTGCTCATTACCCACTTCTGTAGCTCTGTATGTTTCCTCTTTACGGTTCTGTTCACTCTGTCCTGTGTCTCTGTCCCACTCCACTGTCCCCCATCTGCTGCGGGCTGCAGCTGGCTTACTGCATTTTTCCCCCAGGATAGAAGGGAACAGGCCTGGGAGTGCCACATGAAGAAAATAGTGTATGCAGGAACAGGGCCTGGAGAAGGGAACCCCCAAAAACACAATTCACAGACAAAAGGGGAAGTACACGTCAAGGGCTGGTGATTGGTCTGGGGGCCGGTGATTGATCTGGACCCCGTGGATTGGTCTGGAGACTGTGGATTGGTCTGGAGACTGGTGATAGATTGGGGTGCCTGTGATAGGTCTTGGGGCCTGTGATAGGTCTAGGGGCCTGTGATCGTCTGGGGGCCTGTGATAGGCTGGGGGCCTGTAATAGGTATGGGGCCCGGTGATTGGTCTATAGCCCAGTAATAGGTCTGGGAGCCTGTGATAAGTTTGGGGCCCGGTGATAGGCCGGGGGCCTGTAATAGGTATGGGGCCCAGTGATTGGTCTGTAGCCCAGTGATATGTCTGGGAGCCTGTGATAGGTCTAGGGGCCTGTGATCGGTCTGGGGGCCTGTGAGAGGCCGGGGGCCTGTAATAGGTATGGGGCCTGGTGATTGTTCTGTAGCCCAGTAATAGGTCTGGGAGCCTGTGATAAGTCTGATGCCCGGTGATAGGTCTAGGGGCCTGCGATAGGCCAGGGGCCTGTAATAGGTATGGGGCCTGGTGATTGGTGTGTAGCCCAGTAATAGGTCTGGGAGCCTGTGATAGCTCTAGGGGCCCGGTGAAAGGTCTGGGGGCCTGTGATAGGCCAGGGGCTGGTAGTAGGTATGGGGCCTTGTAATTGGTTTGTAGCCCTCCTAAGGGCTGAGGTCAGGGATCCGCGCGGGCCAATCAGGTTCTTCCCCAGCAGTCCCACCTAAGGGCTGAGGTCAGGGATCCGCGTGGGCCAATCAGCTTCTTCCACAGCAGTCCCAGTTGGAAGCATATATTGTCCATAATCCCATGGTATGCTATTCATTTTTGAGCGTTTTTTTATCCCCTTGATAGCCGTATTACATTGTATGTACTTGAGTCAGC
This sequence comes from Petrocephalus zakoni, assembly GCA_026774425.1. Classification (NCBI taxonomy): domain Eukaryota; kingdom Metazoa; phylum Chordata; class Actinopteri; order Osteoglossiformes; family Mormyridae; genus Petrocephalus; species Petrocephalus zakoni. Next base: position 20,560,544 of record JAODKN010000037.1, read on the forward strand.
CACATAAGCTTTGTGTGCTTGTTTTTATGACATCCTGGGCTACTCAAATATGTCATCATTTGATGTAGAAATGCTGACACAGTGTAGATATCACAGTCTAGAAACTACTTGGACCTATTGAAATTTCTCATCTTCCACCTTTACAGAAATTCACTATGGTTTCCTGTGGTTTTTGGGGTTTTGGGTATGGGTTTTTACATTAAGCATGGTTTTACTATGGTACCTCATGTAAGTATGATTGCTAAGCTCCTACCCATAGTATTACCATGGTTTACTTATTGTACTTCATGGTAACTGTGGTACTACTATGGTTTACTTACAGCACTGCATGGTAACTGCAGTGAAACCATGATAAAACCATAGTCA
>JAODKN010000037.1:20571318-20585584 GCA_026774425.1 Petrocephalus zakoni
TGATTGGCTGAGAGAGCACACGCACACGCTGTCTATAACCAAGCATGGACGAGTATGATTCTGATTGGCTGAGAGAGAACACGCAGACACTGTCTATAACCATGCATGGACGAGTATGATTCTGATTGGCTGAGAGAGAACACGCACACGCTGTCTATAACCAAGCATGGACGAGTATGATTCTGATTGGCTGAGAGAGCACACGCAGACACTGTCTATAACCAAGCATGGACGAGTATGATTCTGATTGGCTGAGAGAGAACACGCAGACACTGTCTATAACCAAGCAAGGACGAGTATGATTCTGGATGAGAGAGCAACACGCGCAGTTTTCTATGATGGAGTAAAAATGTTTCACCAAAGCTTATCCTGGGGCACGATTGCAGTCCTTGCGATGAGACACTTGCATGTGCATAACATGCGATGTTGATATTAGCATGGTGCCTCATGTGAGCCTGCTGGCCAGCCCCCCCCAAGGACTCTCGTTACAGACTTCTGTCTCGTTACAGACTACGCCAGGTTGTGGTCTGCTTTGCACTGTTGTGTTTGCACACACGCTGCACAAGCCGCTTTTATTCGCTATTTGTTATTGTCCTTTATGTTAGAATGTTATTAATAATGTTATTATTTTTATCTTATCTTTTTGTTTTTTTGGAAATTTGTCTTATTGTTCTAAAATATGATATGTCCTCGTTTCTTTTGTTTTCCTCAGCACCATGTGGGCCTGAGGGAAATGATATTTCACTGCACTATAAACTTATATATACTGTAGCTGTATTGACAAACTCTCTTGAATCTGGAATCTTCCAGTGGACTTAGCTGCCTCCCATTATGTCCGCTCCTCTGCTTCTCCGCACTCTCTGCTCTGGCTAATATTTCCTCGAGGTCTGCCCTGACATTTTGTACTTTTGTGCTTCAAGGAACCTGCACAAAAATCTGTTCCCTCTTCCACTCCCCCGGACAATCTCCCCCAGCTGCTGCTGCCGACTTTGATGTGGTCCCTCAGCCGGAGTAGATCTTTCCATCTGATTCTCCCTCGAGTGATAGAATATTCCATGTTATCCACAATTAATCTAAATTCTATAGCTCCTTTTAAACTTTCTGTTCACTCGGTGAAGTTCTAGCCATAATTCAGACATCCCTTATTCCAAAAATGACGAGTAACAGTGTCATTTAAGTGTACATACGCTGCTTTATTTACAGAACAAAGGTTTTAAATTTGACCAATCTGGAAAAGTCTCTGTGAATGTAGTGTAAAAAGGCCACAGGCCTGTTTCTAAGACCAGCCCCTTTCTTGCCTATCACACGTGTGTTGTGACTGTGACCCTGCCTTTCCTCGGACAGCCCTAACTACGCATTCTCTCTGCTGTTTTGCTCGGCTTTCAGTCCTATGATCCCAATCACAGGGCCTCCTGCCCTGAAGATTCCCGGTAAGTACAGCTGTGTCACTTCGGTACAAAAATCAATCTGTGCTGCTTTCAAACGCTTTCATTTGCTATACAGTTCTCAGTTTGACTCTCACTAATGTGTCCCTTGTTGTCACTTCTTCTGAGTCTCACACATTGTAAAAATAAAGAACTATGCCCGATTCAAACTGACGCTACTGTTTGGGAAGGTTCTGCTGGTTGGCTCTCAGCCGACAGGCGTAATAAAGCCTGTCAATAGCCGGCCGGTGTTTTTCTTTTCTCTCTGCATAATTTCCCTCTTTGTCACCTTATTATGTCTATTACTAGATTTACACGCCACTCTGCGGCGCCCCCTCCAGGACCTGCGATGAGGGCTTGGGTGGAAATTAAAGTAACAGATGGTGGCAAGGCGGGACTCTACCAATTACCTGGGTTGAGAGACTTGGAAAAATAGACCGGTAAAAACAGTGACAAACTCGAGGAGCCGCAACCCCCCCACACCGCGTTCTGTGTGAGTGCAGTGCTTGGCCTGCCATAGTGTGAGCTCATAATAAGCATAACTTTATATCTGAAACAGTATATAAACAGTTAAGGTGTAACCAGTGCCGATTCAAACTCCTGTAGTGCCCTAGACGAACCTTAGCCGCCCCCAGGCTTCCCAGCAAACTTCACCGCCCAGATTCATCTTGTTTCGAACAGAAGGGCAGTGCCCCTCCGCCAGCGCTGTTAGCTAATGGGTAGACAGGCACAGCAAACAACTATTATAATCAGATATCATTATGCTTTATACATAGCGCTTAATTAAACACTGATATCTATATGCGAGAGAAGCAATAAGAAAATACCGGCCACTGGGATCGTTTTTAATGTTCATGAAAAAGTTGAGTTTACAAAAATATATATTTCATAAATTTCATAAATTTTAACTCTTTCCAGTATTTCAACACTAAAACATTTGGTTTACTTGGAGTTTATGTCTAAAGTTATTTTGTGGCATCAGTTTACATGTATAAACTGTCGATATAAATATATGTAATATATGCTGGTGTAAAGAAATATATATATTTTTTTTTTCTTTAAACACCAGGATATATTACCTATATGTTTATTAAGTTATATCTGTGATTTTGCTTTTTTCATAATCTAAATGATCCCATATAACCGGTGAAAAAGATGTCAGTGTCTGAACTGTATATCTTCATATAATTTATACCTCTGTAGAACAATAGCCACCACCATTCATTTCCCAGGACAAGAGATTAAGTAAAGTCTACTAAGTAACGCTCCTCGAGGAAGCAGACCACGGCGCAGTCGGTACTGTAGTTACGTGGCGTGATCCCATTGTTTTAATTAATCAGTGAAGTTAATCTTGAAGAGAGCCACGCTGAGCGAACAGGCCTCTTTCTGCACCCCCCGCTGCTTGACCTGGCCCACCCTCTGCTTTTGTCCCGCGCCTCTCTTCTGCTGGTAGTCTGACATATCCTGGAGAGCGCATAAAGCCCTGTCTGAATGCCGCGTAGGCTGCTGCGGAGTCAGGGCACCCCAGCGGGGGGGGGATGCTGACCCCAGCTAAGTAATGGCTTTTGATCACCAGCTCTTGGATTTTTGGATGGGAACCCTTTCCAAGTATTGGATGAAAATGAGTTATTGGCTGGCGATGTGTTGCCGTGCGCCGCATCCTAATAGACGTCTTTGCGCTCATTTGCTCGGAGACATGCCGTTAGACTTGCCAGGATGAATTACTTTCCCAAATGGACAACTGTCGCTTAGAAGACCATTTAAAGGAGAACAAAATCAAAGCTCATATCCCACGATGAAAGATCCAGGTCACTTCCATTTAAAACATCATTCCGTGCAATTGTTAGTTTGATAACTAACATAGCTGGACAGTTTTATTTCGTTTTATGTACATAGCTATACGTTGCATGGTACAATGGCACAGTACTGTACTTCAGAGCAGCGATTTGCATTTGGCCATGTCTCTATGTGTGCACTGCTATAGACCAGGATTTCCTAAAGGCATTTTAATTCATCCCTAAGTACGTATAAATACAAGCTAAGGCCCGTGCTGTGCAGTGCAGATCCTCCCGATCAATACAAGTGGGAATGAAACATTGATCAGTTGATGATGGTGATCAGGCGTAAACAATCTATTCAGAAAGGATTTCGGCCTGTAGGCTGGCTGAATGAAAAACCCCGGGAAGAGAGCGTGGGATTTCCAAGCAGAGGCTGTCCATGGAAACATGGGTGGCGTGTGGCTTTACCACCAGCAACTGTTCCTTCTTCTTTAAGTGCGTGTATGTCTCATGGGAGTGCTGGATGGGATATATGCATTTCTATGTACCAGGACAAAAACAGCAAACGATGTGCTGTTATTTAGACAGTGTAGAGGAAGGGCAACCAGTTTAGGACACGCATCTCACGCTCTGACGCCGGCTGTGTCTTATAAAAAAATATGCACTGACTAGAGTAGGTGCATCCCTAACTGCAATTCTGTAGGTCCTTGTTCTGCTCTCAGGGCACCAAGGCTGCTGTCTGGATTGTCATGTCTGCAGGACCTCTGGAGAGGAGCAGTCCGGCTGGGTTTGGAAGAAGCAGAACCTTTGCAGGATCTGTCAGCTTGCGGCTCAGCCCGGACAATGTAAAAACGGCGCTACAAAAGCCTGCTGTCAGAAGGCAGACATAATGGGAAATTAGTTACTTTTGTCCTCTGCTCTGCAAATGATTTTGAATCAGAATAGATGGTCTGGCGATAATTTGTTTAATCATCTTGGTACAATGACCAGTGCAGACGGGTCTTTTGGTGTTTTTTCCGAGAAACCTCCCAGCTGTGTGTCCCTGTAACGTGTATTTCTTTTCATGGACGCCACAAGGGTGGTGGCAAATCACAGATTGCTTGCGTTCCGGCCAGATACATTCAGAGCTTTATTAGTGTGCAAGTGCCACTTGGTCTCGGTCAGTCCCTGGTGCAGCCAGAGTCGCCACGGCAAAGCGAAACGAGCCAGAAACCGCGGCGGCAGAATGCCGCGCGATCCCGGGCGGTGTCGGGGAACGGGACTCTCGGGCCCAGTGTAACCGGGCCCGGATGCTGGGTCCCGCTAGGTGAACGATATCTGTCAGCGGCTTGTGAAAACGACCCGGTGTCAGGTGGAAGGAGTCGCAGAATGAGGCCTGTGAAAGCAACACTAATGCACATCATGGCCGTCCGTTATGAGCAGCGGGAATCCAATAAAATGCCGTAATGAAGCAGCTTGACCTCGCCGGGATTTATGGGAAAGGAGCTGGCAGGACCGCAGGCGGGTTCCAGATGGCTCAGCGAGGGGCGATGCGAGCTGCAACAGCAAGGGGGCGCTCTTCCTTTCGGGAGAGGAAGAAGAATGTGAGGAATGGCATAGGGATATGTGGGGGGGAGCTTTGGGACAGGATTGGCTGCTGTGTCTTCGCTATGGGAAACAGCCAGTCATCTTTGAGGGCAGGGGCTGGTGATCATTTAGGATGCTGAGATAGAGTACAAGACTAAGGAAGTAATTTATGGAGATGGGGCAGTCAGTGAAGGCTGAATTCAGGTCAGCTATATCTAATAAGGCAGGGGAGGGCATCCAGATGCCACGACAGGAGATACGGCTTGATTGATTTTCCTCATACCTGATTTACCTTGTAGGGAGCTCGCCGTGGGTGTGGGACGGAGATGGCGTGTCAGCCACCGCGAGACACGGCCGACGGAACGCGAGGCAGATCTGACGGCTGCTGTGCGAGGCGGCAGCTGTCGGCGTCACGCTACACGCACCGCGCGCCCCGTTGCGGCACGCCGGGATGGACTGCGCGGCTCTCGGAGCCAGCGACTCGCGGGCCGCCGCGGCCGGCATATGTTATCATATAGCCACATCACCAGTTACCATTTGCTGTTCCTGTTCCTTACCGGGGTAGCGGTAAGGGAACGCTTAGGGGCTGCGAAAGAAATATGCCGGAAACTGAAAAGGGACAGGAAAAAAAAATGTGCAGATTAACGGGGATAAGCGGTAAATACCGCAGCGGCACGTTTTGGCTGGTTGGGTTTTTCCTGCGTCATAGGAAGGGCTTTTTTTTCCCGGGCCTAATGTGAGGGAAGTATCAAGCCACGGAGGCAGATAATAAGTGGAATGAGATCTGTCACATCTGGTCAGGAGCAAGCAGGGGGCACGGGGACCTTGGGCCAGAGAACGTGCTGGGACTGCTCTCCGGAGCGATCCTGCCAGCTTCTCCATGGCATGTTCTGCTACTGTCAGCAGCTGTTATGAGCCAAAGAAAAAACAATGATAGCCTTGCTAGGAACAAAGTTACATGCAGAGGGGGTCTACAGCCCATGCCGGATTATAGAGGGACTGCCAAACTGCAGAGTCCTACAGGACTAGGGGAAATAATCTTGAATTCAGGGCTAATTTATCCTAATGCCGTGAAATGGTCATTTGTGTGGAATTGACAGCGGACTGAATCACAGGGGAATGAGGGCGTCCTTGTGAGAGTTATTAGAAAAATTAAACTGAGGCAGGGAGGTAGTGTCTGTGAACGAAGAAAGTCCACATACATACTGTACAGGAGAAGTCTTATATAAACTGTACATATAAGCATATGCCACGTTTGGCAAAAGCGGAGAGCTGTATTTCACCCTGAGCCTAACACTTCACAGAGAGGTCAGCCACAAGGCCTGATAGACACTTACAAACATCCATCCAGCCAGACAGCCACCCACACAAACAGAATTAGCAATTAATTAAAAAAAGAAAAACTACTTCACTCACTATACGGCAGCCAAATTGTTCAGAAATCTGTCTAAATCATCTGTTGCAAAACATTTAAATCGGTCAAAAGTGTCTTAAAATCCTGTCTTATCTTCTGAGATGATGGCTTAATTTTACCCAGTTGTAGGTACTGTATGTTTCAATTGATTGTTTCAAAATGGCACAGAGATGTCTTTGAGATCCACGGATGGTATCTCATATTGAACCTTTGCCTCGCCAATCCGAACGGCACTGATAAGTCCCGGGGAGGGTGTTTCCGTCGCCGTGCCCTTGCCTGACTGACGCTCCCTCATATCGTGGCTGGCTGGCATCCCCGTGCGCTGGCATGTCATGCCCGGTCTTCTCCTCCTCCGAAGCTCGCAGGCTCCCAGAGACCCACCTGCCTTTCTCAATCTGTGGATGTGTCGCTTCCTAAGGCAGCTCGCCGCCGAATTACCTTGAACAGATAATCGTTGCGTTTTCTTCCTTTCATCCACTTATCTCTATCTTAAATTGTGGCACCGCTGGGTGGACCCAAGGGGACCTTTAATCTCCTATATAAAGAGCAGCTGCAGTCTACATAATAACGTGTCGGTGTCTCGAGCGACAGTTTGCCACCCGCTGGGTTTGTTCTCTTCTTGTAACCGAACATCGGCTCCTTCATTTGGTGTATTACGATTAATGTACTTTCAGTATAATACACACAATAAAACTCTTTCACTTACCCAATAATAGGTTGTGGTGTAATGAAAATGAGTCTTGGTAATATCTGGAGTATATCCAAGAAGTCTTCCTTCATGTTCAGGAGCATTAGTAAAATCTTGCTGAAGTTAACCGTACGACTTGGTGCAGGTGGCGTTACGGATTTAGCAGCCAACCGGCCACTCATATGTTGGACACTACTTGTCATGTGATGCATTGGCAGCCAATGAGATGTGTCCAGCTTATATCATGGCTATTGAGTTGCCGTCGAGTGTGTGATTGCACTTGATGCGTATGCTGATCCCAGTCAGAATGATACCCCAGTTAGCTTTGCCCAACTGCTGTCTGCGTGTGTGTAAGGTTGCGTTTGATTACACTTTACATTTAATGATTTATGGCTTCAAACGCAGAAAAAGAGACTCAGAGTAATTGTATAAAGAGGATCAAAAATAGATTTAAAGACATTGAAAACACAGAAACTGAACCGATTCGATTCACATCCGAAGGCCTAAATGGTTTATAATGTTAATATGCTCGCAATGCACTATGCAGATTTAGGTGCCAGTGATTATTCTTTGTTAGTAGTCCGCTGTTTGCCTGCCTTTGTCTCGTACAGAATGAAAACAGTGGGAGAGAATCTTTGCAGGTTAGACTCATTTGTATTATTGCCACTCGCAGTTCCTGTATCTCCCACATTGTTCGTAAGCTCGCTTACGAGACTAATTTCACTTCTGCTGTCTTTCCTGCTAAAATTTAATAAGAAGAATATTTGTCTACAGATTCTCTGTGTGATTACAACTGGAAAACCGCTTAAACAGTGCTGAAAAGGCTATGGAAGTAAGATTAAACACCAGAAGATGTCAGCATAACAAGTTCTGCAATAGCAATAAAAACAAGAAAAACTGTAGCTTCTGAAATGGCGTTTATTTCAGCTAGCATCTGTCTTATTAGCCAAGGCGGCTCTGGTGCTGTTTCAGAAGCCACATAATGCATCAGAGTATTTTAAGAATCTCATAATACAAGGCGGTGTGAGGATGTGTGTGTTCTGCAAAACGACATTAAAATTCAAGCATGAATATTCATAACGACGATGACCTAGATGACTCTATTCCCACACCTAGAAGCAGGGACGATTCCTGCATACAAAAGGCCCTGGTGGCAGGAAGGGCCCGGTAGGAGGGGAAACTTTATAAGAGTGCACTTCGACTCAGACCACTTCAATCTGCAAATAACAATTAGGCTGCTCTTGGTGAGAATTCAAGATCATGCATTCCATAATGTTCTGTGTTTCTGTGGTTCTTCTCTTCGTCGGGACAGGCATCAAGCAATGCCCCCCGCAGCCCTGTGTGTGCTCAGACACCTCAGTGCCAAGGGGGGGGGGCAGGAATAAGCTCCCGCCAGCATTAGGCTCCAGCGAGCAGGCAGCTCAGAGCCACTCCAAAACTCTCCAAGTCATGGAGAAGGCAGGTGTCACTCCCAAATGCCAAAGTTCCGCTCGCTTTGGGAAGGGGAGGGCTGACCAAGGACATGATGTACCAGAAAAGCCCCAAAAACACCTCTCTTATGGCATAGACGTTTGTGCTTTGAGCTTAAGCATTCAAAGCAGTATCTGTAGTCGCATTTATTTTAAGCATCGGCTTTAAATTTTTAAACCAATATGCTCTATGATCCCAAACACTGGGCTGACACTGCGTTAACAACCATTTAATCTTTACGGGTATTATTCTTCATAATGACAATATTTTATGGCTACAAAGCTGGGGAAACACAGAGTGACATGCTCACACTCACACAATATATTAAATATTAAGGATAATATAAAGATACCAATACCAATAAGTATTATTATTATTATTATTATTATTTTATTGTTATTTTATTATTATTATTATTATTTAATAGCAGAGCAGCATAATTGTAACCACCTCCTAGTACCGGACACTTAAGTACCTTAGGTGCCACGGTTCCCAATCTGTTCCCAGCATGCCGTTCACCCAGCCAGGGGAGGATGGGGCGCCCACAGGAGAAGCCGTGTGTGGTCTGTAGAGCCAGCCGCCATACAGAGAGCGGTCCGCAGCCATGCCAGGGCCACTTTGTCGTTCCGGCCGGCCGCCCACCACGATTGGCCAGACACGGAGCCCGTCTCCCTGGACAGCGTGCACACACACGTGGCTGGCGGGGCATCTGGCCCACCTCCGGCCTCGTCAAGGGTATTTGTAAGACGCGGGTCAGATTCTCATTAAATTTCCGCTCGTTTAAGTTATCAGCGGATGCCCAGCCTTGAGTATAATGTCTTGGGCTTTTCTCATTTTCAGCATGGTCAAGTGCTGCTTGCATCGCCCATGGCAGGGGATTGATCAGGTGCCATAAATCATTCTGAGCAAATTAAGTCCTGCGGGGGGGGATTATGAACGGCGGTCTGCGTTTTTTGTAATTTGCATGTGTTACAAATCAATATTCCGCCCTTGCATCTCGGCTTCCACAATTTGCAGCCATTATTTCTCTGTCGTGCTGACGTTGTTTTCCCCTTTAAAAACCCGTGCCTGACGCGCCGAGCCGCGCCGGTGGCGCAGAAAGGTGGCAGGCTCCAGCCAGGCGGTGTCATTCCACCATGTCCCCCCCGCGCGCGGGGTGGGGGCACCGTTCCCGAACCCGGGACTCGCACCGCCTCGGGCAAGCAGGTGAGCTGTAGAAGTGCGAGATAAACAGGCGTAATCTGCTAAAATGCTAATTAAAACGTCTTCTGAGACACGGGGAAAAGCTCATTTTAAGATGAGCAGCTGTAATTTATCACAGCCTGTGAAAAATGAGGCACGTTTTACAAGTTTTACATGTGGTGCTGTTTTGCAGAAGCAGTTTCGAGTTTAAAGTTTCATTTTCACCGAGATGCTTGGTGGGACAACAGGACAAAAACAGTGCAATACAGGACAAGAGAGTACGATATAGGAATCACCAAGCGAATTCTGCCAGATATTTTGTTCAAAATCCAATTTTTAAAATGGTATTTAAAAACATAACCTATATAGGTTTTCCTCAATCAAAACATTCTGCTGTCGACACAGACGAGTCTGTCCACAGAGATGTTTGTCTGTGTACGCGCAGGTTCATCCCTGGGAATGAGTAACAGAAGGGCAAAAAATAATGTGCCAGACCACAATATAAAAATGGCCGCCGCTCCATGACGCTGCTGTCGGTTCCGTCACCGTGGGAACCCAGCCATCACCCATTGGTACCGCGTCCAGGGGGTGCAGGGCCGCCCGCCATTTCCGCCATTTGTGATGAGTCATCGCAATCTCCAGCCTCCTGGGGAGGTGGGGGGGGTGCATGGACGGGCCATCTGAATCCGGCGAAATGTGAATACTGCTGAAAGCGGACATTTATCTAGCGTGGGGCAGGCAGCGGGGCACTGGAGGAGCGCCAGCCGCCCGGCTCTGCGTTTTATTAGGATGTATCACCCGCTGATGTCTCCATCAGGGCCCGCTCTCACCGCGATCACCAGAACTTTCCTCGACATATAGCGATTGACAGGGAGCATAGCGGCTTTGGAGGAGACGGGGCCCCTCTGCTGATCCTCCGTCGTTCCCGGGAAGAACATCGCTCGGGATACATGGCCGGTTTGTTCCTGTCATCCAATCTGTGTTAGTTTCCTTGCTTTTATTTTTCTTTTGGCTGTTGCCAGGGAGATGCATCTTACCTCCCCAGTCCTCCCAGTTTGCTGTCCACTATCACTGTCACTCCACTCGTTCACATCCCTCACTCGCTCCCTCCCTTCCGGACCCGTCACGCCGGCCAGGAATCTGGGGCCGGTACCCTTTCATCGTGTCCGCTGACGGCCCTTGTGTGGCGCACACAGGCAGCTGGGCCCCTAACACGTTCGGCAGCCCACCCCCCCCGCGCTGGCCGCCCCTCCGCGTACAGCTGTGGTCGAGGAGCTTCCAGAGGCAGATGTCGGAGGCGGCCACTCTGCCTCACTCCGGATTGCTGCCCGATCGCCTCACCGGGCCGACTGCTCCTTTGAAGCCATTGAAGGGGGCAGCTTTTACCTCCCCCCCTCGCTCCCGTGAGCTCTGATCTGTGGCCCCCATTCACACGCCCCGCCAATATCTGTATGTGCCCCACTTATCTCATTACCCCCCCGCCCCAGCCCCATGCCACACAGAAAGGACTTCCAAGCCCTGGTTGGGCACAGACTGGTGTGGCCTGGCCAGGTAATGGCTCCAGATCCGGGGAGCGGGTCGCTGGCTCCTGGATGGGATCGATTCACAGAGCCTGAAATGTCGGTGAGGCGGGGGTAGGGGGCATCATGTGCCAGCAAAACCATCAGCAGCGATTGTGCTTCAGAGCGTGCCTGATGCTTATTACGAGCATGTTCCCTGCGTATGTGCCATGGGGGGTGAGCTTTGGAGACGGGGCCACCCCTAAAGAAAAATGCTGGGCCCAAACAAGCAGCAGCAGAACCTTCTCAGCACCTAGGTGCTGGGCTGGTCACCTTTGCTAAATAGTGGCTGAATCCCACCAGCCAGGTCACCGACATTCTTCACTGGGCCACGCTGCGGCTGGCGGGGACGGCACGGAAAAGTGTCTGTGCGATGAAACCGTCGTCATGCCGATAAGTGTTGGTTCAGGTTCACGCGGTAATCTGGGATAACTCAGCCAGCAGTATGGCAGGGTTAATGCCAAAACGTGCACGACACGACAAACCCTCACCATCCACTGCTGGGGCTTAATACCAAGCTGAAAAAAAAATCTACTGGGCACCAAACAAAATCAACACTCCAACATAGTCACTTACAGCAGGGTTGCTTTCAGAAGCGGGTGAAGATTTTATCAAAAGCCTGCACCAGTGATGCTGCATTAATCTTCCTAATATAAACGAAGAATCTTCTGAGAAGCTGGCCGGCTGAGGCCTGCACACGAGTGCTGGGCAGGGGAATGGAAAGCTGGCCGGCTGAGGAACTGCGAGCGAGTGCTGGGCAGGGGAATGGAAAGCTGGCCGGCTGAGGAACTGCGAGTGAGTGCTGGGCAGGGGAATGGAAAGCTGGCCGACTGAGGAACTGCGAGTGAGTGCTGGGCAGGGGAATGGAAAGCTGGCCGGCTGAGGCCTGTGAGCGAGTGCTGGGCAGGGGAATGGAAAGCAGGCCGGCTGAGGAACTGCGCACGAGTGCTGGGCAGGGGAATGGAAAGCTGGCCGGCTGAGGAACTGCGAGCGAGTGCTGGGCAGGGGAATGAAAAGCTGGCCGGGATTCGCCCCCCACCTCCCCAGTCTGTCCTGACTTCCATTCCTAAGTCTTGTGTAATATCACACTTACCAACTTGGATTCTTTCATACCCCCACCTCGCTATAACCTATAATATTTCACCACAATATTGGCTTTCCTTACTTTGCCAGTCTGTTTATTCGAAAAGACATCCAGTCCATCCTTTTCATTCTCCCAGATATAAATGAGGTTATACCCACTTCACAGGTCTCGCTCGCAGGAGACTTTGCTGTCAGTCACATGTTTGTCATTCTCCTCCTGATTAGTGATTATGGTGAACGAGAGAGAATGAGCAGGAATTCACACAGGATCACATGAAGCAGGCGCGACGGCAAGTCCATGCGGACGCATTGCACGTCATGCGCAATTTGCGGCTAATTGTCATGCGCCTGTAATGATTCACATTGATGGGGAGGTGGGCTGCGTGGGCCTTGGAAGGGTATGGACGTTACTGGAAACACCCACTGTCCCCGGCCGACCTGGAGCACACGTTGCTGTCTGGTCACGTCTTGTTCATCCTCTGCTGTCTGCAGACAGTAAGAATGATTCTCATGTGGGTCCAGGAGATGAGCGCCTCCCTCTGAGTTTTGATTTATAGATGACATCATCACTGCTGCTAGGCGGGTTCCTTGACCCTCCTCGCCTATTTGCTGGATGCTGTTTGCAGCTACCTGTCCCAGCTGAGCCCCCCCCCACCCCCAGGGATGACAGGACACATGACTCAGCACCTCACATCATGCTCCGTTTGTTCCTGTGCCATTTTTAACACACGTGTTTCCCGTGTGTTCCTGTCTTCCGGGTGTGGGTTTCATCTCAACCGAGTCCCGCTCAGGAGGAACCACACATGTTAGGGACAAACAGGCTCTAAGTGATTCCAAAAATGTTCAAAAATTAAGCGAAAATCTATAAAACGTAAACAAACACCTGAAGCGCCCGGCATGCGTGTTTCTGGGCCGTCGCTGTGTCTGCTCTCAGGGTTGGGCTGATGACAATATTCCACGCGTTCGGAATATTTACCGCAAAAATAGTAAAAACAGTAAATAGGCGTGACCTCTTTTTATCACGTAGTAAATAATGAGAAACTCCAACCCCACGCTTCTACTCTGTTGTCGTGCGATGCTGGGACCGGGACCGGGCCCGGGAGAGGCAGTCATGTCACTGGACAAGCTTGCAGGGAGATCGGGGAGATGGGAATCACATGATCAGCACCACGGACAGGGACACACTGCGAGATGGCGCGCACCTGGTCAGCACCATAAACAGAGCCGTGCCGCGAGTCATGTGACCCGGCACTCGCCAGACCGGAACCGCATACAGAACCCCATCTCGCAGCTGGTCCGGACAGCTGCGGCACCGCTGGCACCTTCAGGCTCTGCGCAATCAGCCCGCCCCTCATGAAGGCAGCAGGCCCGGAGAAGTGGAGAGGAGCTGATGGACCTCTCCTGCTCCCGCTCGCTCTACACCCCGATTGTGTCTTGTGATCGCTGCTGGCTTTAATGCTCGGAAAGCCCCCCTACACTGTCTGCTCCAGATGCCACGTCCAGGCTCCTCCACTATCCGCTGGAAATTTGGCAATTTCGCCGTGTCACTTACAGCCGTTTTTTTCCAGGCTAAAGGGGTTAATAAAAAACAAACCTAGGTGCCCCCCCCTTCGGTTATGTCAGCTGCTCACTCTGCTTTGCCCTGGGCACCTTGGACAACCACCCACAGAGGCTCCAAAGCCTATTTATCTGCAGAAGCTGGTCAGATTTATTTTATTCATCTGAAAGTGTCTATAAATCACTTCATTAAAAAAGCAACTGAAATGTGGTGCTCTGAAAGGGCTGCTCACATAAGCTTTGATAGAAAAAGTCCCAGATAAATTATAGAACATCATAAAGCAAGATTAATATACTATATATTATTATAATATACTACATATGGTCACATTTTGTCTTTACATGTATGCAGAATCAAAATCAACAGTTTAACCTAGAACATGTCGAGGACAGACAATCTTTAAAGGTGATTATTCGTGACTGTTGACACACTACAGCACAATGAAAGTTTCCCCCTACATTTAACCTGCATGACAGAGGAGTGGGCAGCTAATTCAATGCCTGGGGAGCAATACCTTACTCTGGGTACATTGGTACCTTACTCC
>JAODKN010000037.1:20602884-20614878 GCA_026774425.1 Petrocephalus zakoni
CTGTTAGTGGTCAGTGCTGTTAGTGGTCGACACTGTTAGCGGTCAGCGCTGTTAGCAGCAGGTACTTTTAGCGCCCGGCGCTGTTAGCAGAAGGTGCTGTTACCGTTCAGCGCTGTTACCTTCCGGTGCTGTTAGCGGACAGCGCTGTTCGTAGTCAGTACTGTTAGCAGCTGCTGCTGTTAATGGTCGGCACTGTTTGCAGCAGGTACTGTTAGTGGTTGGCACTGTTAGCAGCTGGTGCCTTTAGCCCTCCTTTCATACTCCGGGCCTGTCAGTCTCCCACCAACCGTATGGTTGATGGAGTCTTTCCAGATTGGATGGAGTATGTCATCATCACCATGGAATATCCCCCAATTATGTTATAAGGAAGGGATTACCGGTGGATTGAGGACATACATCAAGAGAAGCAAGGCCAATTAGCCACTTTGCCTATCTTAGCATCTCATTTCTGCTAGACCGCAAAACGGTGTTGAACTTGGTCTAGGGGAAAACAAAGCTGTCTCTGAAACAGATAAAAGAAAATATTTGTTTAAAGCACTTGAAGTACACAATTTTGGGGTTCCTCTTCACGCCGGACCCCTATCCGTGCTGCCCACAAAAATGTGTTTACATAGAGGAGCTTGCAGAGATTCTTTTCTTCACCTGACTCCTGATCGTATCCACAGCGGGAAGGGAGACGGCCCGTTTAGAAAACAGGGATCAGCTCAACCCACAAGGAACAAAAACGAGAACAATGTGGTTTAACCCCACAGTCTATTAGATTAGCCGCCTGTCCTCCCTCTGTAATGAAGTTACTCTTTAATTTCCTCTGTGGGTTCTTCATGTGAACGGAACTGGTTGGAGAACACGCAGCCAGGACAATACTGCCAGTGTCTGCCCCTGTTGTCATTCCAAACCACTTATCAAATCATCTGCTTTCCCTCCCACATGGTTCCCCACAGAGCTGCAAAGGGCAGCTTCATACACATTCAGCTTTTACACATACTGTCAGGTAGGTCACCATATATCCAAGACAATTCCAAACCGGCAGATATTTGTCGGTATCTGTGGCTTAAATGAACCTCAGGATGTCAAGTTCACATGGGTGTAAGTGGCTATAGGTTGAACCATGCATGTGGGAGTGCCTTTGAAGTCTTTGAAAAATTAAAATCAGATATAAAAGGCAAGACGGGTTGCAGGTAATATGCTTATGAATGTGGACTTGTGACGAGGGCCTAGCCATTGTCCTCCTGGGAAAGTAAGTAAACCTACATTGCACTGGGAGAAATATCCCACTGTGGAAATGCGAAGAGAACCTTAGCGCCGGAAAGCTGGCATGATGCGGAAACTGGGGGAGCCTTGAAGCCAGCGAGTGGCTGCGAGCGTGCACACGGCAAGCATGTGCCATAGTTACCTGTCAGCACACGGGCACCCTGGGTGTAAACGTGCATCCACGCATCGCACATGCCCTCGCTCTCTCGCACGCACGCTCACCGCAGGCCTCGCGAGCACTAGGTGTCACGGATGCAATTTGCACTCTGTCGTCGCATTTCTTCCAGGCTTGTTTTGCTGCGCCGCGCATAATTAAAACGTCCTCTGCTCTTTGGTGTAATTTCACCCTCGTTTCTTTTCAGCTGATTGTGAAATCACAGTTTTTTTTTTTTACTTTTTACTTTTTTTTAAACATTTTTTTAGTGCTTTCAGATTTTTGAACTCATTAAAGCCCTCAGCTAGGCTAAGTGCCCACTCTGGCATGGCACTTTACCTGTATTGCAAAACTCTCTGAGCCCCCTCCCCCTCCCCGAGGTAAAACAAGCACCGCAAATGAAGTGTGTGATCGCAGGGTCCCGCACTTGAGTTTACGCCGCGTGGTTTGAAACCACGGCCGCCGTTTATCCCACCATGAAATGATTCAGACCCTTCTTGGCTTGAAAACCAGCTTGATCATCTAACGCGCTCACCAGGGGTGATTAAAGAGCCAAACCTGCCATCTGAGGCCTCTCGTCCCATCTCTGGGTAGAGCCGTAACACAAAGGACCCAACGTAAGTAAGGTTCATATCTGCCAGGATAAACGAGCCAGACTTAAAGTCTCATTGAAAGCAAGCATCAGCCATCAAGTAATAAAGTATTACTACCTCTACTAATAACAACAATAACGATTCTAATATTCCCATCACATTCCAAGCACATCATCATCAATGGTGCTGCAATGAAACTTAATTAAGTTTGCCATCACAAAAAGGTCAGCAAAGTGTCTGATTGGGGGTGTCCCTGAGGTGCTGGTTCCCGGAGTACATTTTAATCTGACCCTTCATGGTGTATTAAATTGGTGTGTGTGTGTTTGTGTGCGTGGGGGGGGGGGGCATAGGGGCTAAGGAATGCTGCAGATGATGTTAGAATGGAAAGTGGGACCCCCCTAAACCTGGCATAAATACCATCCCAACTTCAGGGGTCTGCATTCTGTTCATTTGAGCAGGGGTTCTCTTTAATTTCCAGGAATGCTTCCCGTTAAGCCCCAATCAGGGGTCATGACTGCAGGGCATTGCTTCCCAACCCAGTCCTTGGGGACCAACAGATGGTCCGTGTCCTCTCTGAAAGTCCACATTTTTGCTCCTACTGGGAGCTGGGAGGGAAAAATGTGGACTGTCTGGGGTCCTCGAAGAACGGTTAGGAAACACTGCTGCAGGGGGGTCAGGGACAAACTGAGATGTTATAGGTAGTCATGTAGAGCTGGGTATTCCTTGGGTTTGACACATGAATGTGTTTACCGTCCACTTTCCCAAGGCCCTGACAAACCGATCACATTAATACTGGGCTAAGTAATGCTCACACCAACCAAACATCACGATCTTAACGATCTTAAATGTAACTTTTGAAAAATGAAATCAGAAGTAGATGTAAGACATCGAGGGATGTGATGAAATGGGTCTGTTTAACCCTTCACCCTTGCCTAAACCCTTGAGGTGTGGGCTTTTGGGGAATGTGGTCCATAGCGTGGAGGTACACCTGAGGTAATGCTTATGCCAGATCTGTCTGTGGCTCTGCGAATTTTGTTAAAATTTCAGCGTCTTTCATTATGACTCACCATCCTGTGCCAAAGCACGGAAAAGAGCTATTTAAAACGGAACACGAAGTGCGTGTCGCTAATTAGCTCACCTGAGCACCCCACCTGCCCCCGTAGCAACCATAGGGGAACTTCACACGCCAAAGCCCTTTACCCTCCTGCTGTCCGGATGGTGGACAAATCCTCCATGTCCAGTGAATGGAGGACAGGTGATGGAGGTGGACATTAAGAGTCATTTCCCCGTCTCACACGCCATCTTTTTTTTATTACTGTCAGAGTGAAACAACCCTACAGCTTTTGTTCTGCTTCTCTGCTTGAGGCGCGTTCATCAGAGATTCTACTGATGCCCGAAGACTCAGTATATGATCACTGACCTCCAGCAGATACAGGCACAGGCTACTTTCCGTTTGAAAGGCCTTGAAGTGCTGGATACTCTGGAATCGATGGAGTACAACAGGGGTGTCAAACTCCAGGCCTGGAGGGCCGGTGCCCTGTGTAGTTTAGCTCTTTCCCTGTTCCACCATAAATGATTGAGCTGAAGAGCTGTGTGGTAATTTGCAGAAGGAGCAGTTAATCAGGTGAGTTAAATCAGGTATGTTAGATGAGGGTAAACCCAAAAATGTGCAGGGCCCGCCAGGACTGGAGTTTGACACCCTTGGAGTACAACATTACCTCAGGAAAAGCCAGGAGACTGCTCACATCCTTCACAGAATAATTATGGAAAAGGGCCGAAAATGTCTGTTTGCTACATGTATGTCCAAAATCCAGAGACTCACCTCTTCCTAAATATGAATAATGCTCAGAGGTGGAAAGATCAGATCCAGAAAGTACAAATCCAGACCAAGCTTTTGTCTCAGCCAACCAGTATTCTGTGACTGTGACTCTTTATACTCGCCTGGCTGGTTGAAACAAAACCGTGGTCTGGATTTTTACTTTCTGGGACTGAACTATTGGCTAATGCTCATACTCAGTACTAAATAAATGCTAACCCTGACTAAATATACATCTGCTTTTCCCGGACTGTCATTACACTGTCCGTGTGACCTCCCTCTGCAGAACAACTTTTCATGACCGTTGCCTTTCACGTTGGTCAATGAAACCATTCAGATGGAAGCAGTTACAATTAACGTCAAGTCCTTATTATGACCTCTCTGTTCTCAGCGAGCCGACTGTTGTTTGCAATCAAGTTTTAATTACTAGCTATCAATCGATGCCATGAAGGTCCCACAGACAGGAAATCAGGGATGATCTGTTATTAGTCTGTCACGAACGGAAGCGAGCTCTTTTGATGGATCTACAATGGCACGCTAATTTCATGCTCATTCTTACTGCCAGTCAGCTAATGGCATACTAATAGACAGGTATCATCTATATAAATATAATCCACATGTGGATATTCTCTCCTTTGGCATCTTGTGTCTTTCCATATGACCCTGGACGTTACTTCTTCGCCCAGCCCTCTGGAGATGATGGCTTTCTCTGGACGCTGGTTCAGTGTCCGATACAAATTGTACAGATCGGTGGCTACGGACGAAGGAGATTGGAGGCTAGGCGTCGCCGAGTGTCAGCACGCGTGATTGATGCTAAATCTTTTCAAGCCCTACTGAGGGCATGGCACCTCGTTGAGGGAGAGAGGATGTTATGTGTCGTGGTATTCACCAGAGATGGGAGGAATTTTTGCCTGCAGGAGGACGGACGACAGAGCAGGTGTGCTGTAAGAGTGTGGAAATGGAGGAGATTTATGAGGGCTGCTTGGAAGGTTCCTTCTTGTACAAAAAAATGTGTCAACGTATTCCACAAAGAGAAAAATAATGTGTTCCTTCACAAAGACCTAGTGCAGTAGGTTTAATAATCCATCCATCCATTTTATAATTGTTCGTTCTGGTCAGGGTCGTGGGGAAGTTTAATAATGACTTATTGAAACAATACGTTTTCATTTTCAGATACCTTTTTCCATGGTGGATTGTTTACTTTGAGTTTTGCAGGATGCCTTATAAGATGTTTCTGAAAGTAACATTCATCACCAGAACTTTTTTTTATTGTACAGATTTCGTTTCAATTCAGCTTTGTGTTTCTCCCCATATTTTTCCAGTTATTTATGGCACAATGGTACATATTTATATTAATAAAGATGCTTCCATGAATCGAGTATATTAGTTTTCTCAGCTTGACACCCTTATTAACTTGCACACCCTCCATGAACTCCACTATAAAAGTGGTTATAAGTCATTTGAACAAATAGAAAACATATCACAGGAAGTGGTTTTACAGCACAGTCTGTGAATGTTTTTAGAATAAAAGAACAAACCAAAAAAATACCACTTAATTGGCTGTGTATTGTTATTAATTATACGATAATTAACCAAAAATGTATGGCAATTAAAACAAGTAGATCGTTCTGTACCTACCGTGGAGAGAAAATTCATATTGAATGTGGTGAACCTGCTTTCTTGCTTACAGCTAATTTTAAAAACACTCTGCTTCATTTGGTGATCTGCATAGATCTAGAAAATGTGTGGTCAGAAACCTTCTGCTTTTCCTATTACACTGCTATGGGGTATCTAAAATATATTAAGGACTTTTAGACATTTACACTGACCAGGAAGACAGAATTCTATAATTGAGCAATTGCTGTTACTGTTACATGCAGTGTTATAAAATATATATATACGATTGTATCGATAAATAATGTGTGGGTTAACTGCAGCAGTGGGTAACTCAGCCTGGATATACTCACGAGAAAAATAGCTGGAAAAGTTGACGTCAATATATCGCATGTATAATTCTAATACTTAAATGAGTGTTTGGCTGACTTTGATCTTTTCACACTTTGATTAAACTGTTTTAACCTTAATATGCAACAGATTTCAGCATTGGGATTCAGATGAAAAGGTTAAGAATCGGCCGCGTCACCGATGCTACAATTACTCTCGAATGCCTCTCTAGGCAGGCCGCATTATACTCAAACTCTAATGTTCGTTTGACGCGGTAGCTAAAACAGACGTAGCTACTGAGGAGGAACACCTGCATTCAGGGAATTTATAGCGTTCCGAGATAAAACATTCCCCGCTCTTTCCTTTTACGTAACTTCTGAGCGCCATAGGAATATTTCTCTCCACACCAAATCCCCCCTTGAGTCTGGCTTTAAATATTACAGTTTAGAGGGTCTTCTGGGGTTTTGATGGATCATAAAACTTGCAGAAGCCTAATGTGAGAGATTTATGTGTGAGGCAAGCACGGAAAAAACACATGTGTCACGTAGCTTTTCGTAACGCAATCTTACAGCTATGTGAGCGAAGCATTCCTATCAAAATGAAGTGAGTGGTGGGATTGTGCCCCGGGTTTCACAATAAAGATGTCGATGTGCCTCACAGATTATTCCGTCAGCGCCAAGATGTGAAACAAAGGGCGGGGAGAAGGGCCGGCCGAGACGGATGCTCATGGATTTGGAGGATGAGGGAATGTGTGGAGAATAGATGAGAGCCGTTTGGTTGGAGGTAAGGGTCGTCACATGGAGGGTAGGCTAAAGGGAACCGCACAGGACTGCGAAAGGCAGCGAGAGGAACACTCTGCTGCGTTACCTCCATTCAGTCCTCGAGATGAGAAATGTCAAAAATAGCAAAAATAGACAGAGGAACAGACTGAAGTCATTGTGAGGGGACAGTAACTCATGGCAGGAGAGATCTGTCGGCTACTGTATGCAGAAATTCCTGGCCTGTGATGAGAGGCGCATAGGGAAAAGGGCGCCGCTGAAGCGCGGGGTAAAAGAAGGAAGGTGAGCGAGGTGCTGGTGAGGGGGTGTCTGGATGATATAAGCGATGACTCGACAAAACACGAAAGTCATCAATCTCCTTCACCCGCTGCCCGCCACCCCTCCCCCCCACCCCTGGGGTGAACGTGGGCTCGGAGGGAAGTAAACCCATTTCAGCATGGGACCTTCGCCCGTCGCCGTGGCCCCCGGCAGAGTCACCTTGAAGAGGGGAACAGACACACCTGTTTTCACTCAAGCGGACGTTCTTTGAAGGGAGTGTGCGGGGCTCTCCTCGCCGCCTGAGGCCGATCTCTCCTGACTTCTCGTTGTTTATATGGATTATCCGTTCCAAAGTAATGAAAACAAATCTGGAACGTAAATTTATGAGAAAGTGATAATGGTCCGACAGCTTGTGTAATGTGAGCCAGTGGAAACGACGTGTTTCTTTAAACAAATCGAGGGCTGACTTGTTAATAATAGCATGAGAGACTCTGAAAAGCTCTTCCAGGTTCAGGTTTCATGGGAAGGCAGACATCAGAAACACCGAAAATCAGAACGTAGCTATTTTACACTTCAATAAGTCTTTTTAAACTGTTAAAATCCACGACAGAAGGAGCGGCTGGAGGTATCTGGAACCCAGAGGTTTATTAACATCCAAGAAACAAATGTGTGGATCGTGAGATGTGGAGAGCTGGGCTTCGACCCCAAACCGGCACGGATCGAAGACCTGACAGCTAGACCTGACAGCCCCTAACTCCATTTTGGCAACAGAAATACCGGCAGCAGATGGTAGGTGGGGGGCAGCTTGTGGCCAATCCATTTGAAGTGGGCTGGAATCCCCAAAAGTAGCAGGCATTTTCGCATGGCGGTATTTCAGGGGACCCTCGCGATGAGTTTTGCAGCAGGTGCTTCGGTGACTGGGGAGCTGGTCCTTGGCCTGCGGTTAGAATTGCAGGGAAATGTGGCTCGTCAGCGGAAAGGTGCTTAACAGGGATCTCTACAGTAATGTATCTAAGCTTTATAAATCAATGAAGGTGTTGTAAACTGTAAAAACACTCCAGGAAAATCTGTCCACTTAGCGAGGCAATAATTAATATCATACTGGAAGTGATCTTTTTTTTTTTTACCGTGGTATGAAACTGAGTCCAAGATCAAGATTAACAAGCAGGGAGGTGGAAAATAAATTCAGGTGCACGACAAATAAATGTATGCTAATTTATGATTTATGTGTCAGAGACATAGGGGTGTCATATTTCAAAAATGCCTTTTTTCTTCTGAAAGGATTATTTACTGTGTTTGACTCATGCTGAAATCAAGCCCGAGTAGGAAAGTAAATGAATATAGTAGCAACAAATTCAAAAATAAAATTAATATAAAAAGACAAGGGAAGATTGTTTAAAGTTCGGGTGTCCTGATGCCACAAATGGATTACTGGGTAAGGTGAAGGGTGATTGGATGGCATGAATGAGTCAGGAGTTTCTCTAGCGTTTGACGGAATCGTCCTAAAGACCCTTGAGAGAGAATCTCCCAGAAAGCAGCTTCACTCACCGGCATCCCACTTGGCGTGCCATCCACACGACGCCCCAGCTTGTTAGCCAGACAAGACCCCAAGCAGGCTTGACTGGGGTCTGTCCACACCATACCTTTGTTTTGTCATCTTTATCTTACCTCTTATCTTTTTTTCCCCCGGCACCCAGTAGAAATTCTGTCACGGAGGCAGCAGGGAGAGCTGCAGGCTTTCATGAGCGACAGTCACGTTTGGAAGCCGACGCTCAATTGGGCGAGAGCCGAGGCTTCCTACATCTGACAAGGAAAAGAGGAGGAGAGGCGAGGAAGGTGTGGAGCAGCAGCGCGTGCACAGAGAGCCCTCACTTACACGCCTGTGATCCCCTCCTGAGGGAGCCTTCTCCTGCTCTGCGGCTGAAGGCTCCTCGTTCTCCGTGTGATCCAGTGAGCGGGAGGAGGACCTGTCGGCAGCTTTCAGATCCCTGGGAAAACACTGCGTCTCACGGCTACCAACCAGAGGCAAGAAGAACAGGGAGCTAAAATTCATATCGCATAATTCATAGATCACACGGTCGGGAGTGTATAGCATGACATCAGAATAAGACCTTCTGCAGGAGACACATCAGCGGCTCCCGGTGCCAGCAGAGTCATGCGTCGATTTGGTGAACGTGTATCTGACTTTCCTTTAGGGCTCAGGCTAATTAGGGCAGTGTTGAGCCTGCAGGTAACCTGCAGGAGGCGCGTAGTCGGCGTGCCGAGTAACATTTGGTTGGGAGGCGTGACCAGCTTGGCTCTGCAGTGGGACCCTCTCATCAGGGAATCCATTGTAACTCGGGGGAGGCTGATTTCAGCTTAATATGCTCAGTATGTTTTGATTACAGGCACCTACTCATTCCCTTCAGCATTCTGCCCAAAAACATAATTTTCCAACCTGGGGTGGAGCCAAAATGCAAAAGCAGTTACTCAGACTGCTCCTTAATAGGTGGAGGAAGACGGGCCGTGTGGAGGAGAAAGTTTCAGCTGGAGTAATTTACCAGAATTCTATTGCTGTTAAGGGAGCAGTGAGGTGAAGGAGACGCCTGTGCTAAAGTGGCTTCTCAACCGGGCCCCGGTGCCCAGTCCGAGGCTCTGCGGGGAAGTTGGGGGATGTCGCCGGGGGCCGGTGACGTCGAGCGACACGGCGCATTACACCTGCATTCCCGCCAGTTACGTCCGCGGCGGCTCTCACCGGGGGCCTTCCGGATCCGGCTTGGTGAAATCAGAACGATCGCAGGGGGCCCTAAGCTTGCACTGACACATCACAGACGCCCGAGGGCCCGATATCAGTGCTGCACAGGAATGGCGTGCCGACCAGGCAGCTGAAAATAGCGCTTGAAACGTCACGTCAGAGAGTCACACTTCTGCGTGACATCAAAAGACGCGGTGTTGCGAAGGGACCTGCAAACACGGCCGCTTCCTGCACTCGCTCGCAGTTATTGACCCTCTACCTTTGCACATTGTCAAGCTTCTTCAGTGATATTTTTATGGAGTGGCTTTTCATAGACTCTATGTATGATGTACAGAAATAACTCAGAAAGGAACCAGAGTTTTCTTTTTTATTGCTGATGTCTGTAAACAAGAGGGAAATGTGTGGCGCAGAGCAGTACCTGAGGGGAGGCCACCGAACGCGGCAACGAGAGCACGGCCGCTCACCAGCACTAGTGACACACCCGGTGGTGGGCGTGGGAGTCCGCGTCGCCTCCGGGGAGTCCTGGGCCCGGCCGCGAGGACGCTGATGTAGCGGGCCGGCTCTGCGGCGGCACCATAGCCCAGCGGGCACCCTGCGCGCTGTGATGTCCAACTGTCAGTGGCTGTGGTGTAACAAGCAGCCTGTGCCCCAGCAAAAGATAAGACAAAGCGCTCCGCATGTCAGTCTGAATTAGCGGCTGCAACCAAGGGGCAGCCAGCACACTTGGTCACGCTTTCTGCTGCATAGTCTCCTCACATCGTGTGCTGCCATTCGCCGGCCCCTTTCACCGCACAGCAGCGACGGGAAGGTAAACACAGACTACAGCTTTACAGGAAATAGAAGACGGAGCCCCAGACTGCACATTATTTTGAATCACGTTGCATATTCAGGCTCGTCTGGGCTGCCGTGGAGCGTGGGCTGGGTCGGGTCGGTCGGCCAGGCACACAGGTCTGTATCTGATGCCCGCGGCTATGAAGGGGGTGGAGGGGAGGGTGATGGCTGGTTGGAAGTTTGTTACATCTGGCTTGGAGAGAGTGGGGACACTAAGCGCTGAGCTGGGACCCCCGGCACGGGGCTAACCTGCCAGACGCGATGGGCGCCGTGTTTAACTCTCAGCAGCTGTCACCTGTCACATTAGAGACAAAGAGAGGACCCCACGCCGCCACTTTAAAGGAGAAAGCCGGCCTGCGGGGTCAAACGCCCCCTACAGGATTACGGGGCACTGCAGCCTTGCCAGGCGTGCCACACTCACTCTGCATTGTACTCAGCTCCTCCGGTAAATTTGCCTAAATGGATCCGGTCCTGCGGAGCACTGGCCAGTCACAGGATCCTGGCACGGGGGGGGGGGGTGTTAAACACACCCGCGTGGCAGAGTGTGTGTTCAAGGTCAGACAGTGACAGAGCATGAGACACTGGGTGAGGAGAGGAGGCGGGGAGAGGTGGATTTACAACAGCACCGACCCCCCATCGCGTTTCGGGGACGCCTACTGAGAGCTACCTAGGCTTCTGCTTACTTTTAGATCCCGTACGGAAGGGGCAGGGGAGCCTATAGCCGGGGAAGCCACGGTATGGGGGGGGGGACAAAGCCATTTACGGGATGCCACAATGAACGCATGAGGTCGCAAAATGCTTTTCGAATCTCCTGGGGATATTATTATCCTGATTACAACAAGGTAGCTTTCCTTTCCCGCGTGCGGCTTTCCGCGGATGGAATTCTGTCCGCAGATATAAACGGTTAGAGAATCAAAGTCTGACAATAACATTTTTGTGTTTTGGCACGCAGCTCGGAGTCCATGGCTACGCTCTGCCTCGTTAGGGAAGCACTAATTGGATGCATAGCGGGGAAGTCATGCAGGTGTGCAGAATGCGGGCGTTTCATCTCGCGCCCCCACCTGCCAGAATGGGGCACACTAGCTCTGTTAGGAAATAAGACGTCTTTCACGATAAGGCCGGAGAGCTTTGCCCCCTCAGCACAAGAAGCCCTACCCACTACAGGTGAACCCCCGAAGCCTCTACAGCAAAAAACAGCTGACAGACCCCCAGCTTGCACATTTACGCCGGCTCTCTGAAATTTCAGCCAACATCATGCCAGCCTAGGGGTGGGGATCGAAACCCGGTTCCAATTTAGAACCGGTTTTAATTGCTGCGACGCATTGGAACTGCTCACCTCCGACATTATTGATCCGTCTAACGATTCTTCTGGACTTTCCGGCACAGCGCGAGATGACGTCTCATGGCGTCACATGCAGCGGCTTGAATTCTACATCATGGAGCGGAAGAAGTCGTCCATGACGTGGTTGCATCTTAGCAGGAAAGACGACGGTTGTGAAGTGTGTAACCTGTGCAAACTCCGTGGTCTCCAGATACATGGGTAACTTTAACTACCGCGCCTTAACATACATGCACACATTTTCTGAAATGTAAACGAATTATGTAGTACATTTGTTTCATCCATCTTAGAAGAT
>JAODKN010000037.1:20700563-20714918 GCA_026774425.1 Petrocephalus zakoni
GGCCCAATGCCACATTCCTTCTTATCTGGAAGTAAGATGGCCTTCACACATTTACAAAAACAATCCCCACCAAGTGCCGTTAAAAGTCCCCGGGACAAGAGGTCTGCTTTAAATTTCCACGTATTTATTTATGATTCTCGAAAGCGGGAAGGACGCCCCCCTCCCTCCCCGGGCCAGCCGATTTGCAGCTCTGTGTAACCCGAACCCAACACCCTGCCGCTGTCTGAGTGTCTCCACTCCCTCCTCCTCGCTGAGCTATTTTTTGGTTCATGACCCCACCCCCAACTTGCTGCCGTTATGCCGCCCCGCATTCCTCCGCATCGCCGTGCCTCTTGGCCGTCTGACTCGCACCAAAGGCCGACGGCAGCTTCTCCTGCAGCCAAGCTAGGTGAAAGCCCGACTCGGCCGCGGATATTTACGCCCACATATAGATGTACGGGGCTACATAATGTGACAAAAGGTATGTTTTCAGTAAGTGGACGCTGGGAGGCTGCTGTCTGGCCCTGACGGCGCTAACCCGAAGCCGGCCGAGCGTGTGCCTGTCTGCTTTTATCTCCGCTTTCCCTGTGAGGTCCTGCGCCTGCATGGGCCGTGGATGAATGGCTCCCGTCATCTTCCCACTCCAGAGTGCTGAACCGGGGTGTCCCTGTCAGGACCATGCTGTCTCTGAGTTCGGGGCGGGGGGGGGGGGGTCTTGTCAGGTTCCCCTCCCTTCGTCCTTCTGGGCTGCCTCCATCTCCATCTGCAGCTGAACCTTCGGTCAACATCGGGTTCTCATGACTTCGTTAGTCCACAGCAGAAGGCCCCTCTCACCTCATGCAACGCTGGTTTTGCAGACTCCAGCTAAGAGCCAGTGGTGCTGCTATGTGGCCTAGGTCCGGATTACCCATAAGCCTTCACTTCAGAGTGACTGCAAGTTGGCAGTCTACGGCCATTAGGAGGCACCATCACAGTCAGCGGTCTGCCCTCCTCTCCCACCCCCTTACAGCGCACAGAGAGAGAGGTGCCTGCTGCTCCGACACCAGGCCCGACACATCAGCTCCCATGCGCCTCTCATTTAAACGTCCGCATTCCAAATGGCGCATTACACATGCACTGTTGTCACTTGTGACTTTGGACACCGTGTCACCAACCTGGCCTGTACAAGCTGACATCTGACACCCCTCCCTGAAGTGGCACTCCATCTGTTAGGGTTTGATTTATGTATGTGTAATGTCGGGGGGGGGGGTGTCTTGTCGACACCCCCACACCCTCTTGGTCATACGATCCGTGAATGCGTGAAACAGATACCGTAGCCAGTGGCCGCATGTGAGTCGCATTAGCGGAGGTCTTTAAAGTAAAGGCTCAAGGTGAAGGCCGCAAGGGAGGCCAGGTGCCTCGCACGCTTCCTGTCCTCGTGTTTATCTCTCACTCCTCTGGCCTTCGCCAGCCCTGCAAAACAAACCTGGTCACACCATTGCTCACTCCCAATTCCAGCAGCTTCTCGGAACAGTCCAGCAGGACCCCTATAACTGCTCGCAGCAACCGCAAAATTAATGAACAAACACCACCGACCTCCAAAATGCTCCGGTCTGTTTGGCTGTAAATGAAATGGTTAGGGCTGATTTGTCACGGAAACCGCTGCAATCCCGTTCAGCCCTCCCCCGCGCCCCCAGAGCCCATGACCTGTTTTGTTTTTTGCCCCAAAACAGGCAGCCCCGGAGAATACTGTGGTAAGGACCGGAACCAACGGTTCTCCACGCTTCCGGAGAGTTCCGCGGACGCTTCATTTATGGCCGCTCCCGGGCGTGTGTGCCGTGTCCTCTCCTAATCAAACAGATAATTGTGATGCACGCTCTCTGCCTTCCCAGAGTGCACTTGCTGCTTCTGCACGCCGCATGCTAATTGTCAATTAGCCCTTTGGTCAGGCTTTACGTGGCCACCCCTGCCAGCATAACCATCTGACTGGAGGGGCGGCGCAGAAACGTATATATATATAGGCTGAATATATAGAGATGAAAGACCAGGAGAGAGACTGAAGGAGAAGGCAGCGAAAGTTTTACTGCGATGCCTGTTGACACTTATGGGAGTCCCGGGCGCCCGCTGACTCCTGACAGGGGCGCCACAGGACAGCCACGCTTTAACTGGAAACACCTGCTCCAGGAAGCGTCCCTGCATCCCGGCCAAGAGGGGGCTTAGCAGGTGGGCCATGCAGCCCAGAGGAGGAACATGATCAGCCAGTTTACAGGTCTTCAGATTCAGAGGCCATGGAGAGGAACGTCTGCTGTAAAAGCATATTTTCAAGAATGTTTAATGCGGTGTGATGTGATGAATTTCCCACAATCCTTTTGGTTTCTCGGTCAGGTCTCGGCATCCAATCTTCTCCTTGTCTGCGGCTCTATTTTCAGTCCACCGCCCTCAAGGGGACAGAATCTGCATCACCTCACCCTGACCAATAGGTGGCATGCCTCCAGTCAGCTCCAGGCACAGGATGACACGGCCGGGGAGAGAGCCCCTCCTGGTGACTCCTATACCTGCTCCCCGTATGTGCACCAGACTTGGAAACGTGTGAGTGTGTGTGTGTGACACGCTCCTCACACATGGACACTCACATACAAGCGGACACATGTAAACGGTGCGCGCTCACACCGCAGGAACAGGAAATGCTCAGAGAGCACCCCCCAACACCCCCCATGGGGTGTCCTCTAGCAGGGAGTCACTCTCGGCTGACCACAGGGCCCGTGGCTCACAGCTTTGCCCTGCTGGGCCATTCTGCAAACTCTGCTTCCCCGTGAACTTTTTCTTATTATTACTATTACTATTCTTATTATTCTTCTACTTTTCTCATCCCTCATTTTGACACATTACACATTGGTAGAGCTGGCTGCAGACTTTCCCCAGGATACGCTGTGTACTCTGCTACTCCAGTCAGCCACTTTGGTCACGTGACTTCCCAGCATCCTCGGCTAACCGCACGCATCACACTGCACTAGAACAAATGCTTTCACCCGCTGCACCTGCATATTTACCGATGCAATCAGAGCATGTGTGGCTGGGAGCAGTCTTAAGCATGTCACATCCGGAGGGGCGTCCGTCGCAGTGAGACGCCTGCGTCCATTCGGCTGACTCAGGGTGGGTGTGACGGTAGCTGACAGAAACAGAGTGGAGCTGATTGCGTGCAGCGTGGAGGCTGAACTGGGACACACCGTTCTGCATCTTCAGGTCACCCATGCATTCACTTGATTTTAACCTGCTTACAGCCTGTGTCTTCTTGTGCTCACAGCTTGTGCCTTACCTGTGCCCAGATTTTGTCCCTACCTGTGCTCACAACCTATGCCTTCCTGTTTTCACAGTCTTTACCTTCCTGTACCAAAATTCTGTGCCTTCCTGTGCTCAGATTCAATCCCTTCCTGTGATCACAGCTTGTGTCTTAGCTGTGCCCAGATTCTGTCCCTACCTGTGCTCACAGCCTGTGCCTTCCTACGTCCAGATCCTATCCCTCCCTGTGCTCACAGTCTATCTTCCTGTACCCAGACTCTATCCCTTCCTGTGCTCACAGCCTGTGCCTTCCTGTACCCTGACTTTATCCCTTCTTGTGCTCACAGCCTGTGTCTTCCTGTACCAAGACTATATCTCTTCCTGTGCTCACAGCCTGTGCCTTCCTGTACCCTCACCCAGTGCCTCACCACACAGCCAGGGCTGAATCTGCAGTGTCTCGGAGCATTTTAAAGATGAGCTGCTCCGGCCAGTAACGCCTTCCCCCGGGAGCCAAGATAAGAGGCTGATTAGTCGCCTTTGCTGGGGAATTGGGTCTTTAGCAAAGTGAGCTAATCACGTCTCTTGTCAGCGAGATTGTGCTGGGTTACAAGACGTGAGATTAAGCCCCCGCTGAATCACTCTGCTTACAGCTAGATGTATTCGGGGCGGGATGAAGCCAGCGATGAGGCAGTAAATCAGTGCCTTTCTGTGGCTAAATAGCAAGACGGGTGATTTCAGAGCGATTTGCCTTTGACAGAGGATACCATTCCTCTAAACTGCAAATTTAATTTGCTCCTCTTATATCGCTTATCCCGACGCATTATAATGTCATTAGCAAGAACAATCTGCAAGTCACACAATCCAAAGTGGGAATTCGTGGAAGTGCGTAATAGGATTTGCAGAACACACGCACGCACAGAGACACGCGTGAATGAGGCACGGCGATGTGGCCCCCCTACCCCGATGAGCTCAGGGTCTGCCACAAGGCTGAAAAATCCATAAAAGGCCATGGCGTGTGACGGGTTTGGGGTGCGGATAAAACAAAAAAGGCTACTTTCCCCAAACGTCACTTTTTTATTTAATATTACAAAAAAAAATGAAAAGTGCAAAAAAACGGAGGGGTGTACAGGCTGTCTGCGGCCAGTTCCCGTGGCGTACGCGGCTTGAGCTGACCTACTGGCCGCGCATATAGCCCCGCCTCCCGACGAGAGCCAGCGTCTTAAAGGAACACCATCTCACCCATTACAAGGGCGACACCTGTGATCCTCACGTTTTATAAATAATCTCTCTGGCCCTGGGGGCACAGTCGCTCTGCTGTGCTCAGTGGGGCCAGGAACCCACTTCCGTGAGGGGAGCAATTGATTTTCGGTGGAATTGGGGTGAGCCTGTCTTCTGAGTGCTGAGCGGCTAACGCCCAGATGAGACTGATGCGCAATTACGCCGCAAACAGGGAACTAACTGGGAGACAAAACGCGGATGTTTCCTGCTTGTTAGGTCGCCGTTACCCAAATGAGTCGGCGAGACTTTGCGACATCCGATACGTACCATACTTCCGAAGGCCTCGCAGTTATTATCATCCTTCTTCTACCAGTCACAGTGTTTTTTTATCACTTTGTGTTGTGAGGAATGAGGACAGGACAGATGTATGCCGGAGCCTCGACACTGGCCAAAGAACCAACATGGCTGCCATTTGAGACCTCAAAATGCTGACACACACACACAGGCCCAAGAGAGACAGCGAGTGAACGGACTTCAGAAGCCGCCGGTGTTAGTTTATTCTTCTGCTTTCTCTAACTCTTCAGCATGAGAGAGAAATTCAATTCAGTAGTGGTGTCTTCTATAGCGGGCTAGGTTTTAGCAGCGTGGCTATTGTTACTGCTGCAGTCATGGTTTTGTGGGCTTAAAATCCCATTCCTGCTCTTTTAAGCAGCATGGATTAGTGCAGAAAGAGACGCCAAGCCTCGGGACATTTTTACAGTCCCCGGCGGGGCATTAGCGTTACGCGCGAGAGACGGAGCACTTAATGGAAAGGCCCGGCCTTCCTTTCCACCGGCGCGCCAATGTGGGGATCGTTAATGCGTGACAGGTTAACCCAGGAGCGCGACGTCTGCTAAGCGAATCAGCCGCATGGCAGAATAATAACAATGAAAATAGTGCAACGTAAACATTACCTCATGGGCGGGCCGGTTCCACTGAGGTGTCAAAGGAGGGCCACGTCCAATCACAGGAGCCGGGGCAAGAGACAGCTGCAGGAAGGAACTGGAGAATGAAGGTTTGGTGATTCTGTTTACTGCCTCCTGTCGATGCTGCAGGATTGCCGTCAGCCTGCGCTACTCTGCCGTCATTGAAGGGCCCTATAACAGTCTCTCCTGAGTCATCGATCAATCTTTATCACGTAAAGACGGAAACGACACCTTAAGTACCTCAGACGCGGAGATGGGCTTCAATCTAGAATGTCTAATGCACCCCCCACCCTAAATTGCATGTCCATCACCATCAGAGAGGCTCCGGCTTCTGCAGCTGCTGGCTCAAAAATGCATATTGTGGGCAACGCTCCTCACGAAAATTAAAATATCGGTCACGTTGGGAGCCTGTTTTTCCGAGGAGCTGGGCGGCGCGTCTCCGAAACAGGCCAAAATGCAGGCGTTTTTACCACTGAGCTGTTGCATCCTCAAAGGGATTACTTGACAAGTTTTATTTTCAAGTTTGAAAAAAAGTACAACTCCAGACGAAGCTCCCCCAAAATACCAAGCATGTGTTGGTCCTGGAAGGAGCACAAAATGGTGGCGATGGCGAGTTCAGTGTCTGGACCAAATTGGAAACAAAAAAAGGTGGGATTGTAATTAGCAGAGGGTGGAAAATTGATTAATTGGAAAAGCCGTTAGGACAAGAGGCAGAGAATCAGAGCTGAGATGGTTAGGGCTGAAACAGCTTAGGTGTGATATTCATACTTTGTGGATGAACCCGGCGGGGTCCTCTTATAAGGAAGGTTACATTCGTCACCTCGGGTCCAGCCCGCACCTGAGGGGGTGAGCCTGGCTCACCAGCCTTAAAAGGGGAGGCGAGATCTCAGGTCAAAGCGAAGGCTTTCCCCCCGCTCAGAAGCTTTCAGGACCATTTGCAAAAAAGGGGAGCATCAAAGAGAACATAAAGAAATTCACCTGAAGGGGGTGCGTGGGGGGGCTCTCGTCAATAATGCCACGCATCTGGTAGCGGGCAGGGAAAGGTAGCAATTATTGGGCCCGCTAGTATTGTGGACTGCATTCGCATTCGAGGCTTAACAGGCGAGATCGGCCCGGAACAAAAGCACACAAAGCCCCCACAAACTCATGGCGGTTCTGCCCGCGGAGCACAAGGAGCACTCCAAACGGACCGGCAGGACTCATTACATCAGGATCTGCAGCCCACAGAGGCTCAAAAGCATGGGCCCATTCAAATACCCACTTCCCCTGAGATACCCACCCCTCTATACACACACACACACACACACACACAGTCCATGTATTCATATCATTATGGGCACTCTCCATTCAGTCCTATGAGCATAACCCTAATCCCAGATACGACACCCTAACCCCTACCAACACTACCTAACCAGCCCTCACCTTAACTTAATGGCATTTATTTTTTGATAGCATTCACATATTTTTATAAAATTGAGGTTATCCTTGTGGGGAACCCACACACACACACTCATAAACATAAATATACCAGATCATTACTGTAGACGCAAGAAATCAATCAAATAATACTCACCACACCAACAGCCACACACACCCACTACAATAGCTATTTCTAAGAAAGCGGCAATTCCTCTCCTCCACCAGAGATGGCGCTTTTCCCGGATTATTGCTACTCGGCCTGTTTTGGGAACCAGACCTCGCGAGCCAAGTCTTTGTATCCATTTGCATTCTGTCATTTTTTTCCAGATTAATTTTGCTGTTTTTGTTTGTATATTTCTCACCTACGCTGGCATTTTCCTCTGTTTGCGGGGATGTAAACATTCACACATATCCAGGTCATCTTAAATATTGGTTTGCTGAGGCCACTTGGTTCTGTCCCCTTCAATGCAGACCCACAGCCCCAGAACACAGCACGTGTGTCTCCTTGCGAGGATGTCAGAGGTTCGCGGAATATTCTGCACGATGCTGAGGAAAGGGATTTCGCTTTAATGCCAAGATGCCCGTTATTTTTAGCCTTCTGTTTCACTGGAGCAAGTTGGGCCCAGGCTGGGATTTGAAATGGCAAAGTTCCGTTGGTCCGCGTGCGAGGTTCAGCCAGGTCATTGGCCATAAGAGGGATATAATAATCTCCATCTCGTTTCCTAAAGCCCCTGAAAGCCGGAGAACGTCTTGTGAGTATCGTGGGCAGATAATGCAGACAATCGAGGAGAGAGTCCTGCTCCGTCAGGAGGTCGAATCGCTGAGGTTACCTAGATTTTTGTTGTTAAATCTGTGCAAACTCCAACCTTAGATTCTTACCCCTCCCACTGACGGGAAAATGTTTCTGTTGCCTACGTACGCTCTTGCCTCCTCGGGCAGCTATAATCCCACGTCTCATGCTCAAGAAAAGAGCAGAATTAAAGAAATCTAATTAAAATGTTACACTTAAAACTATCGATATCTACAAACTTTACGAACTTCAAGCGGCTGCTTTAATAGGTCTCTTGGGGGGTTGCCATGGACACAGGGCTTGAAAGGAACTCTGAAACGTCTGGTCCACAAGCTTTCCATTTCTAGCGACTCTCGCGTTTGCACGGGGCACTACAAACCGCCATCGCGATGTTAACAGGCTCCGGTTTCTTCAGCCATTATAAGTGTGACTCAAACCTCGATAGGTTTGGAAGCATTTGACCCTTGTTGTGGGCGTAGCCATCGAGACATAGCCCTATTCTTTCCTGGAAGTGATTATCCCTCAGTAGTGTTTGAACTCGCCTAACCCAGCCCAACCTCATGGGATCCGCACACCCTGCCCAGATTCGACACCCCCCCCACCTCTTCCATGGGGACCTGCCAGCCGCCATCAAACTGTGAGCTTTGTCCTCCTCTCTGAGAGATCCTGCCACAAGAAAGAGGTACATACCCACCCCGCACCCATTTTCCTTTTCCCTCCTCTCTCTCTCTCTCTCCCTCTCTCACACAGTAATGACGAGGTTGGAGGGGGGGGTCGTCTGTCACACGGCACTCAGCATCCAT
Source organism: Petrocephalus zakoni (assembly GCA_026774425.1). Taxonomy (NCBI): domain Eukaryota; kingdom Metazoa; phylum Chordata; class Actinopteri; order Osteoglossiformes; family Mormyridae; genus Petrocephalus; species Petrocephalus zakoni. The sequence continues at coordinate 20,708,996 of JAODKN010000037.1, forward strand.
CGCCTGGGAGGCGAGACCTCGCCCCACGACTCACAGATGTCCGCGTTTTCTCGTGGCTCCAGTTTTCCGGAATTCCCCACCCTCAGTCTGAGCAGGACCCTTCAGGTTGCTCCCAATTTCGTAAAAAAAAAAGACTCTTTCTCTAACTAAGCACTGTACAGAAATAGAGTCGATGTGAATAAAGGCAGGCAGTGGCCCTGTTGGTGATAATGAAGGCCAGTGCTAACATCCTGCTTGGCTTGGGGATTTGGGGCTGCCATGCAAGGGGTTTATTACAGTGCAGGAACAGACATGAATACGACGCACACGTCTGAACAGCAAGAACTCGGACGATGGGCAGGAGCCTCATCTTTCTTTGATTAAAGGCACCCCCCCACCCCGACCATCTTCCAGCTCCCCAACCGACCCCCTTCCTCATAATCAGCTGGCCCGAGAGCTTTCTGGGCCTCAGAGAAGAAGCATTAAAACATTAATAATGAAATGAGTGAGTGGGACATTCCTTGCCACCCTCTCAGCTGTGCTCATTTCCTCTAAATTCACCGTGGACCCAACCCTGAATTTTTATTTCTTTTTTTTGGGGGGGAGGGCGTTGTTCGGTCCACATGATTCTCAGAGGTAGAGCTCTGCTCTGTAGCAGTCAGTGAACATCTCCTCGCTGACCGTTCTTCACCAAGCGGCCCGCGGTAAGGAGCGTGGGCGGTGGGGGCATTGGCCCCGCCCTTTATAGCCGTGATGTTGGCCTACGCCTGCATAATGTATTATAATTGGCCCACTAATACATTAGCAGCACCCTCGGCCGGCCGCCGCATTAATACTGTGTGGAGGCTGCCAAAGGACCCTTAATGTGAACATCCTCCCGGGACAATTACAGCGGCACTCCCGCCGCAAGCAGGCGGACAGCGTGGACGCCTATGCGTCCCCCATTAGGCCCCGCTGGATGAGTTAGCGTACCTTAGAAATAAATCGGTCTCCGGAAAGGGGGAGCCTAGCATTTAGGCACCCAAATACATCACTCCCGTCAAGCAGAGTGTGGGGAGGTTGTGAGTCATGGTGTTTCCACGTCCCTCAGTGCGTGATGGAGCGAACGAGGGTGAAGGACTGATTCATGTTGTACTGAGCATACAAGTGCCCCCCCCCCCCCCATTTCCTGTTCCAGGTCCATCTCGCTGTCATGCAGAGCCCTCTCCATGCGGGGCAATAAATTAATGGCCTGCTCATTTTTAGTTCCGACCAGTGAGAAAGATGGCTGCATCAGGCCGGCTCTCTGCACACCCCGGCAGCCTCAAAGCATTCTTTCCAGAAAATTCTGCGGACCCCCGGCGCAGAGCCATCCCATCCAGCCAAGGTGACAAGAGCCATTACTGTACTCCCTCATATGGATTTGGGAACGTGTATCCAATTCCGCTGCATCCTGACCCCCCCACCCAAACACCGTCCCCCCATTCTGTGGTTTAAGACGGCGGTTTGTCCTTCCCATGCCTGCGCCGTTCGGCCCCAAAGTGCACTCTGTCACACTGCAGTTATAGGTAATCACTCCACTGCTCTATAACGTATATAATTTCCCCAGCCATTTTCCCCTCCTCCTCCGGAGCTTTTAGGAAACTGCCAGCCGCTGTACCGCTCCCATAATAATACTGATTTCCATGGGGACGGAATTTAGGGTGGGTGGGCAGGGGGGGACTCCAGATGCACCGATCGGCCAATGGGGACCAGCAATCGTCAAGTACTCTATGCAATTAAACCAATCACAGCTTAACTCCGACAACGTAGCAGTGGTATAATGCGATTAAATTCACTGCCGTGCATTTCAATCCTGTTTATAAACATGTATCACACGTGTAGCGGGTGTGTAGTGGGTGTGTAGCATGACAGCATGGCCACAGTGTAGAGAAATCCAATTTTATGAAGTCAGGCGGCACAGCACGCGGCTGGGGTGGGACATCTTTGACATTTATGGCTCCGCCGAGGTTAAATTAGCCGTCGGCTTAGCGCAGCGCTTTGGGAAATGCTCCGGGTGACAGGGGGGGAAGTGTGCGGGACGGACGTGACCGGCAACCCACAAGAGGCGGGGCCAGAAAAGGGGAGAAAAGGAGGAGTCCAGTGATAAGAGCTAACAGCAAGGTCAGCAGGGTACAGGATCTGACGCAGACGGGAGACATGGGCGTGGCTCTGATTCGGGGCGAGTGCTCCTGTCCTCGCCGCCAAAGCTGGCCCGATCGGTCAAACGCGACACCTGGCTGGCAGGCCACTGGAACGCACTCGCCGGGCTGAAGCACCGGGATGTCAGCGGAGGGCGTAGCGAAGAGAGCGTCAGATTCGGGGGGGTGGGAGCTGACTCACGGATGGCCACACCCAAAGTCATACCAGGGCGATATGTTAAACTTACCAACTGCGGGGATTATTGACAGCTTCTTTTATAATGTTTCCAGATGGCATGCTGAGCCTCCAGCTGAATGAATGGGCAGCACACAGCACAGCACCACCTTCCCACCGCAGACCAGGCCATCACCCCCCCACCAGCAGCATAAGCCTCTCCACTGGAGACGAGACACCTCCACCCCGCTCCCCTGTACAGTGACCACCATTTCTACCCCCTTCCCCTTAAGCTGGGGCAGACGCACTTATGTCCCTGCCAAAACCTTCACTCCTTGACCTTTCATTCCTTGCTTCTGTTGGTGGACAGGGGATGAGTTGCGCTCTCCATCGTATCACTGCCTCTGGCTCCCATTTAAATGCCACTTAGCAGAGGAAGCAGTTCTGCATTTCCGAATAATCAACCCAGTTAATACTTCTTTGGGGGCTACTTTTTGTCTGGGTCAGGATATAGCTTTGATGTGGGCACCTCCCAGAGGTGGAAAGTCCAGGTCCAGAAAGTACAAATCCAGCCCAAGGTTTTGTTTCAACCAATTTAGGGGCTGCGTCTTTCTAAGACCATTTTCGAATGTAATCTATAAATTTCTCCTTGTTTTGCCGAGTTGTGAAGGATACATCTGACGGATCCCAACATATCCCAAGATGCACTGCACAGAGGTAAAGTGGGTGTGTCCTCGCTGGGCGATAGGAGTGACACAGGGGTAAGGGCAGGAGCAGCTGGTGACTCAAATGGTAAATTATCCACAGACTATCCCATTTATCACTGATTTCTCTTGGACCCTCGAAGAATTGAGACACAGCTAAAGAGTCTTAGATTACTGAAGTGGTTGGCTGAAACAAAACTTTGGTCTGGATTTATACTTTCCATCTCTGATGCCCACCCACAGACCAAATTTAACCAATCAGTTGTGATTTAACAGAATCTTCCCAAGACCCCTATCCCCAGTCAGCGTTTACCTTTGGCTCTCCCATGGGGCCCGTAGGATCAAGCTGTGCCATGGGAATTTGTTAATTTCACTTTTGGCTTATTACCATACACGGTGGGGCCTAAAGCCCCAAACCTGCAAAATGCTGGGACTCCTGACATGACCCAGCACCTGCTTTCGAACCCTCTCATACTGACACACAAGCAGCCATCTTCTGTTCTTTTTGCTTTGCCCTCTCTGAGGACAGCTGCACTACACCTACCTGCCCACACACCAACCAGCGTATCCAGTATTCCGATTCCTCTCATCTGCATATCATGTCCTTCTGTCCCCCATCACATCTGCAGATTTACCGTCAGCCCGACAGACTGACAGCTTGTGTGTGTAGCTGTGAAGGATGAGAAAGTTCCAGAATTACATTAACGCCTGAGCTGCCAAGACAGTGGAAGTGAAGCCTTCAAACCAGGCTGTCAGTCACCCATCGGTCTAACTCACATGCCATTAGTGAACTGATCATCTTCCGTTGGATTAAACCAGGAGATGACAGACATCTTAAGGTTAATTTCACTCCCTGTGGCTGTTAAAGTCTTACTGCGCCCTGCCTCAGGATGGCACATCAGTATGTAAGACATTTTCTCAAAATGGTCGCCAGTTCTCCAAAAATGACAGCATAAGCAAATATGTGCTGGAAAAGCTCATGTGAGCCTTTTTCGGTCACCCTTTCCTAGAGATGGGCCAGCGGCTGGTGGGAGGGTCTCGCCACAGTGCTACGGGAGCAGTAAGCTACCTCCCCATCCTAGCTGGGACGCAAGGCCCTGCCCGAGAGTCACACCGTCAGGAAAGGGGGCTTTCAGTCACCACAGTTGTTCTCCCTGGGTACCCTGGTCACCCTTTGATGTAAATAGCAGAACGGAGTCCGTTCTCTAGTATGGATCAGTCCCTCTTTTCTGGGCTAAACACAGTAAAAACGGTCGTCTAACCCTAACCCTAACCCCACTAGCAGCTAGAGATGGTGCTTAAAGATGCGATCGAAACCTAAAGCTTCCTAGTTCCAACCCAGGATGAGGCTGTCGTTGTTTTGCTGAGGATTCCCTCAGCCTAAATCATGTCAGCGAGACTTTCACCGTTTATAAATTAAACACTTAAACACTTTTCACAGCAATGTCAACCAAACAGGGGAGAACAACACAAAGGCCAGCGAAGGAATCGAAGGAAGATAACAAGTGAGTAAGGCAGAGGAAGCAAATGATGCCGCGGGCTTCTGGCATGTTCCAGCCAGCAGTACCGTTAATCAGTGTGAAAGGACAAGTCTGGTCTTGTCCTGCCGTGTCCATGGGGCCCTCAGCCAATAGGAGGCTTCGGTGTTGACATGTGATGAGGATACACCACCGCGAGCCAATCACCGGTGATCACAGGGTGCAGAGAAATGTGGACGGGGAGTTCTCCTCCAATGAGGAGTTCTCACACTTTGGCGAGTATTTGTGAGTGGTGCCACGTGAGCAGGGGCATCACGCTCATGCCGTGCCTGCCATGAACTGCCGCCCCTGCTCCCCTCCATCTGAGCACTTTATTCAGTTAAGGTGAACATCCCGGTTGAGAAACTTTAATATAAGTAACCTTCATTTCTGATAAGACAAGTCTGGAATTTTAAAGTACTGGCTATAAAATACTCAGAGGACCATTAAATACTTTGGGAGGATTTTTGAATCCATTAGCATAGGTATTATTATTTTATTAAGTCCGCCGCTCTGATTTTATGTGTACAGGTATTAAACTTTCCATCAATACGCAATCTAATATTGGGATTTAGCAGAAAATCCAGTTTTAACACTGCATATCTTGCATCCAATTTCATTAGAATGGGCCAAGGGAAAATCGCTTAATAATGTTTTTTTTTTTCTTTTTTTTTGGTTTAAAGCCTTGTAGTTTTCAGATGTCACAGGAAATGGAAAGCTTTTGTGGGGGACTGTCTAGCGGCATTTCATACTAATTCAGCACAGTTTTAGTCTTCCCCACGGCTCGACATTTACCGCAGATGTTTCGATCGTGTGGCAAGCTTCGCGTTCCAACAACGGGGGTCCGCATGGGGGCGGGACGGGCTGAATTTGTGGGCATAATTGTTTTGATGGCTGCCATTACGATGCCCGGGCCACATTCCATACCAATGTGGTTTCATTCGATATAGAGTCAGCCCACATCTTACGCGGATGATTGGTTACACAACCTACTGAGACTTCAAGACCGAGTTCAAGAAGCTTAAATAAAAGTACCTATTGGCGTTTCATGTACACATATTCCCCACCTATTGTATGCTTTAAGTCATGTCTAGATTACAGAACTATACTAAATATGATATAATACAATTTCAGGTAAGTGTTATAGTGAATTATTTAGGGAAAAATGAAAAAGCTTTTTAGGACTCATATCTTACATAAAACGGTAACACAAAAACACAATTAGCCACTGCTGAAACACAGCACAATTAGCGAATGCTATAGTACAAAACACTTGTGGCAAATACTATAGTACAGTACACAAATACTGAGAGCTATAGTAGAGAACACAAATAGCGAATGCTAAAAAGACAACACGATTAGGTAGTGCTATAGTAGAGAACACAAATA
>JAODKN010000037.1:20722272-20746643 GCA_026774425.1 Petrocephalus zakoni
CGCCGCCCCCCCCCCACCCCCCCCCCCCCGGCTCGCCTGGGGGGGGGGGCCGCCGGCCCTTTCGATGGAAAATCTCCTTTATCTGTGCTCTGTGCAAGACAGCAGAATTAAAGTGGGGAAGTAATGGACACCTTGCTCGAGAAACTGCGGCAAGACATGCACCGGGCTCTCCCGGTGTCCGTGCCGCGATTTGGATCTGCCTCATTTGACAGGCACCTCAGACTAGCAGAGCAGGGAGATTGAGTCTGATGGAGTTTCGCAGGAAGAATATCGCAAAAGCAGCAGGTAGGAAGCTTTAGTGACAAGAGCCATTATTTTTGGATAAAGCTGCTGTGCTTGTTACCCAGTGGCACCCCTCCAGAATTCAGAGCCAGACAGATTACCACAGACGGGTGGTGAAGATGCCGGCTGACGACGACGATGATGGCGGTGATGACAGTGACAGTGATGACGGTGACGGTGATGACGGTGATGACAGTGATGGTGATGACGGTGACGGTTATGACGGTGACGGTGATGACGGTGACGGTGATGACAGTGACGGTGATGACGGTGACGGTGATGACGGTGACGGTGATGACGGTGATGACAGTGACGGTGATGACAGTGATGACAGTGACGGTGATGACGGTGACGGTGATGACAGTGACGGTGATGACGGTGATGACAGTGACAGTGACGGTGATGACGGTGACGGTGATGACAGTGACGGTGATGACAGTGAGGACAGTAAACCTGTAACCTAGCTCTGTTAACCTGAGTCTCCTTCTGCGACGCCATCAGCCCAGCCTCTAAGACCACTCCAAGGTCTCTTTGTATCGCCTGATTCAGGAGTCCCTCCGGTACTAAGAAATGTCCATCACTACATAGCGCACATTTACTGCAATGTATTACTAGGGAAAAACTGAGAACCTGTATTCAGCTTATCGTCACCTACAAGTATAATAACAACAACAATAATGGTAATAATAATAATAATAATAATAATAATAATAATAATAATGTAAGCTGACACCTTCAGCCCTGGCTTAGAGTGCGCAGTTTGTGCGTCCTCCCCTTGTCTGGCTGATTCCCATAGGAATTTCCTAAATTACCTGTTATTTTGATATTTTAGGGATATTTTCACAATTTTGCAAACTCAGTATTATAAAAATCTGTGACTGCAATCAAAAACATAACAAAAACATTTTTGTTATTTATGGTTAAGGTTAAGGCTGGGTAGGAGTTAAAGCTGTCATTGCTGGGGTTAGGGTTTTTCTCATAGAAATGAATGGAGAGTCCCCGCAAAGATAGGAATACAAACATGTGTGTGGGTTTGCATAGATCACATTTGAGGATCAAAATGTCCCCAAAGTGTGGTAAAACCTGAAATTTCCTTACTTATGGGGACATCTTTTCAGGTCCCAATTTGGATAACCTCAGTTTTATAAAAATCTGTAAATGCAATCAAAAAAGTAAAAATGCCAAAAGTCTTGTATTTTGTTTGGTTATTTATGGTTAAGGTTAGGGCTGGGTTGGGGTTAAGAGTGTTGTGACTGAGATTAGGGTTATTTGCCATATAAATGAAAGGAAGGTCCCCATTTAGACGTCTTTGTATGTGTGCATGTGCGTGCGTGTGTGTGTGTGTGACAGAGAGTAACGATGAAATGCAGCCTCGTCATCACAGCGTCACACACACTTGGCGCAGCCCGCCGCGCATCACGCCTGTCTGTCCAGCCTTCCCCGGCCGGAAAAATGCCCCTGATTTCAGCCTCCATGCTATGATCGTTCTTCACTTAGCTGAGCTTTTTAAGCCCATAAGAGAACCCACTCAATCTTAAAGCAAACAGAAATTGTTTGCATACATTGTCCCAAAAAGGCACAAAATGAGTTAAATCTCTTATAAAAGTAGGCTATCCTTGCTTTGAGTCTGAATATAATGGTTATCTTATGATAGCGATAAAAGATGACTCTGCTTTAAAGCCTTTGTGTAAGCCCCTATGAGACTGCAGCTCCCGTTTAACGGGCCGGTCGTGCCCATTTCCCCTTCTTCTTTTTAATCTAAAACCTTTGCTGCTGCAGTTCTCGCGGCCCGCGATTACCAAGATCACAAAGGGATGCCATACTCCCGATAACTGATATCGGGTCAGTCATCGGGCTTGGGGGCTCAGATCACATCAGATCAGAACCAGAGCGCCGCGTTTCGAGGAGTGAGGGTAATCTCAAGACAGCTGTGCATCATTATGTTATTAAGAGGCCCGGCAGACACATTTAAGCTAAAGTGCTGTTCAGCGAGATGGGCTTTTTTTTACACTTTGCTCATTTGTGAAGCTGTTTATTTGCCGTGCTAGCTGACGGCAGAGCGGGCTCTATCCACACTATTACCTACTACCCCGTAGGTCAGCTGAAGTGTGCGATAGTGCACATGGCCAATGGAACTTGGAGCAAAACCCACCATAAAGTCCTCCCAGAGCAGCCCAGATCTTCAGAGCCCTCCTCATTGGTCTGTCCCTATACATTTGGGACTTTGTCTGGCGTGTGGCTGATTTTATTCCTTTTCTCCCCTCCATAACCACTTATTCAGTAGGGGTTTGCCGTAAGCCAAGACCCTGGATCAAAGGACGCACGTTAAGGGCAATTTAAATACAGCAGTTCACCTGACTGTATGTGAAGGGCAGAACATGAGGAGAACATGCAAGCTCTGCATGTGGATCCAGGGTGGAGGATCAAATAGGAAGCCCTGGAGGTGTGAGGAGCTCTACACTGAGCCCCTGCGCCTCCTACACGGCTTCTTAGTCACATAAGAACCCAGTCGGCTCTCATTTAAAGCCCCTGGAGAAGGATTCCGCTTTCAGCCAAATCCACAGTGACAAGAAAGGGGCACCGATTCGGTCAGAATGGCATCATTGCCCATTCATGCTAAATAAAAGCATGCGTTTGTGTGGCTTTCTAAATCAGCTTGCAGGTGCCTTTCTTTTATAAATGAAAATATTCATACCGGGCATCTGAAAATTTAATGGTCCGGCAATTTCCAGGAGCTTGGGGCTGAGGATATGGAATGTGGAGCCTATAACAGCTGTCAACACCCCGGCGTAAGATGTCCGTATGAGTGCGACCGCTGAAGGTGAGAGCTTTGCACCGTCTCTCACTCCGCGCTTATAATGCAATTATAGCTTCCCAGCCTCCTGACATTAAACATTTACGGGCATAAATATGGAATGGCGGCCCACGCCGAGTGCGGTCGTCTTCACCACGGTCAGCACCTATGCTCATGTGATGAGCACATGCCTTACGTTTTTCCTGTGGGGTGTCATTGGTGCCCTTTTATTTTCCGCGTGATGGCAGTACTCACCCCCCCCCCCCATCTCTATCACACTTTTTTTTTCTTCTGCCTTCCCCAGGAGTTTTTGTCGAGTACATTAAAAATAACTTTGACGCTGTCGAGGAGGAGTTGAAGCCATCTGCCGCCGTGGTCTCACGCTCGACGTCTCCATGATAAGACCTCCGCACGCGTCTCTGCGTCCCCCCCCCCACCCACTGCTAAATAAATCATTCACTACTGTCAGCTGCCCCGTCACCAAGGGGGGGCGGGAGCAGACAGGGGCCCGCGGCCCTGGGTGCCGACTAAGATGCGGCGACTCTCTTGTTGCTAGCGGAGCTCCATAGCAACCGGATGCGTGCATGACACCCCCCCTCCCTTCCATTTAAGCTCACAGCCCCCGCAGACATTTCCTACTGAGACGAGGGCCCGTGAAGACAAGCCTGGAGAACCTCTTCACCTGTCGCTGCTCTGGGTTAAAAAAAAAAGCTTCAGGGGGTCCTGTTTCCATGCCAGGCTCTCCGCTGGAAAGGCGTACCCGGCCGGTTCGGATCCGGGTGCTCGCAGTCCATCTCGCTGGGGCAGGCAGGCTTCTGTTTTATGTTGAAAGCATGGAAAAAAAAACCCAAAATGAGGTAAGTGGGCAGAGAGTGTTTTATTTCAGACCACCCAATCGAAGGACTTTACTTTCTCGGGCATGATTCAGAGTGCTGAATGTGACACGTAATGCACTCCTGCTTATGAGATTAAAGGTTTTTATGCAGGATGTCCTTAAATGCAGCTAATTAAGCAGCTCTGGCTTGAAAACCCCAACATGAGGCACATTCATTCCCCCCTCGTGCATTAGCTCTCACGCAGCCCCCGCCTTCGCTGTCCAGCCTCGTCCTGCTCGCCTTTTCATCCCTGTCCTGTCTTACAGCTGTCCCCCTATCTCCCATGGTCGCCACATCGGGGAGGGGGCTTTGTTTTGGACAGGGGGGTCCAGGCTGAGTGCAGAGAGCCACAGCCAGCCACAGCAACCACTTATGGTTAAGGAAGCCGGACATTCAGTTGTTAATGTGCTCTTAACTGTTGGTATTCTTGTCTTTCTGGGGACTCTCCATTCATTTCTATGGGGAAAAACCACAATCCTAACAGGACACCCTTAACCCCCAATACAAGATGTTTGGCATTTTCACTGTTTTGATTGCATTCACAGATTTTTGTGGCGACCTGAAAAAAGTCCCCACAAGCTAAAGATTAACACGATGCTATCTCACGATGTGGCAAATTGAAACCTACACACACACGTTTAAAGACACCAGTTCACCTAATCAGAAGTTTGCGGGCTGTGGTAGGGGCATCGCAATGGGTAGACTCCACAGAGAGCAAACTGTGGGCTGGAATCAGACCCCCACTCAGCTACCTGCTGAGCCTCCCGCTCCCAAAAGCACAGGCTATTAAATTATGTGGAAGGGGAGAGAAAGAGCAAGAGAAAAAGGAGAACAGTGGAGTTGCCTCCTCCCGGGAGCGGCGGCGTCCACATCTCCTCCCGGGAGCGGTGGCGTCCACATCTCCTCCCGGGAGCGTCCATGTCCACATCTCCTCCCAGGATTGTCCGCGGTGGCCTCCATATCTCCTCCTGGGAGCGTCCGTGTCCACACCTCCTCCCAGGAGTGTACAATGTGGCCTCCACACCTCCCCCCGGGAGCGTCCGCGGTGGCCTCCACACCTCACCCCTGGAGCGTACAACGTGGCCTCCACACCTCCTCCAAGAAGCGTCCGCGGCAGTGCCCACACCTCCTCCCGGGAGCATCCGCGGCGGCATCTCCTCTGGTTCCTGTTGTGCTATTGAATTCTGACTGATATCCTTATAGAAACCTCCCAGTGACAAATGTCAGCAGAGATCTGCTTCGGAGTGACAGCACTGATATTTTCCTAGTTTGTTATTAATATTAATGATGTTATGAATAAATAATAACAGCTATCGATACTTTATTTTTCATGCAATCGATTTCAGAAGCGACAGCACGGGATCGGCTCTGGATAACAGCTGCTGGTCGCCCACTACTAACATTCATCTGTCAAGTTTTACATGTCCGACATCAATCCCATCTGCGGCCCGGGGCTTCATTTACTGCCCTACATAATGCTGGAAGGCTTCCTTGCTGTTCTCCTGCACAGTTTAATATGTTTAATCCATCCATATTACATGGAGATGTAACAAACTTTTCTGGACGCTAATTTGTTAAACATGGTGAGAAGTTCAGGCAAAATAGGGGCGCAAAGAAACCGCCGAACGACAGACTCATTTATATGCTGTATAAATGTATATGCTTTGGCGCATTCCCTTATTATTTTCTTGGGGAAAAATGTAGCAACTGTAACAATAATGATCTGTGTCATATAGCTTCTCATCTAATGCAGAGCTGTAGTGAGTCAAGAGCTCATCCCAGGCAGCCCAGTATTCCAGCCCATGGCTGCACACACACACACACACACACACACACACACACACACACACATACCATGTATACCTATCATTATGGGGACACTACATTCACTCCCATGGGCATAACCAAGATCCCAAGTATGACACCCTTAACCCTTACCCAGCCCTAACCTTAACCATAAGTAACCAAACAAAATATGAGACTTTTTTAGTTTTTTGATTGCAGGCACAGATTTTTATAAAATTGAGGTTATCCTTATGGGGACCAAAAAATGTCCCCACAAGGCAAAAAATAACTGGTTTTTATCACATTGTGGGGACACACAATGTAATATAAACCCACATGCACACACACACACACATACACACGCCCAGACTTGTGTACTATCTAAATGGGGACCTTCCATTCTATGGGAAAAACCCTTATCCCAAATGCCCTAACCTTAACCATAAGTAACGAACCCAAATACAAGACTTTTGGCATTTTTAGTTTTTTGTTTGCATTCACAGATTTGTTTAAAATTGAGGTTATCCAAATGGGGACCTGTAAAGATGTCCCCAAAAATAGGGAAGTTTCAGGTTTTACCACGCTTTGGGGACATTTTGGTCCCCAAATGCGATCTATGCAAACCAGCACACACACACGCACACACACGCTCTGAAGTTCCAGGACATCAGGCAGCCTCATGCTGTTTCCTTTTCTGGGCTCTGATGTCACACAATCCTCCACGAGTGTCAGAAACCTTTCTTGGGGAAGGAAAACGGACCATGGATTTTAATTATCCTTGTCACTGATGGTTTGAGTGAATATAAAGACATTTAAATTGACTAATTGCCATCGCATGTGAGTGTGTGGGGGGGGGGGGTTAATGGAGCCCCCTTCGATGCATACGCAGGATATATGACGTGCGTATCCCACTGGAAGCTTTCAGTTCTTTGGACCGTATCTGACACACATCTGGAGTCAAAGCAAATTAGACTGCAAAAGGACATAACTCAGAAGGCGGAGTCTCCTCACGCAGATCCCATGCTATTAGCTCACGCACGAGGTCGACAGCATTCTCCTGATGAAGAGCCCCGACCTGCTGAGCTGAAATAAACACAGTGTATCCTTGACGGATCCCCTTTCAAATCCATGCTTGATGCTGGGGGAGGGGCAGGAAATCCCAAAGGTTCTTGGGGGGCTGTTATAAGAAGCAATGTATCTGAAGAGCTGTTGCCCCCCCCCATTTCTAACCCTAAACGTCAGTGTCCCCTCAAAGGAATTCTTAGAAAAGACCCCACATGTAGACAAAGAGGAGTGTTGCTCAGGAGACTGACAACCACCATGATGGTGGTTATTTATTTTGCTAAGATATCCCATAATTCACCCTGTCATGTAGACACCCTGGCTTGGCTTACCTTTCAAGTGTGCACCTTTCAAAGTGCACGGTAATGCTCACTTTAAATGTATACTTCAAACAAAAAAGTATGAGCTTTAGAAAAAATACATTCCCGCCCCGCAGGGATGTCCTGGCATCTCCTCTGCTTTAGCTCGTTCTGTCCTTCTGGGCACACTTTGCCCAAAAATGTCCCAACAAGGTGAGAGGGCCATATGTCCCATCACATACCCTCTCCACGTGCTGTAGTCTGTTTCCCAGGAGACTCTGAGGCTGCTGTCCCAAGGGCAGGGAGCTGCTGATGTTCCCTGTCAGTGACGCCAGTAAAGGGGGCCCTGCAGAGGAAGGACATTGGGCTCCCGGACATACCTTCTCAGGACGCCCACACGTACAAGGTTATGGGTCCTAAATATGGGCTGTCAGCGGGATGCACATGCGGTTCCATCCATCCATCATCCTACTGCCTGTCCTGGTTAAGATTGAAGGGGTCAGACAGATATCTAACAGGGAGGTAAATATGAAACCACCTCCACTCTCACACTCATGGTGGCCACTTTGCGTGTGTCCCGGCTGTGCAGTGTCACACATTTGGGATAGGATGGCAGCACTTTACTAATCCTTTTGGGGAAATGATCTGTTTGCATATCCTGCCTCCATGAGACTCAGGCACATTTAGAGATGAAAACACAGAGTCAGCCGGCATGCAGTTCCCCTGGAAAAATTGGGGGCCCAATAGGAATTTCAGTCAGCCGGCCCAGAGATCAGTGACCATCCGGTCGCAGGTACAGAGCTGTGACTCATTGAGCTCCACAGCGCCCTCCCATGGCTGGAGAAGGTTTCTGTAAGTAGCGGCTGACTGACAGATAGCGGTGAGTGCCACACTCCACTGCAAACTGGAGGGCTGTATGTGCCAAACCCACTGAGATACAGAGAACAGTTGCTGACTGGCAGGTAGTGGTGAGTGCCACACTCCACTGCACACTGTACCAAACCCACTGGGATACGGAGTACAGTATGGGGTACAGATAGCCATAGCTTGAAGGGCCCCCAGATCCCATGTGGGCTGCGGTGGTCCTGTACCCCAAATTCTCACTTCTCCAGCTATCTCTAAAAGTGTAACAGTGGTGTCAGCTTAGTGCGATGACAGTGGTGCTCACGCATGGGTCACCTTGCACCCCGATCCAAACTACCGGCTGCCTCTTTTCGGCTTTTCTCCCCGGGGAGCCAGTGACGTCACACGGACATGCAGGACTGTGGGTACGCACTCTCAGGCTCTCCGACGCCCAGCAGGAACATCTGCGTGCTCCGCACAGCCTGACTAAGCGATGGGCTTCCGGGCCGGTCTTGGCACCATACGGGAGGCGCATCGCACATTCCGATGAGTAACGGGACACAAGCCTCTCGCCCAACGCTGATATGCAACACATATGCTAGCGAACATATTCCAAAGTAACTGAGGAAAACACAACACTCCTTATTATTAGTGTGGCGTCTAACACCAGGAGCAGAGGCGCAGACTGCTGCAGATCCGGGCCGTGCCCATCACAGCAGGTTTGGAAACACATCCACGGTGTTCTCCTGGATGCCTGTGTGGCCCCAACGCCCCCAGTGTGCTCCTGGATGCCTGAATGATTCAGCCTAATGTACTCAGCTGACAATGATAACTAAGGAATGAAATGTATAACAATTAGACAGACACACTTTATTATTATTATTATTATTATTATTATTGTTGTTGTTGTTGTTGCTATTGGCATCGTCGTGGTAATAATGGTAACATTTTCTGTGAGTGCCTATTTAAGAATCTATGAACACATTTATAACACACTTCAATGCATAAAGCATGATAAACATGGCTGTAAATATTTATAAAAAGGTGTAACACATTATAGCCACGTTTATTACGCATTATGAATGCTCTCATCTATAATCATCTATAATGCACCTTAATTCTTACACTGACCATTATATTGCCTTATTATGAAGGCAAACAATAACATATTATTTATATATACGACAGCTTTAAGTAACATGTTCCCATAATAATAATCAACATCACAATCTGCATTATCATTATTTTTGTTGTTATTTTTAATTATTATCATTTTTTCCCTGGGAATGCATTTGTAAAACCTGACAGTGGCAAAACCTCCAACTTTTACCCAGAATCCAACACAGCAGAGAGACGCCACACTGTAGGCATCAAAGTCCTCAGTATTCAGACGGTGAGGAGCCTACCTGGTGAGGCAAACAGACCCCCCCCTCCCCCCCGAGCAGTGGGGGAACTGTAACCGCACAGCACAGCCGGCCGCGGCCCCCCTCCAGGAGCTTCCTTCCCTCGCCTTTTGGCGAGGCCGCCCACTATACCCAGAACCCCCCTCCCACCTCCACCACTCAGCCTATAACTGGGAAATCTCAGCCACTCTCTGCTGAAGGGCAGAGCGGCTGAGGCCCCTTAACGGGATGGGAGAGGGGAAAATGATCAGGACCTTTTGGCTTTGAGGAGAGGGGTCCCAAACGAGACGTCGGCCAGAGAGGGTGTCCGGCCAAAAAGCACAGCACATTCTCCCTTTGTTCTGCACACCGCTGCTCTTACTACCCTGCCGATCAGGCGTATTGTTATAAGCTCCATTGTATCGTTTCCCATTGTCGTACTCTACACCACGCTTTGCCAATATTTACATAATGCGAGCCGAGCCGATGAGCGCCGAATTGAAATGGATTAAAGTGAGCAGGGAGTGAAAAACGATTGCTGCCCCCCCGTGCCCTCCCACCCCGTGTGCAAAGATAAGCAAACATGCACCATAATGTACACTTTCAGTGTGGCTGTCTCTGTCTGATTTGACATAAATCAGGGAGCACCCCCCCACTTTGGATCCAGTTTGTCTCCGATGGAGCCGGTAAGGGAGTGAAATTCCGTTACTCATCAGCGCAGATGGAGGCTGAGACTCAGTGACACCTTGGCGACAGAGAGAAGGCTTCACGCAGTTCTCATCGGCGTAGACATGCCCCCCCCCATGGCTCCCCTTCCAGAAGGCGGCCTGGGGCTAACAGTGTCTGTCTGTGTGCCCGGGGGCGGGGGGAGGCGACTCGAAGACTGAGCTCCGAGAAACTTCCGGTTCCTTCACGTTCCAAAACAAAATCAATCAAGTTGAGGGACTGGCTGTCAGATGGCGAGCTCCCCGGTGATGCATCAAGTGACCACAACTGCTGAATTCATCACAAGCAGATGGGCGGAGCACCAGGTATTATGGGATGCCCGTGCAGGACGGCACTGTCGCACTGCGACACGTTCATCTGAGCTTAACATACTGGGTGCTGTTGGCACCAGAATTTCACACTGGGATCAACATTGTGCATCGTTTATATTAGACTTGCCTTAATCTTAACAGAGGTGTCAGTTAAACAAGAGGAAAGATGGTTAAGATTCAGCGTTACAGGGAGCAAAAAGTGAGGTCATCCGTGCCGTTTTCACATCTATCTAGCCTGGGCGTATTCCTCTGATCAATTCACTGTCAAAAAGTGCAGTTTTAGCTACTTTATTTTAAGTTATTTTAAGTTTCCTCAGCTACTAAGGAAAGCCGTATAAAAGCCCACAAGCCACTTGGATGTTACGTGTGCTCTTCCTCCTACCTCTGCTTCTACTGCTAACGTCATTTTGGGGAGGGGACCCCCTGTCCCCCAGTGGTCCCCTTCATCAGGCTCTAAGTCAAAGGTTTACTGTTCCAGTACCATGGTAACCAAGCCCACCTTGTCCCAACCTATGTGCCATCAGCGTTTCACTCAGCGCTCCCACCATCAGCCACAGAAAAGGGCCGCTATGGTGTCATTTTCTAAAGGGGATCTCTTGTAAACACCTTCCCAATGCTTGCTGGACATAGCTAAGGTACGATCGCAGACAGAGATGCAGACAAGGCCCCCTCCCCAAGAGATTGCTGCTTAAAGTTTCAGGCAATGGGTCTGCCTGGTGTGACCTCGATGGTACTGTACGGCAAGAAGTGCTTTGAGCCAACGTCTCCAGCTGAGTAAATGGGTAAGCGGAACTCACTCCACTGGATAAAAACGTCTGCCGAGATGTGTAAAATTAATGATAGCATAATAAATCAACACGGCTTAATACCTACAGCTGGCGATATGTAAAAACGATATCTGGCTGTGAAAGAATACATAGCTTCACAGTAACCGCCAAATATTTCACATGATGCTGAGAGTTTAAGGTCTAAGCGGGCAATTGGGATTCATAAATAATAGGCCACAGTTAATAAAAAGCACTCCACACCGGCCTCATCCCGCCTGTCTCGTTCCCTCGGCTGTCGGTAATAAGATTCTGTAGCTGGTGTCTCCTGATGGGAAGCCGCTCTGACTGTGTTTTCAGGCTCTGCGGCACCCCACGGTCCAGGTGGGCCCTTGGCTAATTCACAGCATCTGTGTGTCGGGGACTTCTGGCCCGGAGATAATGACTTCGCTTTGTTTCCCCAATTATCGGGTCAGGAGAGCCACAAGGCCAGCTCCACACATGGGCATCGCCCTCCCCAACTCCCCCATGCCCCTCTGAGATGGATGCTTCTTTCTGCAGTGAGCAGATATGGCCCACACCCCACGTGCCTTCTGTTCATGGCTTTGTCCTCCCCTTCACGGGTTTTACTTCAGGATGGACTTAGAGGAACAGCGAAGGAGGAGACGCAACGTGGTGTTTTTTCAGGAGACCACCGTGCTGTAATTCCTGCCTAAGTAGAAGGCTAACAGCCTTTGACTGAGGAACACAGTTTGTACATACCCAGAAAGGCACCTGTGTCCAGGAGTCTAGCTGTCAGTTGACATGGAGGGCCTCTGCTCAGAAATGCCCCCCCAGCTAAGCGTCGGAGAAAGCTTTTTGCAGATACATGGTAACCATCACCCCCTCCCCATGCTTGCTGTCCCCCCCTCCCAGACGGCCCTGGTCCCCCCCCCATCTCTCTCTCTTTCGCTCGTCGGCATCAAAGTGGCCCCCGAATGGGCAGAAACAGCAGAATGTCCGCAATTTGATCAAATCCCTCAGGCCCACTTTCCTCGTATTATTTATAAAGTAGATGACTGCAACAAGAAAAGCAGAGAGGGAAGGCGCGTTTGCTCCCAGGGAAGGCCGCTCGCCAGCCCGCACGGGCAGCGTCTGCCTGTCCGTCTTACTTTTTGAAAAAGACCATCAGCAGTTTTAGCTGTTTTTTATTTTTTGTTTTATACTTCTTTTTCTCCAGCTTAGTTTATCCCCGGGACTGTGATTAATTACAACAAAGCTCCCCCTCACCTCACCTCACCTCCATGTGTCACCAGTTTCGTGCCCGAAGCACCCACTAGCAGCTGCAGGATGTGGTCACTCCTAGGTGACTGTCACCCACACACACCTCCACCCCCAGGGCCCAAGAGGATGTCAGGACTGGCCCCCCTCCCCGCCGCTGAGAGACACAGCCTTCATTATCCGTCCCAGCTAGGGGCATAAGTGAGAGCAGGGCATTGTGGGACGGGTCGGCGCTTAAGCTCGGCTGTCAGCTGTAATAGGAATCTGCACAGTCACACGTGCCGACTGACAGCAGCGTTAGCCTCTGGGCCGGCGGCTCCTCTGAGCACCCAGGCTGAGTCCCTGCTCGTGCCCCGCAGAGCGGAAAAGTTTTTTCATCCACACGCGCCCTATCCGGCTCCTCCATCCGTCCGCGCCCCGGACGTTTGTGCACTTGTGCCGAGATCCAGTCGTTTGAAATGAGCCGCAGAGGGAAAATGTGCATTAAGAGTCAGAGACACGCGGCCGCCTGACAGCGGGCTGCCGCAGCCCGGAGGGGAAGCCCCCCCCCACAAGCGTGGGGCGCGGGTTATCAACGTGCGGCAAGACAGCGGGATCGCGGCCGGCTGCATTAGATCTCACCGGCATTCTATTAGGGAGGTAATGGGGTATTGCGTCTCCATGGAAACAGACGAAAACATACATGCTTTAATTAGCCGCCACGCTGACAACGAGAAATGAAACTGATAATCACGAAAAAAAAAGGCTAATCCAGGCATTGCTTCCATGCCACATGCTGACCCCCCCCACCCCCCCAGCCAGCCACTATCACCGCCACCCCCAGGCTCACCAGCAGGAGGCACCGCGCTGAACAGAAACCTCATTCCAGGTGTCTCTGGTTTCTGCCTCATTTGTGTCGGGCGGAATTGGTTATTATAGTTACATTTAAAGGACGATTTATCTTGAGCAAATCCGATGCACTTACACCCTAAAAACGTTTTTTCCACAATTTCCCCTTTGCAAAAAAAAAATTATATTATTTAAGCACCATAATATATAGCTATAAGTAACTGATGACGTGAGTGACTGATTGATTGATTAATTATCTGGTTGGCCGATTAGTTAGCAGTAGCTAACAATTTCATATTAGAGAGCGTGAGCTGAGGGTCGTTTGGTCGACCTGACGAAGGTGACAAACGGAATTACAAAGCACAGTAATTATCACAGATGCGGAATTTACAGGAGCCGCAGTGTTCTAGCGAGTTCCTTTAGAATGTCTAAAGCACCTTTCACATGTTCTCAGAGCCAGCCTCATAATCACCATTATTAACATGCCATGGCGGGAGCCGGGGTCCAATCGCCATGGCAACTGAATCACCAAAGCGGCTGGATGCAGGCAGAGGCAGAGACCTCGGGCTCGCCGGCATCACCGCCATGGCTTTTGCGGCTGCGCAGCGGAAATGCACTTTCTTTGGGGCCGGAATGCACTTTGAATCGGTGAGATGTTCAGACTGAGCACCACCGGACCTGGCTTGGACAGAAGCCTGCATAGCTTACCGCTTAGGTACGAGTCCACACCCTGCCCGTGTGCCATCCTGACCGCGGTAACAGCCACTCCTTAGAGGCACACTTCTATTGACTGAGCCTGTAATGCAGAACCAATGAAGAATGACTCCATATTTACACCAGACCTTTACAATTACCCAACTTCAGCCAGATAGGAGGTAGCCTGGCCACTCCGCCATGCCCCCATCGAATCCCCCTCATCCATAAAGGCCCCTCCCAGTGCACTGCCATTGCTCCGGAGTGCCAGGGACCCCCCCCCCCCCTTCCTGGATGGCACCCCCACTCTACAGCCATTATCTGTAGATTTCGTCATCAGTCCCACTTGTCTGCTGCCGAAACTGACGAGCTTGTGAAAAACGGGGAGTAAAAACAACAATCCGTCGTCATGACCGAGGAATCCCGAGCTCCTGACGAAATGTAATGTCGGGGGGGCGGGCGACCGACATGACCCCCCTTCTTACATCGCCGCCGGCAACATAGAGGCAGGCCACTTATTTCCTCGATTCATTTATTTATGCAGGCCTCGTGTCTCACCGAGCCTAGAAAATGAGACAAGGATCAACATGGTGATCGGATAAAACCATGAGGGTGAGGCTGATGCAGGCCACAGCACCCCCCCCCAACTCCGCATACGCACGCATCTGAGCCCCAAATGTCACTCCCTCTCCCCCCGATGTCGCACGTGTCAGGCATGTCAGCCCCTCGCACAAGGTAAGCCGCGCGGCAGGCCTGCTTCTCCAGCTCCCGCCCGCGCCGTGCTGTCATCTGAACTTCTGCTGCGAGAAGCTGTCCGTCAGCAGCCGCTTTTAACAGCGAGATATATTTATTCATCACAGTTATTTATAGCTAGAAGTGCTCTATTAATATGAATGGAGAATGCAGTGGGTGTGTGCCGATGAATTAAAGCGCATCCTGACGGCCGTGTGGTATTTCGGGTACACAATGTGAGAGGGTGGAAGGGGAAGCTGGCAGCATAATGGGACAGATTAGACTGCGCTGCAGTTAGGATAGTCAGGGCTGCACCAGCAGAACCATTTTATGCCCATTATTAGGACCAAGGGCGTAGCTTTGCTCTGGACATTGGTGGGGACCTATGACTAAGTGGATTAAATTATTGGTGGGGACATTTCAATGGTCGGAGGATATTGGTGGGGACACGTCCCCTCCATCCACCATAAATCTACGCCCCTGATTAGGACTGATTTCAGCTAGTATGGGCAGCTGCACAGACTTACCACTAGGTGGCCTCCCACTGCCCTGAGCCGGGTGCATGTTAAATGGGTTTGGTTCATTTTCAGAGAAAGTGTGTACTTGTGGTAAAAGCTGGTGGAAGATATAGGGCTAAAATGTGCCAGAGGTGGGGAATTCATGTCCAGAGAGTAAAAGTCCCGACCAACTAACTAGTCAAGAGTCATAGTCCTCAATTCGTTGGTTGAAACTAAATCTTGATCTGGACTTTTACTCTCTGGATCTGAACTCCGCACGGCTGGCTGACACCTGAACGGTGACAGAGAACAGGAGCGACTACCGTCATCCGGCAGAGGGGACTGGATCCCCAGGCCATCAGGGGGAACTGGGGGCTAGGGGGTGCTAAGGGGCTTTGGGTGGGGGCAGAGACAGGGGAAGTACTGAGGATTTGAGGAGAACCGCAGCTGAAGTTCTCACCAGCCGAGGGCACACCTGCATTGGGGAGGAGAAGCCAGCAGCGATGTCCTGCCTCCTCTGACACTCATTCTGCGGGGGCACCACAAGAGAAGGAAAATAAAAATGACTTTCCCTCGAATATGTTCTAGTTTGCCAGCCCGCCTTTAAATTTCATATCAGATGTTTTTGGCTCATCTATAAATATTGGAGCTACTCAAAAAAAACAACCAAGGTTAGGCCCTGTAGTGTGAGGGGAAGCTGATTTATTAGGAGAAAAAGGACAGGAAAAGGCAAACAAACAGACGCGTGGTGCCTCAGTTAACATCTTGCAGCCTTTTGCTGCGTTTACAGAGTGTGCCAGCTCGTGTACAAATTCATTTATTTACTTTTTAGCACTACAGTATAATGCATGCGCCCCATATCCTCCCCACCTCATACCGGCAGGTCAGTTTGTATACAGAATCAGAATCAGAATCAGAATAACTTTATTGTCATTGTAACAAGCACAACGAAATTAGGTGCAGTCCCCATGTCGGACATAGAGAATTATATAAATAAGGAAAAAATAAATAAAATAGGGGAACAACATATGTACCCAAATACAAAAAACGATATACAAAAAAAAAAAAATGATGATAGACAACATTCACTCTACATAGGACAATATTGCACATGAGTCCTTATTGCACATGAGGTAGAACTGAGGTGAAATGTAGGAGGAAAAAAAAAACAAATTAACTGTCATTCAGTGCCCTGATGGCAACAGGGTAAGAGCTGCTGTATAGTCTCTTTGTCCTAGCTGTAATGCTCCTACATCCTTTGCCTGATGGCAGCAGTTGGAGCAGATCATGAGCAGGGTGTGAGGGGTCCTTTAGAATGTTTTTCGCTCTAGTGAGGCAGCGGTGTGCAGTTCATCCAGAGTGGGTAAATGACAGCTGTTGATACGGTGCTGCTTATACTTATATACTGACATAGAAGCAGAGCTGGGTGGAGGCCTCATTCATCTTGGGAGGGGTTAAATGAAATGCCTGTGAAAATGGGAGGATATTTTGTCAACCTGCTCTTCATCCTGGGCAAAGACACTTTCACAACAATAACAGCAACAGCATCATCATCAACATCATCAACCTCATCAACAACAACAACCACAATAATAATAATAATAATAATATCCAGTGATAGGTTGGCATCACAGTCTATATAGATGCTTATGATGGCTGGCATGATGTAAGGATCTGTCACACTTACATGTTTGGTAGGACTGCTGGCCTTCCCGTGAAGACCCTGGCCGCCCATCAGCACCTTCCTGAGCTGCTTCCATACCACATTCCGGCCCCTGGAGGTGCCTTCAGGTCAGCACCCGAGACCCGTGAGCACAGGCAGCATGCCTGCACCCTCCGTGTGCCTGGAACTTCCCCGGCAGCATGGTGTAGACGGCCTGGAAGCAAATAAATAAATAAGCAAAGTCGGGCCTTGGCAGGATACCAATTACCCGGCACCGAAAGCAGGAACAGCTCTGTCGAGCTCCCCGTAACATCAAAAGTGCTGCCATTTAGTCCTCCACAATAGCTAAATATGGACCAAAGCAGCACTTCAGCTCAGAATAATGAATACAGATGGATGATCTTTTCATTTGTAAATATGTTGATTCGAACACGAAACAAACAACACGGCCAAGTTAAACAAACACGGGGTCAAGAAAGGGCAAGTTGATTTGCCGATGCGGGGCAATTATGTCGAACATGATGCTATCTCGACTTCTGACGTCCTCGGGGACATGCTAATGTGGCGTGCGCAGCGCCGCATAACCAGCCCGGCCTCCCTGCGTTTACGCTTTCAAGTGATTGTTAAATATTCATTTAATATTTTTTAACAGCAAATAAGTGGGATACCAACAAACAGACACATCTCCAGAGAGAAAAAAGGGAGGGGAAAGTGTGAGTACGTGAGAGAGCGAGTTTAAAGAGGGCGGTTTGAACCAGCCAGATTGGAGGCCATGGAACCCATCTTTGCCCTTGCACAAGTCTACCAGTAGGGGTCACTGTTTAGTTCAGCTCATCCAAACTGGGCGAGCGCCAAACAGATTGGGCAACTGGGTAATTTAAATCCAGAGCCCCCCTCTACTGCTGTTACAGTATAAGTGCACTAATAGAACCCAAAGTAGCTATTATCCGAAACTATTTTATATACACATCTGTAATGGAATAATATTCATATTCTGTAATGAGTCCATATTCACCTGCAAGGACACCATGTATAATATCAGTATCAGTTGTAATCATTCAAATCTCATTCAGTATTTTTAAAGGATAAAGGAAAGCAATGACTATTGACATTTTCTATCACTGAGTACAAATAAAAAGTAAGATATAAAAACATATCAACATATAGTAAATTAGGAAGTAACCACCAGCAAAAAGTTTGAAAAGTAACTCCTCCGCCTAGCACCCTTGTCCCTTTAGCACAGAGAACACAACGTGTATGTTTTAAAATACAACTTGTATGACTTTTAATAAGCTGGTGACTATATGGGGGCTGTGACTCCGCCTCTCAGGACGAGCACCCCCAGTCTTCAGCATCACTACTAACCACTGAGGGTGCAAGGAGGCATGATCAGAAATCTCGCCCACTCCGATTGGTGCACCAGAGAGTGGAGGCTGAGGAAATTCTAAAGAATGCTCCAATAGAAGCACAAAAAAGCCTTTAATAGTCCAATCAAAAATCTCTTTCACTGGACTCCAGTGTGAGTAACAGTTTGCTGAGGGGGTAATGACAGATGATAGACTTAATGGCACATGGCATTAAGATCAAGTATTTAAATGGTCAAATAATGATATTTGATCAAAGGCAGGGCACCAGGCAAGTTACCAGAGCTGGGTAACAGTATACGAGCAAGGCCAGGCCTTTAATTGGTCCTACAGAATTGCTAATTAGCAGCGTTGCATTGCGGTACCCTGGGGCCGGAGTGGGAGAATAAGAGGTTGGCAGGAAACAAGACTTTCAGGGCTGGGGGGCTGACCTGTGACCCCACCGTTTAACATCAGCGTCTCAAGGGCTTTTGCAGACCTGAAGTCACAGTGGCCGGTGAGATAATGAATCTTTGCATGGCCGACCCCGACTTGGCTGACGGCACACTGGACTTTGCGGTAAATCAGCAACAAACCCTTATCTGCGGCATCAGTTATGTGAGGCAAATTGTGCCACGGTTTGGCCAAAGCCAATGTTGTTTGCATTATCTATTTGTCGGGAGACTGTGTTTCGCGTCTGATCGAAGTCCTGCAAGGATTTCGCCTAGGGCAATTTCGCCTTTACACTGGATTTAGTCTAATGAATGGCCAATTGAGCGCCAGTCTTCATCAATCTTGGCATTAACGTGTTGATTGACCAGCGCGCCCTAGCTTTCGCCTGTGATTGACCAGCGCCCCCTAGCTCTCGCCTGTGATTGGCCAGCGCCCCCTAGCTCTCGCCTGTGATTGGCCAGCGCCCCCTA
Source organism: Petrocephalus zakoni (assembly GCA_026774425.1). Lineage (NCBI taxonomy): Eukaryota > Metazoa > Chordata > Actinopteri > Osteoglossiformes > Mormyridae > Petrocephalus > Petrocephalus zakoni. The sequence goes on from JAODKN010000037.1 coordinate 20,741,335, forward strand.
GCTCTCGCTTGTGATTGGCCAGCGCCCCCTAGCTCTCGCCTGTGTCACTTTGAGATCGGGACTCGCCATGTCAGTCTACCCTAAGCAGAGAGAGACTCAGAGGCCTCCCCTGGGCGCCATTCCTGCAGGTATAAAACGGTGCTGCTACCTTCAGGCTTTGTGCATCCAGCGTGCCCAGACAGAGACAGGATTGCACTATTTTCACCCAGTTCCTGGATTACATTTTTTTTGTGCCAGTCACACAAAGCAATAACATCACACAGCTGATAAAAAAAACAAGGAAAGAGACATTCATTTCTGAACAGGATCAGAAGAATAGCTCGCCAGGGTCAGAGAGTCAACTGAGCAGCAGCCGAGATGTAAGTGGTCACCTGCGCACCAGGAACCCTCCAGAACGTGCCAGCGCCTGTCCTCACTGGCCGTGTGCCCTCATCCCCTTTAAGTGTCCCGCGGTGATGCGACCCAAATGGAGCTGGCCACCTCTTAGGTGGCTTCCATTCAAATCTGTCTCTTCTCCTTCCTTGCTGTTAATGTAATGGCTTCATCCTGGAGGCCACAATGGGGGAGGGTGTGACTGAGTGAGATTACTTTTGTAAGAGCACTTAAAGTACTTTAAAACTGAATATAAGCTTGCGTGGTCTTGGGAGTCAACGGGCAAACTGGGTATATTTAAGTAAGTAAACTGAACTTCCTCCAAAGAGGAAGCTGTTTATTTTGACAAGGTGCTTGGTCGGGGAAGTTTATCTGGTTCTCTGTGCTCAGGGCGGAGTCTGTGATCCTCCGCGGTCTGGACCTGATGCAGACTCGGAGGAACTCACTCGCGGTACTGATAATTCCAACCACGTGTGAAACAGGCGTGTCCCAGACCGTGTCCTCGCTTTCCACACCGCTGAGAATAACTGGAGCCCTTATGTTTTCCCAGAATGCATCTGAAAATTGAACCATTCCTGAAAGACCACACAGTCAGACCGTCATTTGCCTGACATAGCAATAAAGCATCGGGCACGATGAAGGAAGTGATGCAAGAGAATAAACCACGTTCTCAAATGGATTCAATACATTTTACTCCCCATTCAACAACAAATTAAAAAAAAGAAGGCTTTCAGAAATAGTGTCAACATTTGGCTGGTGTTAGCAGAAAACCAGCAGCCACTCAGAGGTAGGCCCGTGAAAAAACACAACCCAAATAAAGAAAGTCCTTCTTTAAACAGGTACAAGCACCAAAACAATTCATGTAGTAGCTGACACGCACTCCCTGCTCAGAGTCCCCACACCATGCGCCTCGGGTAAGCCTCTCAGGCACGGAGATTATCGGTTTCTGCGACGCGCCTTGGAGCGCTTAACAATGTCACGCCTCAAGTGGCCCGTTTCATTGACCCCCGGCGCGGGGGTCGCAGCCAGATGCAGTCACTCCTCTGAGGGCAGGCACTCCACATTCCTGAGCAGTCTCCAGACGCACTCCAGAACGGCCGAATCTGCATTCTGCTCCTAATGGAGAGAAGTACGGGGGAGAAAGAGGAGTGGAACACCCCCTTTTTCACAGAAATACCTGCCTGAGACCGGAATACAGATGTACAAGGGGATCCCAGGTGAACGCGTTTAAGATGAGTCACACCTGCACATTTGCCCAGAGCTGACTGTGGGCAGTGTTGGTGGGGGGCGGGGGGCTTAAATCTCATCTCCTTTCAAAGGCGGCCAAGATGCAAGGGGAATAGCCCCAGTAGGGTGGTTCAAAACATAAATGTCCCTTGACCAGGCATCTTTACTGCTAGCTGATGGGGCCTGACAGTATTGATTGACGGTGTCCTGATATAAATACAGGCTACTCCCTGTGGCCATAATGTTATAAAGGTCTGTTTAAAGCTAGCCAATGAGCATCACTTTTCAGTGCGCAAGATTACTATTACTCTTTAAGAAAAGATTAACGCTAATCTCTAAGAAAAAAAAATGAAAACATCCAGGTGGATAAAAGTAGCTATCCCTCTGAGGATGCTGGTCTGTTTTGGACAGCAGGGTGGGCTGTTCTTTAATTCTGCTATTCCTAGCTGGGGATACACTATCAGGAAGGCAAACTGCAAACAGCGCTGAAAACAAACGCAGAAAAGGTGCGACAGCTCAAGGCTGCTCTAAAGCACGGTGGCGGAATCAATATCGATCAACAGTGGCCCGGAAACGCGAGACAAAACGCATTAAGAAAATGCAGAACAAACAAACAAACACACAATCGAACAAACAAAAATTCAAAACGATTAAGAAAACAAACAAGTAAATAAAATGCAAGAGAATAAACAAAAAAACAAGGACATTGCAAATGAGAAGACATTTGTGTTTTATCGATGGGCTAGCATTTTCTTAGTGTTTTCTGTTTGCTGATTTTGTCTTCCTGCCAGAGCCACTCTACAAACGCAGTATAATGTTCCGCTCCTACTCTATTGCTCAGACGGCTGTCGGGTTACCGCTGCACTGTGGAGGATGCCAGTCTGTGTATAAAGACTTCATTTAATATGATAGAATGAGATGCATGAGAGAAACTGTGTATATACAGGGAAAATATGCCAGCAGGAACATATGTGTTATACTTGGTAATTGAAGGGAAGACATTTGATTAATTACAGCACAGAGTTTATTTCTCTTCACAGGGCATTATCAGACTACTTTCTCGTAAGTAAATGTTACTATAGCCCCCCCAGGATATGTGTTTAGAGTAACGGTGACATTTGCTGGCCTGCTTAGTCAATGAGCAATCCAAGCACTTAATAAAATATGCAGTGTGGTATAATAAGTGGATTTTTTAAATGATATTTGTGGTTATTTTGCAGCAGGACATCAGTGTGTTGATAAAACCCGCGAGTCTGTTCGGTGGGTACCGCACGAGACGCTGCGTGTGGCTCCCAGGTGGCAGGGACGGACATATAAGGGTGTATTCTCACTGGCACACAAGGGCCACGGTGCGAGCGAGTCACCTGGGGGGCCGTCGATGGAAATGCCGGGGCCAGTGTGACGACGTGAAGGAAACAGGACAAAGGCAGGAGGGGGGTGCTCAGAGAGCCTGGGGGGCCGGGCACCAGTCCTCTTTAGCGTTCATTACCCAGCTCCCTTCAACAAGCTGTTGACAAAACAAAAGATTAATTATTAGAGTGGCAGCCGTGAGCTCCAGCATGGTCGGGTCATTTATATAATATACTTGCATGTGGGAGCATAACAGAAACGTGTGCGAGACCAGCACAATTCTGGGATAAATATTTAAGTAACCCACCACGTTGAGCCAGAATCTAATTGAAAAACAACTTAAACTCTGTAAACAGAGAGGGTCTGTATATATATTTTTTTCCCTAGCATCTTATATGGACACTTATTGAGGACCGCAGGCGTAAGTGGCCTCCATAAATTTGGGAAGGCGAGATCCGGATAATTTAACTATTGTCTACTAAAGAAAAGTGCTATTTTATAGCAAAAAAAATGATCCATTAGGCCCAGTATAAGAGTGCGGAAAGTGTGATGCTAATGTAACACCATTAACAGGAGGCTGGTCTTAATGGTGTTTTCCTTAACTCTCCATGACACTGGCTTCCGTGTGACAGGTTTATAACCTAAATTTCAGCAGAATGGAGAGAGGCGTGTCAGTGTTTTAGAGGGTAACTAGGTGCTTTGAAGCATTCTCTCTCGAATGTGCTAGCTGACATTTTTATATGGGAATTCATAAAGGTGCAACAGACTTGCTACTTTTAATTAAATTGAATTAATTTACTTGTGAACCGAACCTGGTGACCACCCTCAGGATCCTGCCGAGCACAGGAACAGGACGGGCATCGGTGCTGGGCCAAACCTGCGGCAAACTTCCCCACTTGCAAAGGCAAAATTTCAATTCTGAGCTTTGTTATGATGAAGGTACTTCTTTCACATGGCACAGTAAAGGGGGAGTTTTTGCGTATCAATCATCCATCGTGATGGTCGTTTTTTTCTCCTTGATATCATTACGGGAACTGTGGTCAAAAGGTGGTCAAAAGGCTGTTTTCATTAAAACGCGCACGTCTAAACTTTCTAAAAGAGTTGTGTTGTTAATGCTCTTTATTCTAATACACATGTGCGGTAGATAACCTATAATAAATCAATACAATATCGGCACATAAATTTAACATAAATTTCATGATTATCCTTGTGAAATACCTCCATCCATCCATTTTCCAACCGCTCATCCTTTTAGGGTAACGGGGCCTTATGAAATATCTGAATATTATAAATATTATCAATGTTCAAAAAATAGTTTCCGAGAGTTCGGCTCTTACACCCCCAGCCCCAGCAGGCTTCACCGCCTGAGGAGAAGTGTGATTGGCTGGCTAAGTCAGGTCCCCTCAGATGGCGGCACACTAGGTAGCCGCCTATGTTCTCGAACACGGTGACTGGCACTGATGGTGATTCATGTTGATTTGAGAAGAATAAATGAAGGAGATTTCTCCCTGATACGACCAGTGGATAATAAGGAGGATAAACATGGGGGACTGAGCCATAGATGGCGAGAGAACAGAAACAGCAGTCTTTTTAAGGCAGCGGTCGGGACGGGGCATTAGAGACTCAGCACAGTCGTGCTAACAATAAACAAGGGCCCGGGATTGTTTTAAGGCCATTTTCTAGCGCATAATGTTTCAGAAATGGTTTTTTCTAATGGCTACATAAAGTCGAATTGTTGTTTTATTTTTAACTTATGACCTTTTATGACCACATTATCTGACTGTATTGGTTTCTGCATGTACAAACAAATTTGTACAATTCGTAATATTTTGAGATTAGGGTGTTTTTTTTGGACGTGAGCTGATGGAGCTGTCATTTCCAGTCAGGGGCGACACGCCATCGCTGCTAGCGACCAGAACAACCAAAATGAAAAGGTCCCCATTAGAGAGGCAGAGGGACCGAGGGATGGGGTAGGGAGGGGTAGGGAGGGGAAAAGACAAAAGGAGATGAAGGATGGAGTGATCAGCAGGATGAGGGAGAGGGAGAGGCAGGCAGGATGAGGGAGAGGCAGGCAGGACGAGGGAGAGGCAGGCAGGACGAGGGAGAGGGAGCAACGGGCAGGATGAGGGAGCAACGGGCAGGATGAGGGAGAGGGATCGACGGGCAGGACGAGAGAGAGGCGGGCAGGATGAGGGAGAGGCGGGTAGGACGAGGGAGAGGGAGCGACGGGCAGGACGAGAGAGAGGCGGGTAGGACGAGAGAGAGGCGGGCAGGATGAGGGAGAGGCGGGTAGGACGAGGGAGAGAGATTGACAGGCAGGACGAGAGGTAGAGGCGGGTCGGCCGAGGGAGAGGGAGCGC
>JAODKN010000037.1:20767790-20782979 GCA_026774425.1 Petrocephalus zakoni
TTGTTAGGCATGCAGATTATTTGTCCCTCTTTTAAATTGGAGCGATTTGACTGGAGCGGGAGGAAATCTTAGTGGAGTGAGGAGCGGTATTGAGCGGAGCGGCTTCGTGCGAATTAGAGCGGAGGAGCGGCGGAGCCGACAGCGTCGGGAGCGAGGAGCGGAAATTCTCACCGCTCCGCTCCGCTCACATGCTCTGGTTCATATGGTGATCTTAGACTGATCCCCATTCCAATCACTGATTCTGATCTGATCTGATTCACTGAGTCTGATTCCTAATTCATATGGTGATCTGATTCTGATCCCCAATTCAGTAGCTGATCTTAGTCTGATCCCCAATTCAAATGGTGCTCTCAGTCTGATCCCCCAATACAATCACTGATCTGATTCTGATCCCCAATTAGGTTACTAATCTGGCCCCATTTCATATGGTGATTTGAGTTTGATCCCCCCTTTCCTTCCAGGAGTAACTCTTACTTCCAGTAGTAAACATCAACATCAAAGCAAATGAATCAAACCAAGGTAGAAAAACAAAAATGTAAATATCTTATTTATTAATTTGAAATTTGAAAGTACAGCTGGACAGTTAGTAGTTAAAAGCAGGCTATGCACATGCTCAGTTTTCGGAAGGTAGGCAGGCAAGAAACTTTACTGGGTATTTTAAAACAGACTTGTCCTCCCATCCAAACCGATGATAATTTCTTAGTCTGCTGAAGGAAAATCATGCTCTTTTTCTTATGCAGTTGCTGCTTAGATGGACATTGGCCCTTTTTTAATGCTAAAGGTAATGATAATGGATCCATTTAATCTTCCTCCATTAATCTTGATGGTACTTTATGAGACAGAGCAGAGAGTTCAGGCTCTGAAGATGCTAACAACTGGATCATAATGGCATTCAACTGGATCATAATTAATTTTAATTCTTCAGCTTCTCCCAAAATAAATAAGGAAACAAAAGGTACCCCTTCTTATTTTGTGAAAGCACTACAGGTTTGCATTAGTAGGTAGATGCGAAGCATTTTGCAACTCCAGGAAGCAGCATGTAACTGTAATTCTTAGCCGTCTGGAGCCAGCTATTAAATTTACTATTTGCTGACACAGCATAAGTGCTTCGAACCCGTGACCCAGCCCATGTCTGAGTGCGGAAATCAGGCGTGTTATGGATATGTGCTGATTCCTCTGACAGCGAGGGTGATTTTAGGATTTTTAAAAGTGGGGGGGTGGGGGCCATAATAGGGGCCAAATTTCATGGGGAGGGGCCAACCTTACATTGGCCAATGATATGCATTGAATTGGTGAGTGACAAGAGGGTGAGGCCAGTGACTCTCTGGTTCCGCCTCTTTATATATATATGACTCTGTTTGGCGAAATGGCCCAGGTATTATTAAGGTATCCCCCCCACCTGCCAACAAATCTTCCCCCAGAGAAGGGATAACAAAGTGACCTCCCCAGCGGGTACGAGAGCGAAGCGCTCGCCTCTCCCCCACTGCTCATGCCAGTGCCAGCCTGTAAATAGTGACCAATCCCTCGGACTCAAAGCAGGGCGCCTGGCTTAATGAAGGCTGACCCTGTATCTCTCCCGCACCTTAAGGATCATGGTAACGATGATGGTTTTCCATTCAGCATCCCAGGCAATTGAAAAGCGCTTACGAGGGCCGCAGCTAGAGCCAATCTAGCTGCCAAGTTATGCATCATGAATTGGGGGAGTCCACAATAGTCTCCACACCCCGGCCGTCACCCCCCCAGCTCTCAGTCAGGGAAGACCCATGGCCCCGGGCACAGCATCTCCTGCTGTTGGTTATCTTCGATGCACCAGCGAAGCCTCTGAAGTTTCTTCAGCAGCGGTCACTCGTGACGACCTTGTAAACCGCAGGGAGCGTTTGCAGCAGGCAATCAATCTTGGGCTGGAGAGCAAACTGACCCACCCTGTCCACGCTGTGAGGGGCCAGACTGACCTGCTCTCAGCTCGGCAGAAGCCGCGATGCTGTCTTTCCGCTGGCTATCGCTTTCCAGCACGCCTATGATAGTTTAACTTAACGGCACATGATGCCACTGGTTTAATAGCAGTCGCATAGTTACCAAATGTTTGCTACTGCTTGACTTCCCTTTTGTTCTAGTTCCTTATCATCAGCTAAGGCTGAAGTCTGCAATGACAGTATTCCTCGTCTGCATCCTGTATTTTAGTGTCTTGGCGTGGGCTCCGGTTAACACCACTGCCACTGATATCCCAGCCAATCAGAGCGAGACCTTGTGTGGTCCCATCTGCATCTTGACAGCAATATCTTTAACTCGGATTACAAAGCAGGGGAGCCGAAGTAACCAATCATTCTCTGAAGGAGCAGTGGAACATGTCATCTGAATGGAAATAAATGCTTCTAAACATTGCCTTATTTTTTTCTTTTTTTTTTTTTCCAAGCGGCCCTCTGTGACAGATATGTAAATATTCCTGGCCTGAACAGCACCGACTGAAATGTGATTGCATTCGGCACTTTTCAAAACAGCCCTTCATCCTTTGAAGGTTCTGTCGCCTCTCTGGTTGACTTTATTACCCAGCGAAGCTTTCAGGCATGGCTTGGGGTGCTGTCGAGCGGATAGGTAGGTAGGGAGCGCGCGGCGCCAAAAACAGCTGCAAGGTTTCATTCTCAAAAGCCAAAGCAAATGATACAGCAAAACAAAGAAGAAATGAAGTCCGATCCCATTTCTCTGAACAATCTGATTGTCTCTGATGCGGGTGATTAGCTCCATGTGTTCAGTGAAGATGAAAACACAGATGAATTTTTGACCGCTGCTATGCACACAGATCCGCGGCCAGTCGATCGGGTTTCGTCTGCCCCAAAATCTCAGTCCTCCCTGCGAGGAGTTTCCGTCAGCCGAGAGTGGATCACCTCGCCACACCGTGAGCCGGCGGCCGCGACCGGCTGAGCATAAATGCTCCAACGTGTCAGCTATTTGTGTTCTTCACTCCTGTGGGAAGGCAGAACGCCTTAAAATCGGATTACTCGCTGGCTCGGGGGAAACGTCCGGAAAGTTGCACATTTGCACCCCATGCATTCTGTGCTCTGGCTGGGGGGTGGCATCTGCGGCTCTCTGTGGTGGAGCCCTCCCACGGCAAACTGCATGTCTGACTGCAGGGCCGGCAGCAGCGCCGACGTCACACTTTTATTTTTTCTGGTCTTGTCTGTGTTCCATCCCCCAAAGCGAGCCTGTAGCACAGTGACGGCCCGTGCTCTGCGGCATCCCACAGTCTTCCTGCTCTTTCTCTCCCACACGTGCGGCCAAGAAAGGCAGCAGCGGCAAAGGGGGGCCAGGGCGCGCTCTGGCGAGGGACGGCTGTATCGGCAACGGGCAGGAACCGCTCCCCGGAGGGCCTCGCGCACGCCCGCCTGGAGTCATGGTCCAATCACACCATGTCGACTACCGGAATATGGCATCTAAACAGAAGCGCGGTGTAGGAAGCCTGCCTCCGCTCGGCAGTTATGGACAGGACTCCCGTCTTCACGGAGGGACGGATGCTGGGCCATTTTAGCCCTAACTTATGCTGGATGGGCCAGAGCCACACAGGAGCGGGTGCAGGCTTGGGCTGGGCTTTGGGTGGCCTGGAACTTTATGGGCCACTGGCACGTTGGGCCCCTTCACATTCTCAAAATGAAAAGGGATCATATTGTCTTCCCTGGTTGGTGGGGGGGATGCAGAACATCGAGGTAGGAGTCCCGCTTGCTGATTTTCATGTATGAGGGAGGTTGGGTCACTAGCCTCGCCAGAAAACAAGGCCGAACATGTTTCTTTTTTTTTCCCTTTTGATCTTGGGACTGGGCTTCCTCCCGGCAGGAAGTGGAGTCCCGTTCTGACATAAGCACCCCCGATTGGCTGCCTGCGGCTTCTGGGCATTTCTCTTATCATAACTCAAAGCTAACTTGCATGTGACATCACCTGCACTTCAAAATCCTGCTCATTTGCAACTTTAAGAAAATATCCCAAATAGATTTAATCTTTCATCTGACTCTTGTCCCCTGACTTAGGTGTTTCTCAAAGTCCAGCCTCTGTAATTTTCAAATATCCCCCCCCCCACACAGACGCAAACACTCTTGTGAATAAAGCTGTTTCTTTTCTCACAATTCTTTTCTGACATTGCCAGTCTCCTAATATACTCATTATGTAACACTTAATTAAATCCAATTTTAACAATCCCTCTACACAAGTCTGAGACGCTGTAGGACAAACCGGCAAATATTTTTGTTTGGGTGCCAGACAGAACTAATTCTTAGGAATAAAAGGTGCTTTTATTTTGTTGCTTTAAAAGATGATTGAGAGCCAGTGTCTGATCCAGTGTAAAAAGGCTGTTCAGCAAACAATAAATAGATATCACACGCCCCAGCGGAGATCGCCCATACCAAGAATATCGACAGAATAGAGAGTTACACCCTGTTCACAGCCACATTTTGTGTAAAACTCCAGAAATAAGCCTTCTGAGGATGAAATATTCCCACTAGACCTTTGCACCACTGTTTTCTATTAATGCTCATCGTCGCCACCTTCAGGAGGGGGTAATTAAACAAGGCTCTGACTTTGTAATTCCGATAGAACCAGTGTATGATTCAGTTTGTCTGAGCTTTTCAGGTACAAAAAAGTAGTCTTGTTGTGGGGGGTGGGGGGCAGGGAGGGGGCAGCGGAATGCAGGCCAGGGGAGAGCGGAATCGTGTTTCTGAGTCAAGCTGCGAAGTGGGGAGATCTTTCAGCCGTGCCGCTCTTTAGACGTGGGAAGCGACCATTTACAGACTAAGAGCCAAGGCAGGGGCCCCCTGAGCCAGCCGCTGTGTCCGCTTCCAGGCCCCTCCCCAAGGCCGGCCCCGGCGGCGCTGTGCCTGCGTGCAGGAAAAGAAGGAGGTGTGAGGGGGTGAGAGTGTGATGGAGGGGTGGCAGGGCATGGGGGGTGGGGGCTTTTCAATGGGCCCTTTCAGCAACAGAGTGCCCCCCCCCCCATCAGCTAGCGAAACGTCTACATCAGGCCTGCCATCAGCCAGCAGTGGGACGATCAGCGAGGTGAAGGACGATTGGCCCCCCTCTAAGTCTCACGCAGCTGCCCAGGGGTAACTCGCAGTGACCCTCAAGCCCCCCCTCCCTCGAGTACGGGGGACACACTCAGAGAAATGATCATCGTTACAATGCTTCATCACGATTAATGGCAAACATCTGCAATAACATCGGAAGATGGCGGGATTCTCTAATACTGGTGGAAATTCATCCTAAACCCAGCGACTCTGGCTCTTCACCGAGCCGCGTTCTGCCAAGGCCGCTCCAGCAGCAAGCCGCCCCGGGCCCGATCCAGGTCACATGGATCCAGGCCATCTCTTTCGGCCCCCAGCGAAACTTGGAGGACCAGCTACAGGTGCCCTGTGCTACCACCATGGGTCGGGCCCTCTTGATCTCCTCCAGGGGGGTAATAAATCATAAATCATCTTTCAATAAGCAAAGCCCACATTTCACAGAGACGTATAGCTGCACGCAGAAGCCTGCACATACTCATTTGCACACATACCTTCTTGCATGTGCTGCAAATGTATACATTTACCTGCAAGCACACTTGTGCATGCATACACATTTACCTGAAAGTACACTAGTGCATGCATACACATTTACCTGCAAGTACACTTTGCATGCATACACATTTACCTGCAAGTACACTTTGCATGCATGCACATTTACCTGCAAGTACACTTGTGCATGCATACACATTTACCTGCAAGTACACTTTGCATGCATACACATTTACCTGCAAGTACACTTTGCATGCATACACATTTACCTGCAAGCACACTTGTGCATGCATACACATTTACTCACATGCAGACTTACCTATACAGACAAGTGCACATCGAAATTTACTAGTTTTTCCCCAATCATTGTTAAACCAGTACTTTATTTTTTTTGTAAAACATGGCATTTTGAGCACCGGCTTGCATTCCACACCCAGCTGACCTTTCACCCTAGTTCATTTCCTGGGGTCACACCTTGCCCCCCACTCCCCCCCCCAGCTTGGAAATGTGTGAAAGTTACTGTCTGACAACTGGGTGACTGCTTGTAATCATAAGAAACTTCAGCAGAGTAAAACTCACACATTGCTCATGCAATATTGAGCAACAAAATTCATAGTGTGTAAAGTGGTAATTATTACACGTAAAATTTGTATCTGAATCTTTGAAAAGAATGTCCATAGTATACTTGGCATAAAAGTTTTGTAAATGGCACAATCAAACATGTCACACACATACAATCACACACATTGCTTATCCAGCAGGGGAAATGGTCATATCCATTATCCTAACATAATTCATATCAATGCCATCCCATGCATGGTGACCTCAGCCTTCTGTCCTGTGCTGCCTGGGATTGGCTCCAAGCCCCCATGTGACCACGATCAGGTGACACAGCTGGACCCGGGACAGTGGTTCACCCCTGGAGTTCCACCCTCCCACACCAGACATCACCAGGCTCTCACGTGCAGTCATGAGCTGGTTGATACCCGACCTGACATAGAACTGTGAAGTCCTGACCTCGAGCACTGTGCTTATGAGCCACATTGCCCTCAGACATTCAGGATGCCACACTGCTAACCACCCTCATTAACCCACTCTTCATATAAGAGCATCGGTTGAATTCATTACATCTACATTATGATATTTCAAAGAGAGCGGCAACTCTGCAAATGTACAGTATGCATTACTAAGCGAGCCGTTTGCAGTGTGGGAAATAATGAGCTGGAAGCGCGGCGATACGGTTTATGGAACTCGAAGAGCTTTTAAATGTAACTCAAACATCACTTGGGCGTGGCTCTCCGTTGAGGGTGAACGCAGATCTCCACCATGATGCAAATCCTTTCCCAGGTGTGGAAACTTCTGGAAGGAACCTTCAACTCCTCTCCCCATTTGTCAACCCAGCTGGTTCAAATAATCTGCAACTCGGTCGTATTAACGTGAACCATCTGGGGGATCGTTAAGCACGCGACGTTACGTGGAGCTGGGAGTCGCCATGACAACCAAGAAAAAGGAGCGGGAGAGATAAAGGGAAGACCAGCTCGGCGTCTCGCTGCAGCAAGCCTGTTGCTGGCACACATACCGTTAAACACGGCTCTCTCAGAGTGGCACATGCTGTTAGCTGCCTTTCATTTTGGTCTGGGCTTAGATTCGAGGTTAAACGTCACGGCATCCAGGCAGAAAACCAGACTTGTGCTTCTGACGAATCCTCAAATGAGATATAATCATCATAATATGCTTTTTTTTAAATATCATTTGTTTGAGTGCCTTGTAAAGCGATTCTGAGCTGCTGCTGTTGTTTTTGGACCCTGGCGGCTCTGCATAATGCTTGCAGTCATGTTTAAAAACGATCTGTAAGCTTTTGAGAACAGCATCGGGGTGTGATGGGGTCAGGCCTGTTAATGTTGGCCTCGTTTACGCCGTCCTGCACGTCCTGCGTTCACCTTTTCCATCTTGTCATTAGCTGTTGTTTTTTTTTTGGGCTCCATTGCACCTCAAAGTTGAAAAACAACAAATTTAGAGAGAAACTGACATTCCTTGTCCTGGAGGGGGGGGTATAATATGATATTGTACAATCTACACTGACATGACGCTCACACTCACACACACAACCCGACACAACCCCCCCCCACACAATGGCACCCGGAGGATCGCGGCGCGAGGGACGGAATCCACAGCACGGATCCAGTCCCGACTCTCAGATAGTCATTAAGAGGTGGATGTTAATAAGAAGTTATTAGGGGGCCAACCCGCCATGACGCACATTCACAACCGCTAACCTCACTGCACCCCCCCCCCTAAAAATTACACACAGTGACAATGAGAGATAGACATAGTGGCTTCCATTAACTCATCACCATGCAAGACAATGGACTTTGTTGACACAGCCTGTCACATGCAGAGGGTTTGTGGGTTTCAACTGGTGCCAACACAATCGTCCTCTATGACCCATCCTTCCACGCTTTGTGTACCGGCGCTGCGCCCCCCTCCGAGCCGGTCCTCAGCCGCGGTCCTGGGGGGGGCGCCGCTGACCTCTCCCCACGCCGCCCGCCACACAGGCCCTGCAGAGGATGTGCCATCCGCCAGCTTATTTTTCCAGCTGGCTCCGCGCTTCTCGTACCCGTGAGCTTATCTCCGGCACGCCGGTCTGCGGGGCCAGGGACTCGCCCCCCCCTGCTGTACCCACCCCCCATTCTCACCCTCACCTTTTCCTTTTTTTTGCCCTTGTGTTACAGGATAAAGATAACAAACCAAGGGAAGCTATTTAACGCACCTCCTCACTGGGAGTTACTCCAAAGGAATGCGTTCCTGTTTCAGGGCTGGGGGAGAGCTCTGGGCCTGGGATTTTAACCCCAGCTATTCAGCCTTCCTGCCCCCACCCCCCCCTCGCCAGCGCATCACTAATAAACACACGCTGATGCCTAACTGCGGCAGACTGCCTGTGTGTTCAGGTCAGGCAGGCTGGGGGTCTGGAGCTACCTGTCAGCCAGAGTCTGTGGCCTGTGCCTGTTCCCGTTCAGGTGGGAGGTCACTCCCGCAGTACCGTCACATAACTAAAGTTTAGGAGCTTCGGCCAACGAGGCGCCAAAACCGACCAAGCCGGCTCAGACTCAAAGTATGTTGGAGCATAGAAGCGATCACTGACCTTGCACCTTTGAGCAAAAACATCACCTGAGTAAAGCTAACACTTGTGTTCCTCAACCCAGTCCCTGTGGCCTAGGCTCCCAGCACATCAGGAACGATCAAGAAAAGTGTGCGCGGTGTGGGGACCCCAAGCACTGGGCTGGGAATCACTGATCTATGCTGTATGAGACAGGACATAAGGCTGGGTCTATGAAGGAAATCATTAACCAAATGGATTTCCTGCAGTGTCAACACAACACATCTACTGTTACATCCTCCGAATGGAAAAAGTGTAAAAATCCGTGATTCATATTCCGAGCTGGCTGTCTTCTGTAATGACTGCCATTGTCTTTTTTAATCATTGTTTTTCTTCTTTTCTGTTTTCCTTTAATTTATCTGTTCTTTTAGGGGACGAGGCGTGCGGCTTTGGCGCAGCGCTGCGACGCAGTCCTGCCCGCTTGCCACGGCAGCCTAATCAAGTCATTTAATGCATTGTTAAGCACATTAAAGAAGTGCTGTTTCACAATACCTTCCGCTAATGTAGCGCACGAAAGGTCGCTAAGGGTTAGCGCCAAATTAGCCATTGACAGTTAGAGTGATTATATGCAATAAAATGGCTTTTCCCTTTATTCCTACTCGCTTCGGGCCTGGCTCTCCCTCCGCTTAACCCTCCGCACACTGACATATCTTCATTGACCGCCCCCTGCAGGTTTCATCTTTTTTTAAGCACTTTAATTGGACTTGATAGCGAGTTTCCACGGGAGCATTTTGGTAATTGCGCGCTTTTTTCCAAAATGAATAGAGGCATTTAGCAAATTACAAAACAGATGGTGTGACGATTCCGAGTGCTCATTAAGACCCCAACCCGGGGTCTGGAACGCGTCACTACGCTGACTGAGTGATCTCCGAGTCTTGGCTGAGTACGGGGGAATCGAGGCAGACGCACGATCCCTGTGACACTGGGACCTCTCTAATGGGACCTAGGACATCTCACCACGCGATTTTATCGTTATAGATCAAGACGGGGAAAAATCCCAACAACACCTATGCCATTCGGCTTCTCGTAAACACACATCATTCGGCTTAAATCGCACAAAGGCTCAGGCGATATTTTACCTCGCTTACTTTTCTGTGTGTATCTTTAACATCGAGGACTTCTGTAGAGGTTACATTTGCGATGGAAGATAGTTTAGCACAGTGCTTCCCAACCATTTCACCACCTACACTCTTGATTTCACTCGTCAACCAATTAACCAGCCCTTCCACCTGGCCCAAGCACACAGGTTGCTGGATCAGACAGACAAACGTCAGCTCATGGTGTAGGGACAGCTTTGGCCAAGAATGACTACGGTTTCCTCGATTGGCAAAATAATTACCGGGGAACGGGGCCGCGTTCCACGTAAACACATGGCAGCATGGGAAAGCGAAAGAACGTGGCGACCTTCAGAAATGGGGGGACGTATGACACAGCCTGGGGGGGGGGGGGCGGCAGAAAACTGAACATTGTCCAGGATGGCACTGGCCCTTTAACGAGGACCCTTGTTAAAGCCACGGAGGGGCCTTAATTGCGCTGACCGTGATGACGGCGATCAAAGGCCGCGAGCCGCACTTTGCGAGGACGGCAGTACGGCCCGCGCTGGCTCCGATTCCCCTCTTCTCGTTAATAAGCAAATGCACTTGTAAAATGCAGCAATTAAAACGCCTGCATTACGGTGCTCATAAACCCAGAGAGTGACCTTGGGTAAGCACCCTCTCCGTGTGGGGAAATCAGGGTTGGGGGGGAGTCAGACTCGGGGGAGCGGCAAGTCTGCAATTTCTCGTGCAGCGACTGTGAAGCGGCCCGAGCTTATTTTGGGAAATATTCCATTTTGCGTCTAAGATTCTCCGCCTGGAAAGCAAAATGGTTGGGAACACAAAGCGGAGGCAGCCTATCCCATGACAGCCGCCTGTAATAGCGCGACGGCGAGCTACATATTTTTAAATCGCGGTGAATGTTTATTGTCAGAAATCTGAAAGCAGCGGAGGCTGTCGTCCCGGGCTGGCTCGGCCCAAAAAACTCGCAGTGATCCTGCCGCGAGTCACGTGACTTCGCGAGACACAAAGTACATTTCTATGTTCAAATCCCTCTGCTAGCTAAAGGTCTGAGAGCGTCTGAGCGTAGTTTACAGTCTGTGCTTATAGTCTGTGCCTGAGAAACATCTGGAAATGCAGTTTAGCACATTACAGCATAGGACTTTATTGAAAGTCCTTGGTGCTTTTCATTTGATTACTCGCTGCGTGTAATTATTCTTTGACCACACCAGCAAACCTATATCGACGTGTCTGAAGTCGCCAAGGGGGAAAAAATAACCATTAATAGTGAACAGTGCCAGAAACTTGCATTGCCATGGTTACCCAATATCGAGATAGTAATACAATAACAGTATAATAGTTCAAAAGCATTCCGTCATGACCTCTTGGTACGAGAGCTGCTCTGGTGAGGCGGGGCCATGTCATGCTGCGGAATAACTCAATAGCAGCATTTTTATATAGCGCCCTTCCCAACTGAGTCACCCCAGAGCACTTAGCAAAGGGTTAACAAGAGCTGCATGACAGATTAACATAGCAACAGTTAAAGCGATATGGTTGTAAAGATTCTAGGAAAATTGGGGATTTGCAAAAGGAGAGGAGGAAAAAAAATTCCTTGGGGGGCCAAGGGCAGATGGCAACCCCCCCACCACTCCCCTGAGCATGCTAACATTATACAGTCTGAGAATGAGTGTGAGTGTTTAGGGGGAATGCAGCCCTTACGCTGAGGCTGGGGGGGTCAGCATGGCTGTGCCGGCGTCGATAATGTCAAGGAGCTAAAGACATGGAAGGTTACCCTGAGAGGGAGGGAGGGAGGGGTCTTCTCAGCCCCCCTGGGCCACACTGGGCTACGCGGCGCGAGACCCCATCCTTCAGAAGGACAGTCCCGTCGGGCCAGTGGGATTTACCGTATTTCCCGTGGAAACAGTACCCAGCTAAAGACTGCAGACCGTCACGAGCTGGAAAGGCGGGGCTTTGAAAATTCAAAAGTGTGTTTGGCACTTGGCGCTCCTTGTGCGCGTTACGGGGGCATGCGGGGGGGGGGGCAGGAATCATCACGGCATCACAGTGTTGATTGCTTTTAACGACACCAGTTCGCAGATTCGAACCGAAAATAAACCCAGCTAATTTGCCCGGGTGGTGCCATTTTTCACACACGGCTCCCGTGGGTTTAGTGAGACACCGCTTTTACGAGTAGGAATCCATTTTGAATGATTCTGGCGGGCAGTTAGTTAGCGGGGCGTATTATGGCGGGAAAGGGGGGCAGATAGGCTGCGGGGCGGTATGATGTCATGGAGCGGAATGTGGGTTGACCTGCCCATGCCACCCGTGCCAGCGTTTGATGAGGGAGAACGTCAGAAGGACGACCACCCCCCCCCGCCCAGCACCACCGTTTGCAATTATCCGAATGTGAATCCTTAACGACGCCGAATCATTGCCCCCCCCACCATTGCCCAGGAACCAGTGACCCCAGAAGGAAGCAGATCATCGTGGGTCCTCCCCCGGATGACACCCACCCTCTGCATGTCCCCCCATGCCCGTCTACAGGGAAAGCGCTGAAATATTCATTTACAGAGGGAAAGATGAGGCAGGGGTCTCTGGACTACAGACAGCCACCGGCTTTGCTTTGAGGCACGGCCGGTGGGGGGGGCGGGGGGTGTTTCCACTTGCTGAGGTCTCCTGCCACTCCGTCACTTTAATGGCGTTTTCAACCTATCACATCAGGTTAACGTCACTGGCGTCGTAGAGGATGGGGAGGGGGGGGTGCGGCCCTCCCTCCACTCCGAGCTTCTGTTTTTCCCCTGGACGCGGAATTTCCCAGAGCCGCTGCTATCCCCGGAAACATGGCTGACAGCCCAAATGATGCGAAAATCTGCTAAATAAATCAACTGATGAATGTAGCTTGCAGTTAATGTTTAGAATTTACAATCTGCAGTTTACAATCCCCTGTCCCAATAATCGTTTAAGTCAACATCTATTTCTCTCCATTTCCCTAAAATAAAAATGTGGGCGAGGGCCGGCGCTGTGGCCGCACACCTCGAGGACAGGGGATCGAATCCCGGCACCCGCAGTGTGTGTGACACTTTGCGCACCCTCCCTCGGTCTGTGGCGGCTTCCTCTGGATATTCCAGTTTCCTTCCGCAGTTCCAAAACATGCAATTACATTTCTAAATTGCCCCCAGTGGCGGCTCTAAACTGCCCTCAGTTTGGGACTTTGGGTGCGTGTGCACTGGAATGGACTGGCAGCCCAGTATCTGGCCCTCTCTCGTGCCCCGAGTTTCCTGGGACATGCTCACGGTGACTCTACCCTGGGGACCTGGTTAGAGAAAATGACTGTTGTGCAGAAATGCCCATACTTAATGAATATGACGTGTGAAAAATTAAATGCCTTCCCTGTTAAAGGGAAAAGCCAGACACTGAAATTAGGTGTAAGGGTTACTAACAGTTCTGAAGATTATTACACTGACATGAGGTGCAAAGAAGTGCTTAGGTTAACAGATAAAAAATAGGGCTGCAAGCCAGAGCCCAGCCTGTCTTCCGAAGCTGTAGCCCAATGCATTCTGGGAATATTTGTCAGGGTGAGGCAGGGGGGGTTGAAGTAAAATCCATTATTTGTAAGATTTTATGTTCCCCTCTTCTTCAGTGCCTGGATTTCTAACGAGCGACCGGCGTGTGAGCGTGACGGTGCACGTGCGTGTGTTCCGCGTGACTCTTTTATTACTCCACATTATCGCTTTATTTTGGCCTGTTTTTTTGTTATCTGGCTGCCTCTATCTGCCCCCCCCAGGCTCACCTCTTGTTTCCTGCTGAGTGGTACAGGAGAGGGACGGCTCTTCCTCTGAGGCCTTATCAGCGCCAGCCACGGCCCTCGTTCCAGCTTCTGGTCCGCGGCGTCCGCCAGGTCTCACCCCACGCAGTAGCTGCACGCCGCGGAGGACAAATTAAGGTCCCACTTCTTAACTCCTTTTCCTCCGTTTTCAATTTGTCTTTCTGTCTCTTTTATTTCCCAGCTCGTTCTTTTATCCTCTCATTAAATAAACCCATATCGGCTAAGGCTCCTTTGCTGATACCACAAAGGAAGTGGTGTGCTGTAAATACAGGTGACCTCAGAATGGAAAGGTGACCTTTGTCTCTCGTCCAGCTCGGCATTCCTATCTCCATGCCCGGATCATTTACCTGCGGATACCTCATGGCCTCTCGGCCGGATGTAGCCTGCCCCAAGTCCCAGTCGGTCATCTGCTGCAGTTCAACCGCAGTTCAAAATTATTACATAAGTCACCTACTGAAAACAATGTATATATTTTCCAGTGAGATGGTATAAGTATTGTCAATCTATTGTCCAAATACCGCAAAGCAATAAAATTGGCCCTTTGGGTTATATTTCATGTTCATATGTTCGGTCCTATTTGGGGGCTTTAATTTCGATTGGTGACTAGATAACATGTGAAAACAATTAAATATAAACAAAAAAAGCCATTCTTGTTACATCTGCAAGATTCCCAGAATTCTCTGCAAGGCCAAGATCAGGTATTGCTCTCCTCATCCTTACTGGCTAAGCAGCCATTAAACTTTATTTCAACACTGCGGTTTTCCTTGGGTTCTTCGTTTCTGAACAACTTAAACAATTAAAATGATGACACCTGGAATTATTTTAATTAACAGCTACACGGATAGTTATCTCACCTCATGCTTGTCGGCCACATCTGCTCACATCTCTGTGAGTCTGACTGTCAGCCCTAAATTATATCCTCTCCATGAGTTAGAAGGAGAAAAATCACAAGACAAAAGATATTCAGCCCATGTGTATTTGTTTTATATTTTTCCCCTGGGAATGGCTGGTTTTTCTTAGCAGGCTGCTGCTATGAGGCACTTTTAAAACTGCGAGCTCTCAAACAGATGCAGAGAAAGCATCTGTCAATGGAAGGGGACATTCCATCCATCCATCCATCCATCCATCTACCTTCTAACTTCCATTCCTGGTCAGGGTCATGTCCCCATCCCTGGCAGCACAGAACTGTGTGACATTTGGTCCCCACAATGTGATTTATACACCCCATTTGGTCCCCACAATACACAACCCACACACACACATACACACACACGGAACTGTGGGCAGGACTGGAGTGCACTACCTTAGAACCATGAGCTCTTAGGGTGGCCCAGTGAGCCGGCTGGCCAGCACAGAGGAGACAGATCCAGTAAGGGACGGGGCTTCACGGAAGAACCGCGCGTCGAATAAAAGCGCATATAGCCTCAAGCAGACATGTTTTTTATTGAGTCAGACAGACACGTCAAGGTGTGGATGGCGGACAAGGCGGGAGGTTCATTCGGGGGTCTCGCTTTTTTTAGCGTCCTCCTAGCAATTCGCCACTGGGCCACGTACAGGCGAAGCCGGCCTCGGAGACGGCTGGGAGGGGAGAGCACGGTGCTCAGACCGAGGGGGGGGGGGGGGGGGGGGCGGGGGGGGTGT
>JAODKN010000037.1:20791495-20805793 GCA_026774425.1 Petrocephalus zakoni
CACGCCACGCCATATAATGCAAACACTGTGCGAGGCGCATGGAGATGCACGCCACGCCATATAATGCAAACACTGTGTGAGGCGCATGGAGTTGCACGCCTCGCCATATAATGCAAACACTGTGCGAGGTGCATGGAGATGCACGCCACGCCATATAATGCAAACACTGTGCGAGGCACATAGAGATGCACGCCACGCCATATAATGCTTGTCTTTTTCTGGTCATTTCACTTCGCTTTTTTTGTTGTGCTTGTTCTTCCCCACTAACGTGCGACTGGTTCACATCGCCGCCCAAACCGCCTCATGCCGCCAACTGGTTTTTTTTTTTTTTTCCTCCCCAGCGAGCCAAGATGAGGCTCTGGTGACATAAACGCTGAGCTGGCAGGGGGGGAGGGGGGGGGGCTGGCTCCCGGCTCTTCATTCAAGAGTCAGAACACATTCTCACGTCCGTGAGATGTGCTCCAGGATGAATGGTGCTGGCAAAGCAGCAAATCGGCTCTCCCTCGCCACGGTTAACGATTTCTGTCTCAGGCTGGGTCCTCCCCGGCAGGAATAACACTGGGCATTATTTATCAGGCAGCTTTGGGACAGCCTCTATAGCCCTTCGGGGGTGCGCCACTCGCCGACGCTCCATCTGGGTCTTATCATTAGAAATCATAAACCCCCATTGATAGATTATGACATTTTACAGCAACTGGAGGGGAGAAAGTTGCATTCTTAGATGGATGAGGATCCCACAAGTTTGTTTTGTTTCTTTAACAATGAAGATGTGAGACTGAACTGCACCCATGCAGAGACTATGGAGGGAAGCCAAGTATCAGCATAGCAGAGACAACAATGGTGGTAAAGTCCTCGGTCAATCTATGGAACCACCCCCCCCCCCTCCCCCCCGCAACCATCAGCAATTCAGAGAAACGTCACAAATAAGTGCAATCTTTAATCTAAATTACCGCTAACTTGGGTGGCACTGTGGTGCAGTGGTTTACACTGTCACCTCTGAAACCAGGGTTTGAGTCTCCGCCATGGCTCCCTGTGTGTGGAGTTTGCAGGTTCTCCCCGTGTCATCGTGGGCTTTCCTCCAGGTACTCCAGTTTCCTTTCACAGTCCACAAACATGCTGAGGTTAATTGGAGTGATTAAATGGCCCCATAAGTGTGTGCGTGAATGGTGTGTGAGTGTGCCCTGCACGGATTGTTCCCTGCCTTGTGTTCATAGACTCCCCGCAAACCGGAATAGGACAAGTGGTTATAGAAGATGGATGGATGAATGCTAACTTGTCCCACTGCCTCATGAAATAGTGGCATAATTCACATGTGGAATCACAAGATACGTATTTGCAGTGGTATTGAAGTACATGTTAGGATCTCAGCCACAGTCAGTATTGAGAGAATCCACAGGACGCATGAGAAGCTGGAGATATTCTACTTATTCTGATGTAGATTCTTAAGGAAATGGCCTGATTTAAGATCAATGGAAGTCATTAATGCATCCAGCCAAGTCACATAGACATTCTTAGTGTTTCCAATACATCCTTAACAGAAAATAGCTTTGGCAGCATCTAAAAGCTAGTCCTCGATTGGCTGAATCATTAAGCCACCTTGTTCTCCTGGATTTGCAGACAGCCAATCAACAGCCTATTTTCATCACAGAAAAGTTCAATGAGCAGTGGATTATCCTTGCCGTAGGGTTGGTTCCCCAATGACTCTGACTCAAATTTAAATCCATAATTATTTACAAATCCAACACTGATAATAGGCTAATTTGGGGGCCGCGCTGTGCATTAGCAAAAGTATGGCATACATTCAGATCCTGAATAAACATACCTCTTCAGAATATTCCCACACAGAAGCTAAACGACATAAGAATGTTTTTTATTTTTTTAACAAGCACTCCTATAAATCACTTCTTTGTAAAGACATGCATGAAAACTGTTTCCCTGCAATCTCCTTCCTCAGTGAGCCTGGGGCTGTAGGACGCTCCGACTGATTGAGGAGAATTAAAATCTCAGACATGCATGCATATGTGGCGCTTATCCAACTCTGCCGTGACTCAACGCACAGCCACGTCGACTCCGGTCTCCCAAAGAGCAGCAGACTGCAGACTGCAGGTTCCCCCACGACGTGTTTACAGCCCGGCCAACAAAACCGCTCTTAGACTCCCGCCACACATTTCGTATTCCGTTTGCGCTTGTGGCCTGTCACAGACACTTCCTCAAATTGATTTAACGTAATATCCCCTAAATTTCTTGACCACTTATACCTAAATGCATCGCCTATTTTCTCCCGACATGCTACTTAGATAATACCTCTGCGTTTCTCCATTATAAACGGTCTGAGACACAGTTCTGCTTGTTAGCAGTGCGTGTGTTTGCTTCAGATATTCAGCTGTTCACCTGTTGACAGCTGCTACCATTATCAGAATAGAAAGACTGCAGCCACCTTAGTAGCTAATACACACAAGCCTGCAATCTATCAATCACTTATTAAAACTCAATCTGATGTACTGTGCCTGACATATGTTTATTACCACCACCCAGGGGCCTTTTATCTCTGCTAAAACAGGCTTTGAATTTGCTTAGAGTGCTCCTGCTTTAGTAGATAATGCACGTTTACTTTTTGCCTTAAGCCTGGCTTCCAGAACCTCAGAGGAGAGCGAGTGTAATTCCAGCTACCTTCTGGCCACGTGTCCCTTCGTGGACAGGCCAGCGTCCTGCGCAGGATCTAATAAAGTCCACGGCCATGGCAGATTGGTTAAAAGGGGCCGATGCGAAGATTCGGTACACTCTGTCCTTTCTGAGCATCGCCCGGAGATCTTGGACCAGCGCTATCCTGCAACCTGTCCAAGGACCATCACCAGCATCATATTTTTGTCTGCTGTTAACATGTCAGACTCATTCTGACATCCGTTAG
This sequence comes from Petrocephalus zakoni, assembly GCA_026774425.1. NCBI lineage: Eukaryota > Metazoa > Chordata > Actinopteri > Osteoglossiformes > Mormyridae > Petrocephalus > Petrocephalus zakoni. The sequence continues at coordinate 20,794,404 of JAODKN010000037.1, forward strand.
GCCGTATATAAATATTTCTGGACGTCTTATACTATTTCGGTGCCTATCTTCCGGTGCAGTTCTTTTTTTCCCCATCAGAACACATTGTATATATCTCACTCCACCTGTTGTATGTGTTTGTTTCTGTCTCCTTGCTGCGATCGCCTAATTAATTGCTCTCCGTCCATAAGGAAGTGTATGACCCTCATATATGACCCTCACCTACCACTCCTGTATTTGCACTTTTTATTCTGATGTTGTCGAAACCCCCGCTGCCGACCCGTCTTCTAGCAATGTGCTCTCAGTGAGAAACGTTGGCTTACGTGATATCATGCGACCCCCCCCCCCCATCTGCTCTGCTAAGGAAAGTTCTCGAGTCACTCATACACCCACTGCTCCTAAGCAGAGAGGTATAGAGTTTAGGTTAGGGACTGCCTTTCTCCATCTCACCCCCATACGAGGCATTTTCGCAAAACAACCCCCTGCCCCGGAGCCACAGCAACCTGGACCTCTATTGATGGTGTGGAGAGGTACTTAGAGGCCCGGTGGGCCGGCGTAGCCACACTTATCCCACACGAGGATTGTGTGTCAGCCGCAGATTAATTATTAACCTGTTTATATTTAACGCGACTGAGAAAATGACTGGAGGCTGTTTGGATGGGAGGGTAGAGAGATGGGGGGTGTTGGGAGGGCAAAGGATACGGTTTCGCTGATTAGGGGCCTGGCGGGAGAGTGCGTTACAGCTGGGGGGGTGCAGACAAAGGAACTCAACTCTGTGTTTCAAGTGAAACCTTTTCTTCGGGCTGCCTCGGGAGTGGGGGGGTTAAGGAGTTGGCAGGGAGGGCAGGGCAAGGGCCATACGGGGCACGGGCGATCTATTGCCCTCCATGAACACGGGAGGCTGGGAAGGGGGAGAGGATTTAGGACTGGGCCTGGCCAGGGAGCTTTAGGAGGGCGGCTGAGAGGCCTGGAAGGTATTTACGGGGAATAGTAACCCTCTGTTTTGGGTCATCCACACCGCAGTTCTGAGAAGAAGCTTAGGCGATAAGAGAAATCTTAGCCGGCTCTAATGAGAATGAGTGAAAAGCTGGCCGCCCGGGCAGCTCGCGTGACTCGATCACCGTGTGCAGCCGTCGGTGCTGCACTGGACGCAAAGTTCAAAAACACCAGCTGGCCCACCATTCGCATTTGGGCTCTCTTTCTCTTTGGAGGCTCTCCTTCGATGAGAAATTCTGAAAGTCCGTGTTCACCTGCCTCCGGAACGTTGCCGTCTTCCACGCAAGCAGAAGCCACTGGGATGGGACGCGGCCGCCCCTCACAGCGGTGTTGAGTGATCCTGCCAACCTCCTCCGATGGCAGACATTTCTCCATCGGAAGTCGGCCTTTCCAGGTCCCTCTCTTCTGTTTTCATTTTACCAAGGAAACACGGATAAAATAACAACAAAGGGTTTCCCTTTTCAACCTACACAGCCGGCCGGTTCGTGCTAAGCTTCTCACTTAAAGGTTCAACAGCGGCGACCTCGACGAAAGGCCAAGCAGCACGGCTTCTGTTTCCCCGCCTCTAGTCATTCTGAAATATTTATCAGCCGTACTTCCTGCCAGTGTTTTTCTATCTTTATGAAAGAGACCAAAAGAATGATATCGTGTTTATACTCGTGTGCTGTCAGTGAGAAGCTGAAAGAGCTTTTGTGCAAATGCACGGGTATGAATGTAGGCCTGTGTTTGTGTTAAAGGAACATTCCGATTCCGGAATATTCCCTACCCTCCCTTCCCCCTTGCTCTGAGGTGGCAGGCATCTCTGGATAACCGTGGGTGGCTGACACAGCTGGTACTCAAAGCACAGCCTGGCCTACAGGACTCACCCTGGCCTCACAGCAGACACAAAGCCTCCAAAGACCTCTCCCTCTGTTCATTACAGTACATCATGCCCACGTTTGGTTTTCCATTGGCCCCTGCTTTTTGGCTCAGCTTTTGATTGGTTCCGATCTCCTCTTGCTGCCTGGCTATGGTGCATTGTCTCGCCGGATTGGCTGATAAAAGCAGGAGGTGGGAGACACGTGTCCTGTAGGTCTGCAGCATGGCTCTTCCATGCCGGCAACAGGTTGTCTCCTCAACGCAATACGCCGGCAACCAGCTAAAGCACCGCAACCGGCTTAAGCTCTGTCCTCCGTGGTGGATCACATCTGCTGGTGGACGGACTAAAAACCTCAGCTGAAAGACTGGACAGTGCTGTCATTCTGGGAGGTATTAATGCCCAAACTGATCTCCCAGGCTCCCAGGCTGCAGCTAACCCCCCCCCCCCACCACCACCACACCCCTTTAATGATGAAATCACACTTTGAATGCCAGTGTGCTTCTCCAAATGCCAGAGTCCTTCAACAACCACCCCCCTTTTGATAATGTCACAGTGTGAAAGGCTGTTTAGCGTCTCCCAGCACTGTGGCCCCTTGGATCCCAGCCCCGGGTCCAGCAGGAACATTGGGAAGCCCGTTTATACATCCTCCCACGAGGTCAAAGCGACAAGGCGGTCGCCCACCAACAGGCAGCGTAAGACGCGGCCTTCCGATCGAAGGCCTAACGCAGCAGCTCTGGACTGTTAAAACAAATGTCCCAGGGAAGGTAAGTAGTGGGGGAATTAGGAAAAAGCGGAGAGTGCGACGTGGTCGGGGGCCTCGGAGGACAGAGCGTCCTGCCTTCTGCCATGCTAACCAGATTACAGGTCACGTGATATATGCACTGACCCCCAACACCGCCTGCCCCACCTGGTCTCTGCAAATTTCCCAGGTGTGGGGGCTTTTGTGTCAGGGTGCTGGCGTCTAACCTCTGCCCGTCCACAGAAGCACGTCTTCTCCTGGCGGTCGCGGGCGGAGGAATGCAGCGGCCTTTGGTTTGCAAATCCAGCCGCCCCTTTGGATGCCTGTTACCACCTTTCTTGTTTTAGTTTTTTTAAGAAGGGGCGGTGACTTTAAATAGCCCAGTATTTAACAAATGAAACCTTGTCAATGTTTAATACCAAAGGCCCACAGCGCCCTGGACAGGAACTGGGCTGCCACCTCAGCATCTCCGGGCCCCTGAAGGAGACTGCCGTTCCCGTGGGCGGTTTTGGGGAGTGACGACGAGGACTTTTCTGCCCGGAAGTACTTAGCAGACACAGGTCAACAGCAAATGGCCAACTAGGCAGCAGCTCTGCTCTCCTCCGTCACGCTCCTCTAATTCTGTCTAATTTGTCATTACCGTCGATTACACTATCGTTCCCTGAGCCCGACACTCAACGAAATTGCCAATCAGCGACTGAAACTCTGTTGTACTGTTTTTTGAAGAAAAAAAAGAATGAACGGCCGAGGGAAGTTGGAAAGATGCCTGGAGTGGTGTTTCCTTACTGGCCGCCATATGTGTCCTGTTATAATCATGGGCGGGGGGGGGGTGTCTCTTCAACTATTTTTTTTCTTTTCTGCCCAATACCTTGAGATCAAAGAGCCAGTAAATCTCCCCAGCGAAGTCGGATCACAGCCCGCCCGCTCTAAGACGGTAAGAGTGATTCATTCTGGGTCCCCGAGGTGCTCCGGAAAACTCCTCAGATCAACCGCTTTCATTGTGTCAAGAGGGCATCTGACTGAGCTGGTGATTACGACCTCAGTCCCCCCCCGAGAAAACAGGAGCACACCACACAGTAAATAACACACCGGCAGACATTCGGAAAATACAGCCATACCAGTGTGCCGTGGGTGGGGGGGATATCGTCCCCCGAGGGAGACTCACTCTCTGCCCCCAGGGAGCATATTAACACCACTGGGAAGGTGATCCCCATGTGGAGCTCGATTTCACAGGGGGTCCCATCACCAGAGAGGAACAGCCCGGCCTCTCAGACGTGTGCGGGCTCATCGCATCGCCCCATGTGACGGGCCCCCGATCCGTGCTCCTGAGTCTGCATCGCTGGCGCTGATGAGCTGCCCGAGCACAGAGGGAGGGGGCTGTCAGGTCTCCCTGGGATAGATATATAGGAAGGAGGGATGATCATTTAAAAATAAAATACGTAAATAAATGTTGTACGACATAGTAATATAAGAACAATACAATAAAAATATAAAAAATGGTAACGCAATACATGAAATAAAATTAAAACAGAGTCAAAAGATGTAAAAGAATAAGCTAACAAAAGCCTGAAATGATTAAAAAATGGCGTAGTTAGTAAAATAACGAAAGTGAATAATGATAAGGGAGAACAGGAAAATTAAGTGAAATATCTTAATCATTAAGAACCTATTAAGAAGCCCATCTAAGACACGGGAAATGCAGAACCTCCACAGAAAAGCAGGACTAACCCAATGACCAATAATGACCAAAGGCCCCTCAGACACAATGGCGGGCCAGCACCTGTATTTGGACCCGGGCCGAATCCAGTTCTAACCCCAGTGGGACTTGGACCCCCCCCCCCATCGCCCACTCTGCTGACTCTCCCAGTAACACTAACAAGGTAAGCTAACAAGGCCCAGCTGGGTTTCATAGCCTAGATGTTACCCAAGGGCCGAGGGCTAAGGATTGCTCACCATGGCAACACAAGCACTCACCCCAGTCCTGACCCCCCCCCCCCACCACAAAAACATAAGAAAATCCTTTTTCCGACACTGGAAAACTGAAAGCGATCCTCCAAAGGCTTCAAAGAAGGTAATCAAGCCGCACACCTGCAATGCAGCCTTCTACGGAAGTATGGATTACAGATGGAGTTTTAGGGTGCAGGGAAAAATGTCTTAAAACATCCAGGGGTGACGGACCATGGTCACGTGACCTGGGGACTGAGCGAGGCAACAGCAGACCTGATGGATCCATTCCCCAGACACTGTTGGTATAACAGGTCTAAAATGGATAAATGATGAGGTATGTTACCACATCCAAGTCATTAGCGTCTATTAGACTAATTATAATAGCTAAACAGAGACATGTATCTCCCAAAATTAATAGCGCTGCATGGTATATGGGTGTGAGTGCAGTGTACCAAGATCACCTTTTGTATGAAATATTGAAATTGAATAGTGTTTCCCATTAAGGGTCTCAGAATGTGTCAGAAGTTTAAATCCCCAGGGATCTCGACGTTAACATAGCAAGCCCACAGGGAAAATTACGTTTGGCTCAGGAGCGGCCCAAACCAAGAGGGAATGCTGTTATCGACACGAACGTTCCGATAGAGCGCCACCTATGGGTGGAGCACAGCCCTGCCGGCGTAATTGGTACCACAGGAATGGAATCAGGCAGGCTTAAGAGTCACGTATCACCTGCATACGCGCCGCTTTGTCTGGAGGGGGCGCTGATCAGCATGCCGCTCAGAGCGGGGAGCCTTTCGAACACCGCGATCGATAGAGCGCTCCGGATTGGGGGGGGGGGGGTGGTCGCTTTATCTCCCTCCATTACTACCAGCCAGTGCCTTTCTTCTTCTCTCCCGCCTCTCTCTCCTTCTGCCCCTTCATCTGCTCAGTGCTTCATCGGAGAATGTGGAGTTTGTTAGTGATGGAGCTGAGGGACGCTGTTGCTGATGGCGTATAGAGCCATTAAAGCGGTGGCCTATTTTCCTCTTTTACACTTTCGCTATTTCCCCGTATTTGACACTTTCACTATTCCCCCGTGTTTTACATTTTCACTATTCCCCCGTGTTTTACATTTTCACTATTCCCCCGTGTTTTATATTTTCACTATTCCCCCGTGTTTTATATTTTCACTATTTCCCCGTCTTTTACTCATTCACTATTTCCCCATCTTTTGCTCATTCACCATTTCCCCATCTCTTACACATTCACTATTTTCTTGTCTTTTATGCTTTTACTCTTCTAAAATAAACAGCCCCCGTAGTGTCGCCTTGCACGAATGTGCCCACTCTACTTTCTGAGATGGCAGAGGTGTTCAGACCCCTGATCTGTGCCTGCCGTGCTCAGCCCTTGCTGTCATTATGAGAAGCAGGAGGGCTTAACAATTTCCTGCTGCCTTAACCTTTAACAATTCTTAGAAAATAGCGATGGATAATGGCTGTTTGCTAGCATTGGCTATTCTGTTAATTTTATCCCTTTTTAAAGTCTTTTTCCCCTGCACCAGGATGCTGGATGAGTTCCAAGCAAGCAAACAAGACTGTCATTATGAAGACATATGAATAGCAAAATAATTCCTAATTAAATATTTTAAGCTGGTGACGAATAATAATTACGGCCAGCACAGCTGGGCGGCCCTGGATCCTCTGCCAAAGCGTGAGTGCATTCATCCTGCGGCGAGTCTCCAGTGTGCCCATCAGCAATGCCGAAACGCTTCTCAGCCGCATCACCCAGCCGAGACCTTCTCTCAAATCACTCGTGACGCATTTCTGAAGGAAAGCTGTGTTTCCTGTCAGCCCCGCGTCCGTGTTAGCGTGGCACGCGCCTGTGTTAGCGCGGCCGTGTTAGCGCAATCCGATCATCACCTGCATCTTTCTGGGCCGGCCTTGCTTACACTCACCGCCATCAGGCCGTTGTCACGGCCCCGATAAGTTCCGGATGCCCTCAGAATTACAGCCCTGAGTGGCCTCAGGAGCAAGATGAGCCAGAGCCAGGCCTCCGGTGCCCGAGACGCGTCGGGATCTGCTTAAACATCATGGGGGCTGGTACTGTTAGCTAGCACAGCCTCGCCATGTCACGCCACGCGTGATGGGCAAGCAGCAATGAAAAATAAATAATACACATAAAAAACAGCAGCCGACTCCCTGGGGGCACATGGAGGAGGGTGATGAGGGTTAATATTGGATTTTGAATGAGGCAATTTATAGCTTTATACAGCAGGCAAGCAAGGACTTTGTTTCCAGGGACCGTTTCATGGGTCAGTGAGATTGACAGAATTAGATTTGGAGCAGCCGTGGGAGGGGATGGAGATGGTGTGCGGTGTGTCGGGGGTGTGGGGGGGGTGCTATAGGCCTGCATGACTTACCTGGAGTTCCGCTTGTTCACGATTCCCACCCTTTAATACACGGTGTGTAATCCCTTAACTGAGCAGCTAGTACAGTCTGTACATGAAAGTCTCGCTCCGGGCGGGATGGGGGGCAGAGATGACTGACACAGGGGGTGGGTGGGGACTGAGGGGTGCGGAATTTAACAAAACTGTGGGATAGTAAGAAAAAAAACTGCTGTGTCAGCTTCAGCAGAAAGACGCAGCTTTAGGTGCCGAGAAGGCCTTTGGAGAGCCGCGGGGACTGGCCACCAGGCCCCGGGGTTGAGGAAATAAACAGGGAAATCTGTCAGTGCAGGTTCTCACCCCCCACCCCCCCCCCAAGACGTCCACACTGCCTCATTTTTACAGCGCAGTAAAATCTTTGTGATCTAGGGGGCCACATAATAGCGAGCGCACATCATGATCTATCTACAGAGGCGTACAGTGTAGAGCCTGCTATCCCTGATCTGGGAAGAGAGACAGTGCGTAATCTTATCAGGATCGCCCAGCCTGTAATGCGTAACCCCTCATCTGTGAAGTGCATAGCGAGAAGAAGATCTCGCCTCTGAGCGGAGCGCGGTAAGTAGTGTACAGCCCCCGACCTGCAGGCCGTACAGCAAATAGGCTGAAGCGACTTGTGGGGGGGCCCAAGACAGGCACAGTGCACGCAGAGCTCCCATAGACAGATGCTACAGCAGAGGCCGGGAGGCGGGGGGGCACTGACATCCAGTGCAGGGTGGGGAGGCTGGGGCCTTCTGCATTCAACAGGAAAAAAAAATGTTTAATAATGATAATAATTAAAGTTTTTTTTTGTCTCTTGCCGCTCGAGCTTCGAGTTTTTGTGTCTTTGCCAAAATGACAAAAAGGCTTTTAAAGGGGAACTCGAATGGAGGGAAATTGCTTCCTGGATGTGAGCGGCTCAGTTCTGCAGATTTATTTTTCGCATTTTTCTTTATTCCAGGGCAGAAATTAAGCGATCAGAGCCCGAATCTGACAGCTGTGCAGCTGTGATAAGGCAGCGCGTTAGAGTGGCAGGCGTCCTCCGTGCTGAGCAGCCCCTTCAAAGGGGTACCTGTCCCAGCCGCTCCAGGTGCCAAACACCAGCGCCCACCATGAGCGCGCTCAGCAACCCTGCATCTACAGCTATCCTGACCAGGACAGGCAGCTAGAAGATGGGTGGGTGGGTGGACATTTTGATCTTCTTTTTCACCATCCATCTAAATATTTTAATAATGGTTAATCTGTACCCTGACCATTGGTAGTAGAGTGGTGCTGTCGCAGAGACTTCCACGGCGCTGTGCAGTTTTCAGCCTCATTGCAATTGGCTTTGGGTATGTTATCTTCCTCACAGAACTAGAACCAACAATCATCTGGTGCTGCACAACCTTCACTATTAAGCCACCTGTCGCCTCTATGCATTTTTTTAAGAAACCACATGAGAAAATGTGATATCCAGGTGACTCATTCCAGGACTGTGCATTGCTGCCTTTCTTTCTAACCCACTTTTTCAAATTCTGTTTCTCAGCCCGAGTCTATAATTTGAGGGTACTCTGATTATCCAACACCTGATCTGATTACCTTCATATTCCTCTTAGCCTGCACTGTTTATAATGAGGCGTGTATCTTCAGTTAATATCCCCACTGATACAGAGAATGCTGACTCACCACTTCCCTGCAAATCGCATCGTTTGTCTAAGAAGTCAATTTGTGGTTTCAACACCTGTGAGTTTTTCTTTTTTTAAAAAAAGAAAATCAGCGATAAGAAGTCCTGCCTGTAGTGACTTTGTGGTTTCCACAGCGCTGTGCCCCGAGAAGGATTATCTCCAATTCTCGCATTATCCTGAGGTTACCGAGACATTTCACTTTTGTCCAAAGTGACCAGTATGTTTTCCTATACATACTTCTGCCTATGAATCTCACAAACATGGGTAAAGCAGGTCAGACGCAGTACCCATCAGAAAGGTAAAGAGTGGAACCTTCCCAGCAGCTGTCAGCCAACCAGACTCTGCCTCAGAAATGTCACATGACCCAGAGCTGCATAATGGCTGCCACAAGGAATTTGGGTGATCAAGGTCAGAGTCTGTGCTCGCAGCCCTCCGCCGATCCCCGCCGGCTCTGCATCTCCTTGAGGCTTTTCGTTCCGATCTTCTGCTTTCTCCCAGTAAACAGATCTCCGTCTCCCGACGGTAATCTCATTTGTCATCTGACTCGCCTGACTCGCAGGGATTTCTTAATCGCCTGGGCCGTGCCGATCGGGAGCTCGGGAGAGAGGCCCCATAAAAACGGCGAGGCGGGGGAGCCGAGGCAGGGAAGTGCTCCGCTTGGTGCTGGCTGCTGGCGTTACGGTCGGGCTGGCAGCGCGATCCTGCCAGTACCTGCTTGTCTGCATAAAAAAACGACGCTTCAGATACTCATCGAGGCAATTTTCCCTCTTCGGGAACTTAATTTCCCGTATTTCCAGTGTCCGTGAAATTCATAAAATGAGTTCTGGAAGTCACCTGGAGCCCGAGCGGGCCGCCCACCGATGTCCCGCTCGGGTCTTACTCGCGTCGAGTCAGACACAAACGGCCACAATCTGGTCACGCCGGAATCGATTACCAATTCGCAGTCTTGCGAGGACAACACGGGGGGATTTATAATTGGGTTAAATGAAGATTAAATGAAAGGGTTGTTTGTAAACTTTTAAGTTTTTTTTTGTTTATTTTGCTTTCCTTTGTGTTTCTCCTGCTTCCTTTGTGTGCCGAATGAGTTTTCTGTCCTTTTGATGAAGACGCGGTCTGAGGAAGACGAAACGACTCGCAACACACCTTTTACAGCACACCCAGCGGCGTCCAGCGGAGTCCTTTAAATCCCCTTAACTTCAAACAATACTTTACTGCAGCCACTGCTAAATATACTCATTTGCACAGATGACGTATGGTGCCATTGTTTAAGGCGATATACGGCCACCACATGGCTATTTATCATGCCCATTTCTTGCTGGTGAAAATGCACCGTCATGGCGTGCGCAGGTGCCACGTCGTGATTAAAGAACGCCAGCCAAGGGCTCCTCGGAGCCCCAGTGTTTCCTCATCTCTCACTTCTTTTCTCCACTTCTGTAGCCACAGCTGCTCGCCGGATGGCTCCTCTCATTTGGAAATCAGCTACAAAACTCGATGGAGGTTGAATGCTGACCTTGGACCTTCTACCTTTCATGGATCAGGGCTTCCAGGTTACTCTGGCCTCATTTTGCTTCCATGGAAGGAATAGGCCGCTCGCTAATAAAGGACAGACCCTCATGGTGCTTTCTGGGACAATAGGCTGCTCTAACATGTCCACCTGAGGCCACCTGAGGCCTCCGCACCCTGAGGCCTCTGGCCCCTGCTCTCAGAAGATCAGCCACACGGCCTACAGAGCCGCTCAGAAATATCAGAGCCCTGGAAGAGCATCCATACCGTTTCCAGCCGTAAAGCTGGAAATTCCTGCTCTGCTGACATTAACCATTTATACTACAATGCAGATGCTTAGCTGTAAGCTTCTGCTGTCCCAAGGGGCCAACAACATATAACGAGAGGACTTAGGGTTAAGAGCCAGCTCAAGGCGTCTCCTGGGACATAAACCAGCAGCTCCAGTTTCCAGTAACCATCACCCACTGGCGTAGTAATATTACCAATGGCAGCATATGAGCTGTGTAATATCTCTGGTGTGAAGGCCATATTGTCCTTTCCCCTGTGAAGAGGAAGGTTTTCAAACCGTCAAACTGTTGATTTAAGAGGGATTAGGAGGGCAGAGCGCCCATGGTGACATCTGGACACGGAAGCGATGGGGACCATCTCGATTTGGTTCCAGTGCGACAGATTTGCTAAAGCATTCCTCATCCAGTGACTGGCTCGAACCAGCCTGAGATCGAGGCATCAGGTAGAATTTAGGTGGCAAGGTAAATTATGGTGATCACAGGTACTGGCAAATGAGAGACAGTAATGTTTTAATGATAGAAAATGCCATCTAACAGTATTTCTGATTACCAAGCTTTGGCATAGATCATTTGCAAAGTTAGAGAGATTATGTGACTTTTTCTCCCATTTTTGAGTTTAATTATTAGGCCTGCTAATCCTGCCTCACCCTTCTGTCTCTTCTAACCCATCACTGTGTGTCACTGCATGTCCCTCCATGTCACTGCGTGTCCCTGTATGTCACTACATGTTCCGGCATGTCGCTTGTCACTGCATGCCACTGCACATCACTTGTCACTGCATGCCACTGCATGTCATTTGTCACTGCATGCCGCTGCACATCACTCGACATTGTGTATGTTACCCAGAGTCCTGTAGGGCTTGGATACATGTGGACATGGTGCTACATTGTTACACCATCAAATGATGACGAATGTAAATGTTTTGTCAATCTTGTAACCGTTTATCATTATTAATGTTATTATAAATACAGCAGGTGTCCTGCAAAGTGTACGCACTGTAGTGTGCTTCTGTCACCCC
>JAODKN010000037.1:20812959-20824838 GCA_026774425.1 Petrocephalus zakoni
GATCATGTGATCAGTGCATCAGTGACGTCAGCCCATGGCCTTGCTGTCTAACTGGTGATCATGTGATCAGTGCATCAGAGCCCGGCTGTCTAACTCACAATCATGTGATCAGTGCATTAGTGACGTCAGCCCATGGCCTGGCTGTCTAACTGACGATCATCTGATCAGTGCCTGAGAGACGTCAGCCCGTGACTCAGCCACCTAACTGACGATCATGTGATCAGTATGTCAGAGACGTCAGCCTGCAGCCCAGCCGTCTAACTGACGATCATGTGATCAGTGCCTGAGAGACGTCAGCCCGTGACCCGGCCGTCTAACTGACGATCATGTGATTAGTGTGTCAGAGACGCCTGAAGGTACCATTCCATCCTCAGCTCATATGCATCCATCTCCAAGAGCATATCTGTGTTCACTTAATTATGCAGCCTGCCCCCTCCCCATGAAATAATTGACTGTCAAGCCCAGATGGAGGATGGGTAGCTTGACGTTCACTTTGACAGTTGTCAAGTAAGCTGAGTGGAGCCTGGGACACATACTTGGGTGCCACCCTAAGACGACACAATCATTCAGTGTAGACAAGGTGGCCAACGACCCCCTCAGACCTCACAGCTTAGATGATTTGCGAGATAATTAATAAATCATCCCAACTACAGTTTTACTTTATCCAACCTAAGATGAAATATTGCGCCTCTGCTCGACAATTTGCGGCCCTATGTTCAAATATTTAATGCAATTCTCAGAGCACGTGTTATCGATCCCCCTGAGGAATGTGGATTCCTGAATGATGCCCCAATAGAAACGCTTTATTAGGAGCTAAATTAACGGCACAGTACTGTGCAAAAAGAAGAACATAAAGCTCATATAAATTGTGAGGAAAAGCCGATTGTCTCAGGAGTTTCAAGTATGTTCTTTGTGGGCGTGCACATTCCCCTCCCCTTGAAATAATCTTACTTATAAAATGCATAAAGTAATAGTTTTGGGACAACAGGACTATGATGTAGTAATGTCTAATTTTGGAATTTTCATCTCATAAATTAACTGCCCGTCCTGAAAATACCTCGATTTAATCACCAGTAATGACATAATTTCCATAGTGGTCGCAGACGGCCCAGTGAGACGCCGCATGGCGTATGGAGCTACAGTGGCCCAGTTCGAGCATTGTCAGTGGTCTAGTAAGGAATGTCCCATTATGCATTCAGAGATATAAACCAGCTGCTGTGAAACAAACAGGGGTTTGAAGAGTGCACCCGGTTGTGAGGGCCGTGAGCATTTGGCATTCCGGAGAGGTCCCAGGTGCGAGGATTGAGGTCCCATCTAGCACTCGGGATGGTGACCTCATTGCCGAAGCGCTGGATCTTCCAAAATGGAGACATGCATTTTTAATCGATTGAGTTTAAAAAAAGAATCAGGTCACCACTAGATATTATGAGTAAATCCTGGGGTTTTTCCTGTTTTTGTTCTGTTGCTACCAATACATAGCATTGGCTGCCGGATTAGCACAGGCTGTAAGGATCTAAGAATGGGCTCCTTAATACTATTAAAATTTTACGCAGTATGAAAAATAGAATACAGAGGCAATCGTTTAAAAAATGTGCGACAGGAACATGTCAGTTAAATGTGCATTGCAGGAGAGGAAGGAGACAGTTTGGTGCTAGATTAATGTTTAAAAATGTTTATTATGATAGGAATAAATCTGTCAACTACAGGAGAAGTTTTTGCAGTACGTTAGTAGCCAGGTGCACTACACACAATGCTGGCTCATTGGACAGACTTTGTCCGTGCTACATTCACTAAAAGTAGCTATTAAGGTTTCCAATTAAAGTCTTGGTCATGGGATTTGCATTGTGTGACACAAACCCACCACACTGCTAAAATCCAGTCAAAGTGCATTTAAATAACTTTGCCCCTTGCAGTGAAAACACAGACTAACAGCTGGGATAAGTCTCAAATAACTCGCAATTTGGAAATAAAACTTGCTAAATCTTCTGTACGTATGGTCAAAGTCTCTCTAATGTTTCACATTTATTTGACACGTTTTTTTCACTTGCTGCAAAGTTGACGTGATGCTGGAATCGCGCCTGTGTTTTCTCACGTCGTAAGAATATCTCCGGCTGGGATGTCAGACGGAGCCACACGACACAGGAACTTGGCAGAGAGAAATGGGCTTTTCGCAAATATTTTCCCTTTTGGAGCTTACACGGGACGGGGCGCGGTCAGGGCTGACACAGCGCACGCTGGAAATACCAAAACAAGGACCTCGGGCCAAAGATTAAAAAAAATATTAAAGTGATACATCAGAGGCGTGCGGGGACTTGCCTGGACGAGGGGAGATTTCGGATCACTTGACCGTTTTCATACGCCGGTCAAAGCAGCAGGAATTACAAAAAAAACATGTAAAAACAACACATGAACATTCCTGTGAATGACATGCATGGAGACCAAATAAACAGAAATGATTGGTCGCCTAACTCTCCCATCCAATAAGGTCAAAGGCCACGCCCCCCAGTGTCTAATATACACTGTTTGTCCTTCAAGTACTGGGGAATTTCCAGATCAATTAAACTAATCCAATGGATGTGTGTCCTCTTCCTCCCTTTGAGTAACTTTTCCTAAAGCTACCTTACACCCTCTCATTCTACTGAAAGCATCAGAACAGCGTGTTGTAAACTCCTCCCTGTCTATGCTTAAGAATAAATATATGAGGAATTTGCCGCATTTTGGTTTAGCGAGTCGCCGACATAGAAAATATCTCTTTTTCGCATCTTCACAGATATCAGCGACAAACAGATTGTTTTGCACAGATATCTTATAATTAGTCAATAATTGTATCATTAGACTTGAGCCTGTACTGATTATGAACTGAATACTGAGCACGAGAGGCCTACAGAGATACCACGAGAAATCTGCCGAGAATGACAGCGCCGGTGATCACGTGGTCGGTGGAAATTCCAGTGTCTAATCATAAGTAATGAGTCAGCCTTCAGCTATGAGGCCTGAGCTAATTAGACGCTCCGTGATTAACGTACACAGGCTTTGCAGAGTTGCCACTGCGGAGCTACAGCACTCCAGGGCGACGGGGCGGAGGAGTCTGATTTACAAATGAAATGCACAGGAATAATTACTTCTGCACATTTCGCCAGCTATGCTCACCTCCCAGCAGGTGGCGTGGCGGTAAAGGTACCAATCCAATCCAATTTATTTGTAAAGCACATTTAATACAACAAAGTTGAACCAAAGTGCTGCACGGGTAATAAGAGTGCTATGAAATCAATGAAACACAAAAAATTAATAAAATAAAATAAGATAAATAAATAAAATCCAGACATAAAAATATCCAAAAAAATAAAATAATAAATAAAAAGTTAGAGATAGAAATGCAGCAACTCATACAGCAGCAAATGCCAAAGAAAACAAGTGTGATTTTAGAAAGGATTAAACACAGGACCAGGCACCAATCAACCCAAATGTAGGAACCATACGCAAGCCACAGTAGACAGAATACTCTGTATGATCAGGGGGAAAAACACCATCGCAGAACTACTCTAATAATTTCTTTGCGACCTGATGAACAGACATTATTGACCCGAGACGCTGTTTTTCAATTAAAGTACAAGGGCAGAAAACACAGGCTTGTTTTATGAGGCATTTCAATCAATCGAGCCGCCCAGGGAAACTTGCTTACTTGCTAGAGTGTAACCTGCGGTTCCTGCAGACGGCAAGACTGCAGATTTAGCTCCAGGGATGGGAACTGCTCTTTCAGCCACTGTATTCTGACAGTCCCCAGCAGGCTCAGGTGACACAGTGACACCAGTGACCTCATGCTGCTCCGAGCTGCCCGAAATGGCTGTCACCTGTGTACTGGCGCTTCTCCCGTCGTTGTGCTGATCGACTGCTAAACACGAGAACAGGCTGCTTCCTGTTCTCGGGGTGATTGCTGGGATGGAAGTCTCCGCTGAGCAGATGGCCCGCAAACATCACACTCAAGCCAGCCCTACCCAGAACCCCCTCGGGCACCTTTCTTGGTGGCCTGAACAGCAGACGTGCATTAAAAAGGTAACATTTCTTTCTCAAGTGAGAGATCAATGCTAACTGCTCTCAGGTCATATGTATATATATTAGGGTGTGTGTATATATATACATAGAGAGAGAGAGAGCCAATCAGCATAGGGCATGAGGCAGGAGACACGCTGGATTGGATCCCAGTCCATCACAGGGCACTTGGTTACATTTACATTTATAACATTTGGCAGATGCCCTTAGCCAGAGCGACTTACATAAGTGTTTAAAGACTCCATTAGTGAATACATTCTGATATTGGTTCAATAGATACCAGGCAAAGAATACTATTGGTCTAAAACCCTGTTGGGAAATGCAGGTTGTTATTTTTTAGTACAAAAGTATAAGTGCTACACAACGTACTTCTTGAAAAGGTAGGTTTTTATATGTCGTTTTAAGACACCCTAGCAGGAGTTCATTCCACCACATAGGTCACAAAATCCCACACACTATTGGCAAATTACGATAGCCAATTCAGCCTCCTGAGTGAATTTGGACCGGAGGAAGAAACCAGAGAACCTACAGAAAACTGCCATGAAAGAAGGGAGACATGCAAAGTGCAAACTCAGAATAAGTACGTGATTCCTGCCACTGGAGACCGGAGGTAAAAGTGCTATCAACCGAGCCACTGTGCTGGCCTATTATACACAAGCTATTAATGAAATGTCGCAGGGACTGAAGCACGCGGAGGATTTGTCCAGACAAAGGCACTCCCAGATAATCTGCTCTTTGTTTCACGGCAGGCCCTTTTCCTGTGGATCATCTGGGCAAACCCATCGAGCATCATCACCTCTCTGGCACAGCCCGGTCCCGGGACAGCACCGCTGCCGCGGCTTTGGGCCATGGTACAGCCCTCTGGGCCAGAAATGGAGGGCTTTGGACCAAAGGCCGAGGCCTGAGGTTGGCATGCTCCGTGAGCCACCAGTGGTGATTTGGCGAGCGGGTTGGTGATGGACCCGGATCCAGGCGGGGGGGGGGGCTTTCTGCTATCACACAGAAGCCAGAATCCTGCATGATCCTTTTTAAGGACAGAGAGATCTGCTCTAAAGGCTCTCTGCCTGGGTTTAGCAAGCATTCCTTTCTAATGAATGCGGGGCTTCTTCGCTCAGAATGCGTCCTCCTTTGTGAGCGAGGATTCGCTTAAAAATGGCACTCGAGACCAACGTTAGCCACAGTGATAATTAAAAATAAAAAGGCGCTCAGCAAATCGGCACCCAACAATGCTGTTCTCAGCGTCTCAGCGGGCTAAAAAAACACTTCCCTCCGGACACCGGGAGAGGCTTTTGTGATGAGGTTACCTCTTGACCCTGACCGAGCTGAAAGCAGCTGGTTCCTTTCTCCAGAGGGGATACTTTCGTAAGCTGCTCCCGCCCCCCATCCTTTCAGGGGACAGGATTGCACCCCCAAATGGAGGACGTCTCTCGTTAGTTAGCTCCCCGGGCCGTGGGCAGAGGAACCCCCCCCCAAGGTGTAGAGCTGGGGTCGGCACCCGTCTTGTGCGGCCACGTCTCTCAATACTTTCGCAGAGGCACCATAGGATTGCCTCTGGGGACAGAGCCGCAGAAGATGAAGCACTAACTCTGAGTGATATTGAAATAAGTCCACCTTATGCCCGCCGCACTCCTGATGGGATTCCTCCCCACCAACAAACACATCCCCCAGCTTCCCGCAGCCACTCCTCTAGCCGCGCCGAGGCAGAATCCTGCAGAGACGTCGCTGGCCTCTCAGCTCTGTCTTCCGAGCCTCAAGTCTGGCGCTTCCCTGGACTGTTAAAGAAGGACTGAGCGAGCCCCCCGGGGAGCCCTGGGCCGGACACACGAAGACACGGCACAGGTGTCAGCGCCGGGACGGTATCAAACGGCATCAGAAATCTACCCAGAGCTCCCGTTCTCCCCGCCTTCTCGGAATCAGTCTCTCCCTCTCAGTCCTGAACCCAGACCCGACAGTGGCACTCACCCAGAGGGGGAGAGCATGACTCGGCCCTTTCAGCTCCAGCCCCGGCGTGTCGGAATGGGAACACTGCCCTTACAGCCTATTTCCACTAATCACAGACCTGAAATTAATGACAGAAGCTTATCCAAATGCCACCAGCCGGAGCCCCATCCCGCCTCCCGAAATCGCCCAGATTGAATCGATTCTATCTCGGCGACGGAAGCCCGAAGCCTGAGTTAGCATGAGAGTTTAACGTGCGTAGTGAGCGGAGACGGGCGCACAGGGAGGGCGCTGCTCTCCTAAACAGGGCAGATGTTTGGGGCAATTTTCCCTCATCAAACATGCACATCTGCCGAACATCCTCAGAGTAATTTGCTTTCCGTCTTTTAGCTGTCGCCACGAGGAAACATCAGCTCGCTTCATCTTCAAAGAAAGAACCCCCCCGATTAGTATTCCTATTGGGATTCCTCCTTTTTCGGCCAATCAGATCATCCCTCTCCCTGACAAAGACGCCAGTCATCTCGGCAGACCGGTCGAGATGATTGCATGTTTTCCTTCAGCGCAGAAATTCCGCAATTTGAAATCGGAGGTTGTCCTGTGTATCCTGCCGCGTGCTGACTTTTAATTCGAGACCCAGAAGTGCCGATTAAGGTCCATGAGATCTGCCTAAAAGACTCGCGGCAGCCGAGCGATTCAGCTAATGATCCCGTCTATAGCGACGGTCTCAGACTGCTGGCGAAAACATTAAAATCTGAGTGCCAAGATAAAGTACTTCTGACAATGGGCTAGAGACGGATACCACTATAAAAACCCACTGTATTTTATTGCTCGATTGTGCTATTAAACTGCAGGTGGCGTAGCGGTTAGGAAATAGCCCAGGGCTGGAAGATGCTGGCTGAAGTGCAGGCCCGCAGAAGAGCACTGTAATTAAGTTCTTAAAACACGCAGCTCTATGTAAATTGAGAAATGCGTACTCTGGTACATATAATGTAGAATATCTGTCATAGACGCAAACACTGCTCACGACTCAAAATCGAATAGCTTTGGAAACGGAATTCAATTATCGTTTCCAGCGTGGCAGAGCTGTCCAGTTGGTACTCAGACGACGGCTAAGTGAGGCGAGCTGCACGGGCCCCCGTCTGCGTCCGCGACGCAGTCACTAGGGAAGCAACAGGACCATTGAGAGGATTTACGAGATTAAGATCGACGATAAAACAATGGAAGCATAATTAGTAATTTGCCACGAGCCTCACAAGCTGTCGCCTGCTATCCAGCGGAAATGTCCAAACCATTTTAGTCCTTAATTGAATGGGAGGGGGGGGCAGGGATGATCAGCCAAACTGGCACGTACACAGCGACCGCGGAGACCCCTACCAGCCCCCCCAATCCTCATTGTCCTTGTTTAATTAACATCTGGTCAAATGAACGGAATCCTATACCCCCCCCCCAAACGATCCCGGCATCCTGCAGCGGCTTTATCTGCCCCCTCGTCTCCGTGGCCCTTACCGCGCAGACGTGGAAACGCTGCGAGCGGCCTCGCCGTTTTAATTACGGTGAGAAATCGAGTGCTAAAACCAATTTGCAGCCGGCGGAGATAGCGAGAGGAGCGCCAAAATAGCGGCAACCCGCCCCCCACCCTGCTCCAAGCCTCGCTCTTAATGGTGCAAAGAGTATGCAGCGAGCTGTCTCGCGCGTTAATTAACTTCCCGCTCATTTCCTAAGGGGGGGGTGTAAAAAAAGTTTCAGAGCACACAATCGCACTTAACGAAAAGATAAAATGGCACGCGAAGGGCGGCGGCGTTCCGCATGCATCTGCCGCGCGGATATCGTCATGCTCAGGTTGCGTCCTCTAAGTCACGTGAAAGGTGCACGGGCACCTCAGTAGGACCGGACACCAGGGCAGGATAGGCTATGGGTTTTTTTGCAGAGGTCCGAATGACTAGGCACCGGCCCACCTGCTATCATCCACAGCAGAGACGTAAACCGCATTTTAGCTGCTGTCAAGTTCAGCATGAGTCAAGCACGAGAGCAGCATTTTTTGGTTTCCCCTAGCACAAGAGCAGCGTTTGTGGTTTCCCCTAGCACGAGAGCAGCGTTTGTGGTTTCCCCTAGCACGAGAGCAGCGTTTGTGGTTTCCCCTAGCACGAGAGCAGCGTTTGTGGTTTCCCCTAGTAAGAGAGCAGCGTTTTTGGTTAAAAGGCTGTTTTTTGTTACCTTGACACGGCACTAATCCTCTGGCGTCGCTGCTCATCCGCATTCGGATGTCTGGCCTGGACGCCGAATACGAGCCGCTCCACTAAACACAATAATTACCGTTTGTTTTAAAGCAGCGGTGTAGCGGGTGGGTTACCATCAGGGTCACATGGACTGCAGTCGCTCCAGGATTATTTGGAATCCAACGCACAGGAATGTAAATATCACTGGCTGGAATTCCCAAATCGCGCATTTTATTATGCTTTTCTTATGCCTGCGGAGTTAGATCAGAATTTTTGTTTTTTTTAGACTTTTTTTACACAAATCATGCCCCCTTTCTGCCTGGGGGTCTTACAGCACATATACATATGTCCATCCGCATGTATATTCATGGCTCCAGATGCACACGAGCGGCTGAGCGAGGCAGACCGAACATGGGCATTGGTTTACCGTGTTTGTTTAGTCCGCTGAGCGTGTTTATCCTTTCGAGGAGAGTGGGCCGTGCAGACAGGGCCAAGGTACACACTAGCAGGCCGGGAGTCAACACAGCGGGGAGCTGGCCACAGGTCCCGCTCCCTGCCGCAGCCCTCCTTTCTTTGGACAAGGCTCAGCGTGCTCGCGCGGCGTGTGGAGAGCACACACTCTATACACTCCTGGATACTGTGACGGCTCAGAAAACCCACAGTGATAATTCAGTGTTACCGAATAATGAGCCCTACACCTTTAATATTACTGTAGTTTTTAATTAAAATTGATTACATATTTTTTTACACACAGCGTCTGCTCCGTCTAAGAGGTGTCTATTACGTCTGGGCTTCACATCAGAGTTTGGCTTCCATCATCCATCAATAAACAGTGAGTACAGACTACAGCGCACTGGGGGCCCTGCACCCTCGTGAGACACAGGGGCTTACTGTTGTCAGAAGCGCATATGTGTGGGGCCCCCAATGTTTGGGGGGCCCCTGTTGACCACCAACAGTCACTGCACTAGGGGTGGGGGGGGTCCCAAAGTGACTTATTGAGTGGCCTGAAACAATAAACTAACTGCAACAATGTAACATAATGGCAGGCGTGCGGGTGCGAGCACTGCAGTTCAGCCAGCCTGGGTAGCAGCTAGCTGCCATCTCGCCCCTTCACTTCGACTGATCTCCCCCCCGCAACCCCCCCAACCAGCAACGCAGTAGGGGTAACATTTATTTACACCTTTATGTTTCATTCGCTGCAATGAGAGTAAAAATAAGTTGTACAGATGAAGATCCATTAACACTTCAACTGTGCAAAAAAAAAATCCTAACAGTATTGAAATTTATACGAGACATTTTTATTTGAAGTGAAAGATAAAATATTACCCATTATGCTCCTGCTCCTGAAGGGGGGTCTAGCTAGAGGGCCCTGGAAACATTCCAGGCCCGGGGGCGCGAGCCTGTATTTCCAAAGGCCAGCTCCTTAAATACCACACTGCCTGTCGATGAATGCTAGCAAGGATCTATAAGCATCCATTAGCGGGGACTGATTAAGCATTATGTTTCATCCTGCATCAGAATATGACAGTGTCCGGTGAGCGTGGGAGCTCCACCGAGTTAGAGCAGTCACACAGGCAGACCTCAGCTGCTCGGTATAGCTGCCCTGCTTTACCACAAGAAAGCACTACCCCCCTAATTTCCAGCAAGTGGTTTGAGCCAGGTGAGGCTGAACACATTGGCATGACCCACGCTTCAGAATGAGAGGGGGGTTTGCACTGAACACAGAAATGCATTGTGAGGGACAGTTACCCTGTCACATGTTAAAATCTCCATTAGTATCGGAAGGGCGAAGCAGCCAGGGGAAGATGATAATGAAAAAGGAATGGAACGAGTTTTCTTTTTTTTTTTTAAACCACTACTAGGGTCACCTCTAGGTGTGAAAAAATGAGAAGAGGATGGTTCAACCTAAATAACTTTCAGGTGGGAGAGGTTTAATGAAAATGTCCACCCCAGGCTGTTAGGCAAGAACAAATCATTAGTGATAGGCAGTCAAGCCGTGACCCTGAAATGGCTTCAGATGAAGCCTCAGAAGATGGCTTTTTTTTGGTTGTTTTTCAAAGATCAGTTTGAGAGTAGGAAAGCGACTCTTCAGAAATGTAATTAAACATCAGTAGGAGGTGGTTTTCCTCCCGCTCCTTTTTAATTTAATCGTGTCCGGTCTCACCATAGACCCGCCACCCCCAGGCCTACAGGAGGAGTAAATTATACGCGCCTCCATGTGCCTCCCTCCCCCGAAACCCTAAATGCAGTTGCAGCGTGTCCTTTCGCCCTGACCCACTGTCCACTCCCGCAACCTTTCATGCCCCGTTTCTCCACTGAGCGACTATTCAAATATGGAATCAAAATAATTTGGGGCGGGAGAGAAAAACAAACATTGTTCAGACCTCGTTTCAGGGTTGACAGTCCCGCTGTGGGGAGCCTTCCACGCCGTCTCCACCACTAACTCCGTTAGCCAAACTCTCTGGAGGGCCCAGATGATGAAATGCCATCCCATGCTCCATTTCTCATTCACTCTTTAATGCGTTTACAGCTTCTAGAAACACCTGCAACAGAACCGGCCTCATCGCAAAACAATTATCGTAAGAGACGACCAGACAACGGCCGATAAAAAACCTTTTTTAATGAATCTGCTTTTGCGTCGAGGGTAATTGTTCATATTTATTGTTTTGCGGAAAAAAAGAAAACAATAAAATTTTGAGTATATGACCACGGGTGTCACCAGCATTTGAGAAGAAAAATGAACATAAAAAACGTTAGTTTTATTTTTTAGCAGTTGTGTTTATAGAAAGCACTTTAAAATATCGTTTCCATTTCTACTCTCATAAACACTATTGTGCCCGCACTACAAAATAAATTTCTTTGACCTCCCCCATTTGAAGTAGCTGGCACTCGCTCACTCTTGACGTGCTGTTCTCATTGTCATTGACTCCGTGGGGAATCAAGCACCGACACACCACGGCACGTAAAAAAAAAACACCTGGAGGTTTGGCGCTGATTCCCATAATGCTTTTCATTTTTCTACTCATAAGAAAATGTCACAACTGATAAGAGTAGTGACACCTACATGACCAATGCCTGAGAGTCATGGACACTCCAGTACAAGCCTTAGAGCCATAGCAAATGGCAGAATCCCATAAACGGAGCAGCACCATTCCACACTCGCAGGGCATACTACACGTATGTTGCAGGGCATACTACATGTATGTTTTGCTGATTCACTCACAGTCCACCCAAATTATAAAATACTCCATTGTATCTTTATGCAGAAATTTGCAGAGTAGTACAGCTACCATTTAAAAGCACAAGCCCTGTTTTGCTTTCCTGGGTTACCAGCCAGCTCAAACAGACCCTCCACCCGAAGACAATGGATTAAAGCAAGCATCAGGTGGATAAGGAGCACTAGAGTATGTATAAAAGCAAAGCGCTGCGGCTGTATAAAAGCAGATCGCTGCGTCCGACCCGTGCAGGCTGTATAAAAGCAGATCGCTGCGTCCGACCCGTGCAGGCTGTATAAAAGCAGAGCGCTGCGTCCGACCCGTGCAGGCTGTATAAAAGCAGAGCGCTGCGTCCGACCCGTGCAGGCTGTATAAAAGCAGAGCGCTGCGTCCGACCCGTGCAGGCTGTATAAAAGCAGAGCGCTGCGTCCGACCCGTGCAGGCTGTATAAAAGCAGAGC
>JAODKN010000037.1:20831890-20846887 GCA_026774425.1 Petrocephalus zakoni
GGGCAGCAGGGTGTTAGGCGAACCAGGCGGGGTTGGTGGGGGGGGCACATGGCCTCCGTATACCATCTGAGTCACCCCCCCGGATGATTGCTGGCCTTCCCCATCACGCCGAGCTCGGCGAGTGCGTCCCGCTGTTCTGCTCAGAACGGAGGCTGCTTCAGATCCTCCCTACATCACGTGGGCAAAGAAGCAGACGTACCTGACAAGCCACACTGCGGAAGAGCCAGGGACCTGGGAGGAGTGGCAGCCTTAGGGTCCATTTGTGTGTGCACAGGGGCCACGAAAAACAGAGGGAGGGGGGAAGGGAGCCATGAAGGCAGAGGGGGTGCCTGGTGTCCCCGCGGGAATGACCGGGGATGACAAGGAGATGCTTCTCCCTCTCCTAGGCTCCAAGAAGGAGCTGCTGTTTAATCAAATAATGTTTTGTGATTTGCGTTAACAAGTGGCTTCTGGTCCTCATATGGAACCCCCCCCCCCCCCGCCACCATCACCAAAGTGAGGGAAATGCAGCCAAAACCAGCAGGGCCGTTTGTCCGCGTAATCCCTGGGGGGCCGGCGAATTTCGCTGAGTAAGGCTGTGGTGTTAACAGACAACTGGGGGTAGGAGGTGCTGAGGTTCACCCTTGGCTGAGAGGAACTCAGGAGCCCCTGTGACCCATCATGGATGTGGTTCTTGAAACTGGACACCTCCCAGATGTAGGGAGGGAGTTAAGTTAACCATCCTGATACTATTTAACATATTAACATAAAATATTATTTTTAGTTCAAATACAGTTCAGTACTGTTCATTTTTTTGACCGTAATACACATATCTTTTTACACTTACTTTACGGTACAGTGTAGCTCAGTAAATTAGAGCTCAGTGCCTACATCCAGAAGGTCATGGGTTTAAATCCCATGGTTGGCAGAGTAATCCGATCACCAATGAGAGAGGCCCCCTGCTGGACGCAGGCTGACCCCACTCCCTCACCCCAAATTCTCTACACTAGCATGTTGCTTTTGGACAAACAGCTTCTAATAAATAAATATGATATTTGCATATTCCAGTCGCTCCCCTAAAGGGTGAGCCCTGCGCAGTAAGGGGGCCTGCGTGTGGTGTGGTGCTCCGCTGTTTACCGCCGCTGCGCGCTCATGTGCGTCTGACTCATCCAGAGAGCTGTCGCTCCCAAAGCCACCAATTTCACAACCAAAGCTGCAGAGATTATCTGTCTCCTCTGAGGCCCTACCAGGGCAAACGGAAAAAGGCAATCAGGAACCACAGACCTTTTAGTGATGCCGTCTCCACTGAAAAGCATTAAAACAGAGTGAAATGGGGGTGGAATTAAGCAAAAAATAGGAAATGCTGTAATGCTCAAGCCATGGACTGGAGTCTGTCCCTTTGGTTAAAAATGTCCCATTCTCACAGCTGCTTTTAACGTTGCAGAAATGAGACTTTTTCTCATTGAATCAATGGGACTTGATCTAAAATACTTGTGGATCATCTAGAATAATTATGGAACTCTTAGAAAAGTTGCAAAGTACCTAGAATGCTTATGTAACACCTAGAATGCTTGCGACACACTTACCATATAACGAGAATGCATGTGACACGCCTGGCTCGTGATCATTTTCTCATAGCCAAGTACAGGAACTTCACCCTTGTCTATCGGAGTGTCTTCCCTGGCACCACATCGCTGCAGCAGTTACTGAGTTGCTGGCAGGAACTCACTAAGTTTTCCTAAATTTGCATGTGGAATTCTGCCATTCATTCCTTGTTCTCTGTGTTTATGTCGTTCGCGGCTGTGTTTGGCCGGCCAAGATCTGTGTGTCTGCGTAGGTTTCTGCTTATGTGCGATCCCCCAGGTGTTCGTGGGACGCTCTCCTGACACCACCCTTCCGCTGGTTTTCCGCTTGAGCGGGCCAGGAAGATCTCTCCTCCCATCAGAGGTCTCATTTCAACCCGAGGGCCTACAATGTGTGGGACATGTTTATCTCACTTAATTTCCCATATCTACACGCCTGTCTGGCTGCCTGATGCATGGGGGGAAAGGCCGTGGGAGTGGGAGAACAGTGGTAGCCTGTTTAGGAGAATGCCCCCTTGTGGTGTGAGGGTGATATATGCTCACCTTGGCTGCCTGTGGGGCTGGGACAACACCATAGTTGGGGAATAAAACCAGAATACACCATCTTGGTGGCAGCTATTAACGTCTGGGGGATTCAAATAATCAAAGACCATGTCCCAGTTGCGGATAAAGATAGAATAATTATTAGTAGTAAATTAAGAAAGCGGTTTAACCCAGACCCCATTGTTTACTTTATTGGATATTATTTGGATGGGAAAATCCCTTTAAATAATAGTTATTATAGCTTTATAATTTTTTCACTTTTTTTGTTGGATCTTCATGCATACTTTTTTATTCAAATGGCAGTTTTTTTCCACTTCCTACTGCAAAAGAAAACGAGTATAATTTTCACAAATAGGTGGGTTTGCAGTTTGGCGAGGAGAGGGGTGATCGCCATGGTGACATAACTATGGAAACGGAGCGGACGAATGGCGGGCCAGACCCACCGCTGAGGCAGAAATCTGAGAAAATAACATGCAAAGGCACCAGGGCCCAGGTCGGGACGGCAGCACCTCACTGCCGCCCCTGCCCCCCCACACACACACCCACCCATATCATCCTAGCCACTCACAGGGCCTAAATCGAGGGGCAAGGCGTTTGGTGCTGGTCCATCTCCCATGGTTGAGAGGCTGGAAATTCCACCACAAACATATAAGGTTCCAGAAGGTTCCGAGAGTTTGTAATGTTGGGACTGGCAGCCCAGTGCTAAGCCTGGAACGCTGAGACCTCTTCATAAAATAAGTCAAAGGCCTCATGAATAAATGCAATCTTGTGTTTTTCGTTTATATTTCACAGTGTGGGGCCCTGCATATTGCTCTCGCTTCGTATTTACATTACTAAGGCTGAAAGGAGGGCCCTCATTTGCATTTTATGTCTATATTGTGTAATATGTGTATATCGTATACCCTGACGTGCTTGATTTTCTAGTGCTTTGTATATGCATCGAGTGCTGCGTGCAAGGTTCGAAATAACTCAAAATTCCCTGAAAGGTAAACAGTATGCAGAGGATCTATTAAATTGTCTGGACGGTAGATTTTACCGAGAGCAGAGTTAATGAGGAGGAGGAACCACCGTTCATATAAAAGTTCGGCAAATCAATGGCCCTGAGCTCGCCGAAGACGCCGACGGCAAACGCCCTCCTCGCACCCGTCCCTGGCAGCACTGCAGCTCCGACTTAAAAGAACGGCTCGCTCATAAATCCCACACGCTGAGCTTTAGGTGCAGATCAATTCGGCTCCCGCTAGCCTGCATTATCATCTTCTGAAAGCAGGAGACACAAAAAGTTAAATTTACGAGGCAGGAAACTAGTATTTAAGTAATTTTCCCTTTAGTTTCAAAGAGGCCAGTCTCTTCCCCAAGGGCACATTCCTGATTATATACTTGGATAGTAATCTCTGAAATCACATAAAATTTATGAGTAATTTGGCAGTGTGTAAGAAACATGTTGTTTACCGTACTTGACTTCTAATAGGGAGAGTACATCTAGTAGAAATTTTCAAACGTCGTAACAAGTACAACATAGTTTGTGTTCTGGAGGCTAGAAGAAACTAAAAGCTCATATCAGATGGGGGGAAAACGTCCGTATTTCAACCAGAGTTCTACCTATTAAATTTGAGTAAACAAGAGGAGAAGTATTAGGTTGCATTATCCTGGCCAGAAGACAGTAATGTGTTTTTTTTTTTTTAAATGTGTGTGTTCTGTGCTTCAGCGTCACCTGAATTGCATGGAACAGGAAGCGTCCAGACTGAAATTTAATGCAGCCACATTTCTGCAAGATGAACCGGCTTTCAAAAGCTTTGTTGAAAGATAATGGCATTTTCAGCTTAGGGCGGCTATGTCCTGGTTTGTACAATTTCATTTATAAAACAAGTAAAGCCGCTCAACAAGCGCAGTTATGTTACATAATGAGACCTGAAATAATTACCATCTACAAAAAAATACATTGCATTTGACAAATGTGCTGAAAAGGATGTACAGCGAACAGCCTGAAAGCATTATGGGTAACATAACTGCAGTAATGTGCAGAGTGGAGGCGACTTCGCGTCATGGCGAGCCGGGCTTAGCTTAGCCTCAGGACGCAATGGCTTAGCCGCCATCATCGGAAACATCTGAACGAACTTGTTCGTTAACAAAGGCACTTCATAAGTGTGACGAGGGAAGAGGCCTTTTGATCTGTCCAATGTTCATGACCAGCATATATATATATATATATATATATATTACATGCACAGTACTGTGCAAAAGTCTTAGGCAGTCAAAGGAAATGTTTAACATTAGAACATTATGACATATGCAAATTAAGAGTAACACAATAAAAACTAACAGGGAGGTTCTCCGAACAGTTACTGATATCTAGTTGAACGCTAGATAAACACCACTTCGGTTCCCAAACCTCTCCTCAGGGGCAGCTCAGCTATTCCATGTGTTTTTTTTTTATTTCCACAACCAGCACTTAATTAAAATAATATATAGTTTAAATAAAGAGATATCAATAAGCCATACAAGGTGGGTAGTGGTCAAGTCAAACAATGCATGGGTGTATGGATGCTGGGGGGATTTTATGAGAGGTTTTGAAATGGTTAAGCTTACACACTTTGACAGACATCATTTCATAATTTTATACCAATATTATACATCACATTATACATTATTAAACATCACATTATACATTATTATACAATACATTACACAAATATGTATATACATTATACATATTTATACATCATTTTCTTTGAATAATACTGTTGCAGAGTACTGTATATATACAAGGAGCATCCATCTATACAGGTGGCACAGTGTTTAGCTTTGTTGGCTCACACCTCTGGGACCTGGGTTTGAGCCCCCATCATGTCTCTGTCTGTAAGGAGTTTGCATGTTCTCCCTGTGCTGTTTTGGGACTTCATCTGGGTGTTCAGGTTTCACCCCACAGTCCAAAAATATGTCGAGGTTAACTGGAGTTACCAAAGTGCCCCGAGCTATGCATGTGTGAGTGAATGGTGTGTGCCTGTGCCCCGTGATGGGTTGACCCCCCGTCCTGAATTATTCCCTGCCTTGTGCCCATAGGCTCCAGACCCCACACCCTACCCCCGCGACCCTGAATAGGACAAGCAGTTACAGTAGATGGATGGAGTTAAGCTGCGAATCTGCACCTTCGGAAACACCTTTACAGACCTGAAATAATTCGCATTAGATGTTTCTCACAGTGCTGTAGTTCTCAGCAGAAGGACCATCAGACAGCCTGCATATATATGGGAACTGCACACGGGAACGATGGAATGCTGTTTCAAACTGCTGACAGCTTTGTCATACAGGTAATATTACTATATAGTTAGCTTTGGTTTTCAGTTCGTGCTACTTTACAGTTAGCTTTTATATACACTTAGCATTGGCTGAGTCATACCCTACTTAATGTTACTATACAGTTAGCGTTGGTTTTCAGTTAGCATTACTATACAGTTAGCATTGGTTTTCAGTTAGCATTACTATACAGTTAGCATTGGTTTTCAGTTAGCGTTAGTTTTCAGTTAGCATTGGTTTTCATTTAGCGTTGGTTTTCAGTTAGCATTACTATACAGTTAGCTTTGGTTTTCGGTTAGCATTACACTACAGTTAGCATTGGTTTTCAGTTAGCATTACTATACAGTCAGCTTTGGTTTTCAGTTAGCATTACTATACAGTTAGCATTGGTTTTCAGTTAGCATTACTATACAGTTAGCATTACTATTGCCTGGCATCCGTTGAGAGCACTTGAGCCAAAGGGCGAGAGCAGACAAATCAGACGGTAGGGATGGAGGTGAGGAAGCGTCCACAAGCCGCGGCTTGATGTGGCCACACACTCTCATTCTCAGAGCCAACAGGGGCCCTCTACCTGTTTGTTTTCAATCTATTTTATTTCATTTGGAACATTAATTATTTCACAATGCGAACATCTGTTTCAGGTTTGGAATGCTTAAAGAAGCAGACTTTGACAAATTGCTGTTACACGCTTAACCTGAACTGTACATACATTGCACAAACTGTGCAAAAGACATGTGAGGGCTGTACGCCGCTCTGCATAAAGACATCTGCTGAGTGATTCGTCAGTGGTCATTTCGCAAATGAACATCACCGAAAAACAAGAGACTGACCTCAATCACACTATGCTTCTCTTAAAGTGTAAACTCATCTTACTCTTTTCATTTTTTCCCCCTACACTTGCATTACTTAATTTATTTATCTTTCCCTTCTGGGACTGTTCTTGACCCCACCGGGTGGGTGTTTATAGTCAGGTGGGCTGCAGTTTAACCCTAGAGTTAAAGCTGTCAGATGAAAGTCTCTCTGCTCTAAAGATTGATGGGGGCTGCGAGAGGAGAGGGGTTACTGCAGTGCCTTTCCGCGTAACCCACCTCCACTCAGGTGCAAAGCCTTCTTTGAACCACCTGTCGTACTTTACTCAAAAAAATGAAGGGGCCCTTCCTCACCCCAGTGTCCTGCCTCCCCCCACGTCCCCATCTATCAGGGTCTGAACATACAGGACGTCACGGAAACCGCCACTCCAATCTAGACGCGACGATAAAGCCTGCAGTGTTGTCAAACAATCCAATCAACTGCAGACAGGAAAGGCTTGACATCTAAATTGCAGATGAGTGTGGGGATTAATTCTGAATTCCTCTGCAAGTTTTTGCACGCCACACATACATGTTTGACTCCAACACAAACCAGTGTCTGGCTTTCTGGGTTTTTTTTTCTAAATTACTTTCTGCAAATTGGTAAAATTGCTTGGGAATAAAATGTGACTGATTCATTCACCCCCAACAGGCAGTTTTCCATTGATTCAAATACAGGCAATTAAATTCTTAGTGAGTCACTTGACCAGCCAATGGAGATCATTTAAGTTTCTCACTCTTTCACCTTCACACACACACACGCGTGCCAGACCGGGTCTGCTGCCACACGTTTCGAAGTACTTTAAAGATTAAAAGATGTCCAAATCAGAGGTACTGGAGATACAACATAATTTCACTCTAAATATTTATAATTTGTAGTTAATCTGCACTGTCAGAAAAAAGTACCAGTTTGTCCCTTTCAGGTTACAATTACCTGTCACTGGGGTTGCACCCTCAAGGGTCTGCCAATTGTACCCCAGCTGTACGTAAATGTACCTGTTAAGGTACAGAAATGGACTCTGAGGAGCTTTTTTGCATGATTAATGTTGCGTTAATGTTGTTTGTACTGTTGCAGGGTGGAATCCTTTTTCTGACCGTGTGCAGATATTCCTTCGTTATTCCGTGCATATTCATACTGCATATACTGTCCCGAGAATAATTCACAACACGAGTAAGTGGAAGGCCACAGAATAGCAAGTCTGACGGGGAATGAAGGGAAGCGCACTAAGGGAAGCGCACTAAGGGAAGCGCACTAAGGGGAAGCGCACTAAGGGG
This sequence comes from Petrocephalus zakoni, assembly GCA_026774425.1. Classification (NCBI taxonomy): domain Eukaryota; kingdom Metazoa; phylum Chordata; class Actinopteri; order Osteoglossiformes; family Mormyridae; genus Petrocephalus; species Petrocephalus zakoni. The sequence goes on from JAODKN010000037.1 coordinate 20,839,413, forward strand.
AGCGCACTAAGGGGAGCGCACTAAGGGAAGCGCACTAAGGGGAAGCGCACTAAGGGAAGCGCACTAAGGGAAGCGCACTAAGGGGAGCGCACTAAGGGGAGCGGACTAAGGGGAGCGCACTAAGGGAAGCGCACTAAGGGGAAGCGAACTAAGGGAAGCGCACTAAGGGAAGCGCACTAAGGGAAGCGCACTAAGGGGAAGCGCACTAAGGGAAGCGCACTAAGGGGAAGCGCACTAAGGGAAGCGCACTAAGGGGAAGCACACTATGGGAAGCGCACTAAGGGAAGCGCACTAAGGGAAGCGCACTAACACGGAGATGAAAGAAATAACAACAAAAGGAATGCATGAGGCACACACACACACACACACACACACACGGAAACTGCATGTTTCACACCGTGAGAGTCTGGCAGTAAGACAAAACGGACCAACCCAGCTACACTGAGGCGGCCCCTGGAGGGCCCGAGAGCCGCGATCACACACCCCGAGCCGAGACGGGCCTCGGGCCCCTGCGGCCCTCGCTGGGAACCAGCGCCGTGGTGAGAGACTAAAGTGCATTTCAATAAAAACAAAAAACAGAAGCTAAAGGGAAAACAAAATAAAACAACTGCCCATAATGGGCCCCAGCTGTTGAACTGGAATTTAAAAAGAATGTTTTATTTAATTTGGCTGATTTACGGCTTCTAGGTGCTGTTATGTTACAAACATAAATAGTTATATTAGGCCTACACTAACCATTAAATATATATTTTTCCAACCTTTAAGACAAATACATGGCTCATTTGAATTATTATGTACTTTCAAAAACCATGAAAATGACTGCTCCCGCCATCATGTCTGGGGCACAGAATTCATTAATCGCATGATATGAATATCCTTTTTTAATAAAGAATATAAATAGTTTTGCCAATTAAAGCAAACACAGAGGCACATTTGCTCATGCCGGTAATGGTATGCCGAGACGTCTGGGGATGGCGTTCGTCATGCGATCATGCGAGTTTCGCTGAAGATGAGGACAGCTTTAAGGTCCAGTCGCTACAGTGAATTTCACACTTGAGGGCACGGAGGCGCGCACACTTGCGGAGGCGCGCACACTTTCCGGAGGCGCGCACACTTGCGCAGACGGTCGCGCTGTTACCCTTACTCTTGTTAGCCGTGAAATTCGTTTGTTCTTTTAATTGGAGTGCATCGCTTCTCACTGCATCTGTTTTACACATTAAAATAGCAAAATGTCACTTATTCCGTATGTTAATCGTACTGAACGTGTTTCCAAGTAAACAAGAACGAAATGACTTTTGATTGACACACAATGATATATTACGGGCTGTGATACGAAACTGTACGTGCACGTTTGGAGGGCAGCGAAGTGCCCTGCGGTGCGCACTGAGACGGAGCCTTGATCCAGGTGCCAGTACCGCTCATGTTTGCCTTTCGTTTAGAAACACTTAACCGAGCCCCATCAACCTGCATTCTTCATAAATGACTAAGCAATAGTGCATGTCAGAAGCATCATTCCTCCTTTCGAAACAGTGATAAACACCGGAGAACAAGGGAGAAAACAAGCAGGTAAACAGGTCTACACGAGTTTTAAAGTATGCTTATGAGTTACAGGGTTTCAGCCCTGGAGAGCCCGAAGTAGGAGCCCGATTGGAGTCATTTCAATTTAGCTGTTTATTGCGTTTGCGTTCCCTCATTCCCAGGGGCATATGGGATACTTGTTGCACATATTTATTATTTTTTATGCTAGTTCTCGTCATATTCCTGTTAGCCAAAATTAATGCTCTAAACTAATGCTTTAAAGTCCATTGACTGCTGCGAATTTCGCACTTGAGGGCACGGAGGCGCGCACACTTTCCGGAGGGGCGCGCACTTTAGGTAGGCGCGCACACTTTCCGGAGGGGCGCGCACACTTGCGATGACGGTTTGGCTGTTACCCTAACCCTTGTTAGGCGCGAAATGCGTTTATTCCTTTAACCGGAGTGCCTCGCATCTCACTGCATCTATTTTACACATTAAAATAGCAAAATGTCATTTATTCTGTATGTTAACCGTATAGAACGCGCTTCCAAGTAAACAACAATGAGATCACTTTTTATTTACAGAAAATGATACACTATGCGCTGTCATACAAAAATGTACTTGCATATTTATACAGTATATGCCTATAGGCTATTTTGCAATAAAACTTCAAATAAAGATTTGGTATACAGTATAACAAAATTAATAATATCCAACGCTAAGGTATAACTTAGTAACAAGTAATATTTGTGTACGTGTCCTGGCCGTAAGCTAGACTCCACACTAATCGCGCAGGCTCGGGTGCGCAGCGAACGGCCGGTCGAAGTTCAGTGCGCGACGGGCTCAAATCAGCGACCGTGAATGGGAATAAAAAGCGAAAGTGATCATCTAAAGACGAAGTGTTCTTGGATCAGTAGGCGAGTGATTCCTTCTGAGAAATGGCTTCACGCTTGACAGTTTGATGCTTTCGAGACGTGTGCGGTGAACCCCGGGGTCGCCGTGCGGATTCCTCAGCCTGCCGCCGAGCGCTTGCGGGCGCACCCAGCAGTAAGCGCGACGCGGCCCGGCGCTTATCTGCTATCGCAGACAGTTAATTGTCAGTGTTAAACAGGCTTTTATGGGATGTCGAGGGACTTTCCACCGAAAGGAGGGCGAAAAAAATGCACTCACGTCAGCACAAGCCTACGTGTGGAGCTGTAATGAAAATATGTCCTTCTCCATGAAGTCATTCATTGCAGAAATCGAGGAGTCATCTGTCCGCAATATCCCGATTAACCTTTCAGCTCTGTCGCCTTTTTCACTTGGCGTCTTAGTGTTGTGTCAGTATTGTGGTATCGTATGCCCTTATTTCCGTACAATGCAACACTGTTCGGGAATATAACATTGTGACTGAGAAAATTCTCTTTAGTCATAGTCATAGTCAGGTCATTAAGGGTGTATTTAGTAACAGTTTTAGTTATTTGCGTCATTTCTCCAATTATTCTCCAGTTAAATTTATGCTGCAAGTGTATACATGTATAACTCATTAGTTTACACGCCTTACCGCATTATTATTATTATTATTATTGTTATTATTATTATTATTATTATTATTATTGGACTCTCAATTATTATTTATCAATTAGTCAAATCAATGTACACTCCTGGCGATTATATACAGACGTTATGCTCAGGAATGCATGGTCCTCTTCAGGCATGTTATTACAGTGATTTCCATCCACCATGTTCCTGGATGTCCATTATGGCATTCTCCAATGCGTGTCCAAAAGTATGATGACTTTAGTCTGGTCATTTGTAATTCAAATGAAAATAGACTTGGTAAGCCAGAATTGCCTCTTGAACTAGGCCTACATTTTCACACTTGTCCAAAGCTTTACAAATAAATGAGAACAAACAAATTACACTTCTCTCTATTTTGAGGAAAGCCAGCGTCACGGCCCCTGTAAAAAAAAAAAAAAAAAAAAACTGTAATTTAAATGTAGCCCGCATTTCTAGCTGCGTTGAATAACTGCTGGTGATTCATTTGCCTAAAGCGTAAATTTTAAACTTACGATTAATGAGAGTAGGTTCTTAAAATAAAATAAATAAAAACAGGAAAGCCATATCATATAATAAGACATGCAGAACGTAGAGAAGGTTGCGTTACACAAGCCGTACAACAGAGAGTTCACAGTATCGTTTCCCTTATGGAGACAGAGATCTGAGCTTTGCTGAAGGGGGCTGGAGCATCGGGAAGGGGTCCGCGGCCTGACCTACGCCACCCGGGGGGGCAGAGAGCGGGTCAAGGCAGCGCAGCGTCCCATGTGCCCCCCGACCAAACTAAGATCGCATACCCGAAAAGTACCGCCTGAAGTCACGCTTAAAGAATATATAGCCTGTTCCTATTAATATTATATATCACATGAAAAAAGCATAACGTTTTACGAAGTAACAATAGCCCCGGACGTGTTTGTTTAACAAAATGTATAGGTTTCCTTTGCGGCAAATGTAAAGCCTCGGTTTACTTTTACGGAGATTAAACTTAAATCTCTAAGATAAATATAGGGCGAACCGACACCCTGCGGAAGGAGCCGTCGGATCCGGGCTATGTGAGGATACGAGGTGCCGCCGCGAAATATTCATGAAAGCCAATGAGTGCGACTCTCTTAATTATTTATATATCAAAGTCTTTCTTGGCAATCTGGCTTTTTTAAAGTTTCACAGTGCGCTGGGTTATCGGAAAGCACTTAAAAAACTCATTAAGCTGGTGGCTGCGCTGTGCAGGAGAGACTTGTCACTGGGTGTCACTAGGCTTTCTGCTCTCGATATTTTGATCAGCGCTGCGCTGTTAGTGATTAATGGTGATCGCTTAGTGTGGTGGTCCGGCTCCATGTCTGCACACCCCATCGGCTTAAACATTTCATTAACCATCTGTCGCTCTGGGTTGATTGCCGCTCATTGCTGGATGTTGATGACCCCCCCAGGACAAACCACTTGATGCATTGAGGCAGAGGACCTGGATTAGGCTGCACAGGGTTAACAAAGTTGTGGAAGTTCAAACAGGCTCCCAGATGAATGTCATCACAAGCACGGATCTGTAATTCAAGACGATGCGCTTTCAGTTCAGACATGCGGGCAGCCAGACGCAGAATAGACCGTAAAGCTTTTTAGCTGTGCGGAATTAAACAGCTAGGGTGACTCAGGTCAATACATTTCACACTGTCACAAACATTACAGGAGAAGCAAGCCCGGGCTTTTCAGAAGTCTCATTATATGTGCGTACACATACATTATATTTTGGATTAATAGTTTTCATATTATATATAATATATAACATGATTTAAATAAATATTTAAAACGTATCCATTAGTAGCTGACATATAGTTCCATCTGTTTTTTTTCTTTATATGTATTACATTATATAATCATTCATTTTGTGTGACTGCCATTGCATACACATGCAAATGTATATGTCAAATGCTTCATAAAACATTCATTCTATTCTGGAATATATTTAATACATTTCGACTAATTAAAGTCATTTTTATTAAAATTAATGAACAAAAACTTTCTTAAAAAAATAAATAACTGCGAAGTGAATTCTCATTTACATTTACTTAAGAATAATAGAATATATATATATGTATATTCATTCTTTCTTGTTTTAATGATTGGCAGGTAAAGGCATCTAAGTGATGCAATTTAATGAATCTTCACAACCAGACAAATGAAAATATATTGTCTGCTAATCTCCCCCCCCCCCCAGTTCAGCTCCACTCCTGGACAGTCTGATTGTTGCTGCTTCACACTCCCACTCGTGCAGTTTGTGTCTCCTTCATGGCACTGTAGGCAGGCCGTCTTCTGAATGGCCACCAGCCCTCGGAGAGGAGGACCTACGGGAGGATTTACAGCTCTGAGTGGCTGGGGATGTGGGCTTTCGTCTCCTGGGCCCCATGCAGTGTCCCGGCCCCTGGGCTGAGGAGCACTGAGGTTAGCCAGAAAGGCTGGGGGCATTGGTCTCAAACGCAGCTCAGGGCAATGAGCATATCAGCCACCTCACCGGGTATGGCTGAGGGTGTCGAGGAAGTGGAGAGCGGGCAGATAATGCAATGTGATTCCAGACTAATCCGGGCAGGGGGGCTGGACTGAAGCTTAGGTTTCTCCCACTCCCCCAGGGTTAGATTGGAGCTCCTGTGATTTCAGTACTGGGGCAATAGCAGAGTGTTTTATACACATTATCTATGTGGTTTGGTTTGTTTGGAGAGATGAATGCGTGACACACACACACACACTGCAGCGATGAAATCAGCCAACGTTACTTGAAGCGACAGGTAAGACGTCAGCATCCACCATGCTGCCTGGAGGAGCCAGGAGACTGAGTACTGAGCTGTTATCCTCTCCTTCATTCCCCACTGCATCTTCTCATCTTTTCTCATCACCCCCGCCCCCTCCAGGGACATCGCTTCCCACCAGGAAAGCGGAAGGTCAGGTTTTAATTCCGGGGTCAGAGCCAGAACGGGACGTGGTGATGAGTCAAAGCAGGGGAGCAGGAAGCTTTGGTGAGAGGCGACATACTGAGGTTCCCCCGTTAAAATTCCCGTCCGAAATCTGTCAGAACCAGCACCGGAAGCAGGCGCACCATAAAGGCAGAGCGGGAAACTCTGCAAGCGCTCTGCGCCGAGTAATCGACGTGCACAGGCCGTCTCCATCTCCGCGTTCCTGCCTTTATCTGGGACTTAGTTTCATTTTCATAGAACAGACATAATGGAGTATAGCTGGTACGATAACCTAGGTTTAATAAAGCTTCCACTGGCTACTCTGTTTCCTAAGTCGCTCTCTTGTATTGTCGGTTCTGTTCTTTTGGCTGCTCCGAGGTGAAAGGCCCTGGTTTGGGCAGATATGCAGGGAATGAGAGGCACTCATGCGACAAGAGTTGGCTGGGCAGACCTCGGAGGACACGGAACCATCTCTCGCAAAGACCAGCTTCCTAAGATGCTGTAATTACTGCATTATCCAGGCAGGTGTTATTTGTGCATGGTGCACACTCCAGAAACGCTTAATCCCCTCCTGGCTGTCGTCTAAAAAGTAGACAGCCCAAAGCTGTCACGTCTTAACAAACTTCAGCCTGTGCATTTATTGAGAATAAATGAATTCATTGCTCCTGTGTGTGTCTTTGCATATGTACAGATGCTTAATTTAATCTGCATTTTTGAAGCCTTGCCTTAATCTGCTCATTTGTGAAGCCTCTTAATAAACTTCTGGTCTTTGCCAGCCTCCCCCCCCAGCCTCTGGCCAGTATGTTCGCTATGATGAAAAGTCATTTCTCCATCTTTCTGTATCAAAGACGATGTCGACCCCTGATTCTCCGCCAGAGGCATGTCGACCGGCATCTGACTCAGGGAGTGCAAAGTGAAAACAGACTGGTAGCAGCTGTTTAAATAACAGCCACATTGGAGGCATGGAGTCCAATAAAAGCACCCTGCTAATTGCAGCTGCTTTTTCACACATTTACGCAAGTCTTGACGACAGGAGAGACGTAGCTTGATCCTCTGTGAATGCAGAGTGAGACAATGGACACCTTCCTCCTGTTTGCAGCCCAACCTTCCCCAACCCTGTACAGCTAGTATCATGAAAGAGCTCAGATTGGTACAAAACGCACTTTGTTAGCAGTTTGTGAAAAGCCATTGGGCTTATTCACTTTTCCAGGTGTTACTCACTAACCATGCCGCACGCGCTAGGGAGGGACTTTGCAGTGTTCTGTGTGTGGGGAGTGTGGCTGTCACTAGTGAGCATGGCTGTGTCACACCCAGCACAGCACAGGCAGTGTTGCCCTGCCCTGGTGTTCAGTCAGTATCATTTGAGGCCCCCGCTTTGCTACGATTGAGGGAGGCTCAGACTGAAATCAGGGGGGGGGGGGGGGGGGGGGGGGGGGGGGGGGGGGGGGGGGGGGGGGGGGGGGGGGGGGGGGGGGGGGGGGG
>JAODKN010000037.1:20849550-20863875 GCA_026774425.1 Petrocephalus zakoni
CCGCCGGCACCTGCGGCTGTTAGCCATGCGCTAACGTCACGCCGCCGGCACCTGCGGCTGTTAGCCATGCGCTAACGTCACGCCGCCGGCACCTGCGGCTGTTAGCCCTGTGCTAGCTTCACGCCGCCGGCACCTGCGGCTGTTAGCCCTGCGCTAGCTTCACGCCGCCGGCATCTGCGGCTGTTAGCCCTGCGCTAACGTCACGCCGCCGGCATCTGCGGCTGTTAGCCATGTGCTAGCTTCACGCCGCCGGCATCTGCGGCTGTTAGCCATGTGCTAGCTTCACGCCGCCGGCATCTGCGGCTGTTAGCCCTGCGCTAGCTTCACGCCGCCGGCATCTGTGGCTGTTAGCCCTGCGCTAGCTTCACGCCGCTTCAGCCATCTGGAGAAGTTTAGGGAGAGAGGGAAGAAGTGAGAAGGCTAGAGTAGATTCAGCATGGCCCCTGGCACCGAGATAAACATATGGACGAGTGGCGACACCCACACACATACGCACACAGTGCTCCAAGAAAGCTGGAGCTCTTATGGCACTCCAATTCAGCTTGACTGCCACGCTACAGTAGAGTGAACACAATGAGTGTGTTAACACGAAGGTGACACTGGAAATTTATACAGCTCGTGCTCAAATTCTTACCTCTGGTTCAGTCTCAGTATCACATGAGTCACAGATGGAGAGAGCAGCTAGCAGGGAAGCGGATTACATTTATCTGTGACGAGTTAACGAGTCACCCTTTACCTTTCATTTGCATGGATTTGCGGTTTTGCATTTGGGACGATCTTGGGGGAAATCGGCTTGCGTAGTGCTGCATTCGTGCTAGGCGTTGAATGTCTTGGGTACTACATGCGTGGCCTTCCTTGCATGTGTTGCATGTCTTGTGGTGTGTTGTATGCACGCCCCACACTGCATGTCTTTTGGCATGCTGCATGTGTGTACTGCGGCCCGTGTCTTTGGAATGTTGCATGTGTGTACTGCGGCCCGTGTATTTGGAATGTTGCATGTGTGTACTGCGGCCCGTGTCTTTGGAATGTTGCATGCCTTGTGGTGTGTTGCGTGTGTGCCCTGCATTGCACTCTCCTCTGCCCCAGCGCTGGCGCATGCCAAGCACAGACATGCAAATGCAGGACACACCGTCTCGCAATTAACAGGCACACACAGTGTCTCATGTGAACACGTGATCACCGTTAACAGACACCTGCATGCATATGTAGACTGCCACATGAACATGTGCCTGGGCATGTTCCAGAGAGCTGTAGGGTGGGACATGATTCATTTTGGGTCCGATGACTGCCTAGTTGGGACTCACCTGATTCTGTGCAGACTTTCTATTTATATGAGTGCTGGCTTTTTTTGGAAACACCAGACCATCTTAATTTACATTCAACCCGACCCAATCATCAGTACTCAGTACTTAGGTTGTACTCGTTGCAGCGTTCCTGCTGAATTGTACTTTTTCCTTCACCACTTTCTTCCAGTGCTTATTATCTCCCTCTGCCCACCTGGAAAGGGGAAATTAATAAAGTTCATTTATGGATCCTTCTCCCAGCCGGCCCACTTTGCATGGCCCGGCATGCGGGGCGAGGCGGCCGCTGCACACGTGCGCTCACTCCCGGCTCGTCACCTCGATGATTCACTAGCAGACGTAGACACATGCCGACCCGCACGCGTGCACACATGTGCGACACACGTGGCAGACCCAGCTAAAATCCCCATCACACACACTCACTGGCACAGTGACAGTTCCAGGCACCTGACAGCTTGGAAACCTTCAGAACAACCCTGCCTGTTAGACCTTACAAAAGGTTGAAAGCAGCAGAACCTGCTGTCAGCTGGGTCTAAAAACAAGCAAATGGAGAAGTTTAGACAGCTGAATCAAAGCGACCAGGGATTTAGCAACTTATATCGTCTGTGAAGCTTTTGCTACACAAGAGCTCATCCTCGGGTCTGAAAGAGCTATCAGAAGGCTTCCTGGGAACCTTCTGCTGACATGGCTTTGAGAACTTCTTCCGTCAGAACTTCGCTGTGCCATCTCCTTCCTCCCTCTCAGTCAGCCACTCCCCAGTCCTCACTGGAGAATGAGTATTTAGGCCCAGTTTGCCCACCCTTTTAGAGGATTAATGGTGCTGATTCCTGATTCGGTTTCAGAAAAATGCACCTTTCGCTCAGCCGCCTTTCGCTCCTTTCTAGACCTTGTAACTTGTGCCCTGAAGCAAAGTGAAACTCTGAAGAGAGTCAGTGGTTCAGCTGCCCAGGATTCTGAGGAGCTCCCTGGTGAAGGAGCTATCAGTCTTCCCATGGCTCTCCTGAACGACCTCCAAGCTGGTGCTGTTTTGTTCACAGAGCTGGATATTATTTTGCTTAACCTGGGTTCTTAGACCCAGCACAGAGCCTTCTGCTGCAAAGTCGGCCTACAGTCTGGACGCATGACATCCGGACAATATTTTCCCTTTTCTGGGGTTAGATAGGGTGGGGTTTGAGCTGAGGCAACATAAACAGAAGCAGCAAAACAGTGATCTGCTCTCCCAGATAAGAAAACAAACATGAGTCTGGTATTTGCGGCGGACCCGAGGAAAGCGTCACACGGCAGAAGTTTCATGGAAGAGAAAGTCATTGGACACATAGGATGGGGGCGAACTCGAACACACCGACCTGAACACACCAATCAGAAAACACCAACAAGAACAGACCAACCAGGACACTCCTACCAGAACACACCAGTCAGAGAACACCAACAAGAACACACCAACCAGGACACTCCTACCAGAACACACCAGTCAGAGAACACCAACCAGACCAAACCAACTGGACAAGCAGTGTATCTGCATATGGTTACAGACCAACCAAACCTGACCCCTCCTGGGCATCCAGTGGCCGCGCACCCCCCCAGTGGCCAGGAAGTGCTACTGTGGCATGGGGGGGGGGTTGATGACACAGATACATTGTACTGGCCTCTGCCTTTTCTCAGGTGATGTTGGATTAGTTTATCTTCTTATTTTTATAGCGAGTGAAATTGAGGAACATGAGGAACATTGAATTCCCTCTGTAATCTTACACTCACCCGGAGCTGGGTGTCGCGTTCACAGAGACGCCCAGGGCTTTACGTCTGCGCTGAAGGCGATCACTCGTCTGCCCGTCCCTGCAGCGCTAGCGGGGTTTTTCATAGGAGAGCCTCACAACATCACCTCTGTGCCTGAGCAGAATAACGGGATCCATCAAAGACTAAAGGTGTCTCTCTGGCTTTTAACTGGGCAGCCCCCTCTACTCTGCTCAACTCCCAGAAGTCTTTGCAGGTGATACATTAGGGGCCGGTTTCCCTCCCCTGATTCTACACACATACAGTTTTACTGCATGCTGAGGTGAATCCATAACTCCAGGTGTTTAGTATGCAGCTCTGCAGAAACTGACTATAACCCGATCCTCGCGAATCACTCGTCCTCTTCACCAGCCTGCCACGTCTTCAGAGGTAACAGCAGGCCTTCGGCAGGCATGCAGGCGGCAGCAGGTCTCCAAGATGAATACGAATGAAACGTCGGGCGCTAAACAGAGGCCATCGGGGGTAATGAGTCTGACAGACCCCTGAAAGGTCGGGGGGGGGAATTCTCCGTCACAACAGGGTGATTGTGGGGGCTTAAGATTGAAACGCGATACTAGAACCTCCCAAATACCTGCCACGCTCTCACATGCGAGTCTGCAACAGTGAGGAGGACTCTAGCCCCCCCCCACCCCGGTTGGGGCGAAACGCTCACTTTGGGGGCAGAATGGCGTCGTGCCTTTCAAGAGTGCAATCATGCAAACCTTTTTGCCATTTTGTGCTGTCATTAAAGTAGCCTGGCCCAGAGACAGCCTAGCTGGGGGGGAGTCAGACAGGAGCAGCACCTCCGCAGTCAAGCGACGAGGGGGGGTATGCCTCGAGGGGGGGTTATGCCTCGCCTTATTGCTTCTTGCGTGCAAATTCTTACTTTGTTATCCGTTGTTATTTACTTGGCTCGATTATTCTTGCTGGTGTAATAATTTCACCAGCCTGGTGATCGGTCAGATGCCGGCACAGACACTAAACGGCATTCTCAGCCTCACATCACACATTAAAGCCAGAATATTTTCGTCCACATTGACTTTCGTATTAAAGATGCAAATGAGACATTTCCGGCTAAATGGCTAATATTAAAATATTATTGTAAGGTAGACAGAAACGGCACAAAAACAGGGGGGGGGGTGGGAGTTAATTTCATCCCTGCTAAAGCAGAAATCATTTGCTCATTTTCCGAGAGCTTTTTCTCTCTTTCAGTCGCTCCCCAAACCTGCTCCCCACCTGCCCTCACCGCCCTCCCTCCCACGTAAGGAACAGGGGCTGAACCCTAACAAAGGTCTCCTTCCCAACCCCCCCTCCTCACGACGGCCGTGCCAGCTTTACCACAATATGTTTTCCAGGGAATGGGGAAAAGGAATTACAGAAAACACAATTACAACCTCAGGGTGTGTCAGCAGCAGTGGGGGGCGGTGGGGCACTGGTGTACCTAGTGGGGGCAGGTGCTGATCAGTGATATGGAGGAGCCTTTCTGCTCTATGCCTTGGGCTCAGAAGTGATTGTTTCGAACAGGGGCCTCATCCGACAGGCCACATTTACATTCATTAGACATCCAAAGCTACTTTCTAAGTCCTGCCTCACCAGCTGTTTGTCTAACTACTTGCCTGGAGAAAGTGAACAAGGGGGCAGGGCCTGGCGTGAAAGAGAACCCCATTGGCTAACCGGGCTAGAATGACTCAATCAGAAATTAGCAAGATATTAGCAGAAGAAAAAAGGGTGGGACCTATTGTAAAACTGAGTTAAATCGGCTTTTCTGGGAAAAAATGCCTATTTGACAATTAGAAAACTTTTTACAGGAAATAAGGGGGCGGGATCCAATGTGAAAGACAATCCCATTGGCTGTTCCATTATAATCTCTCAATCATCTCATCTGTCGGCGTCCAGTTCTTTCATCTCTCATCTGTGATTGGCACGCTGTCTCTAAAATGAAAGATAAGCAGTGCCTAGGTGTCTTTAGAGTGCTCGTTCATCATTTGTTAGTGACATACTCACCACACCTTTGTTTTGAAAACATACATGTCGAAACGAGATGAGACGTGTTTGCCTGGTTACCAAGCGGGTCTCCCTCTGTGGCATTCCCAGGGCTGCCCGGCCCAAAGTCGAGTACCTCCCTGAGAATGCCACCGCTTCTGATTTAGTGCCACAGTGTTAGTAACATGCACACAGCTAAGGCGGATTAATGCCTCTCTGTAATGAGTGCCGGGAAGGACGGAAGCCTTCACTTTAATGGCAGAAATAAAACAAAATACTTAATGACTTCAGCCTGAACCATTAATTCTCTTCCACACAAGCTAAAGCTACTTGTGTTTTGGCTTGAATTTTAGCCCTCACAATATAAAAAATAAGTGACTGATGAGTATTTTTTAACATTGCTTTTTCACTTTTCATTAAGGACTAGCACTATCCCCCTGCCAAATGCAGAATGTGGTAGCAGAGGGTGAGGCATATCAATAGCATAGGACTTAACCACCTACCACCGCTCACCTGACATAATCACGGTTATAAGTGTGACTCTCAGGCTGTACCCATAATGCACTGCTTGCGTATTTTGTGTGCTGCTTTTACCACGTGAGGGCAGGATCTTCCTCTGGCAGTTTGGCAGTTTTTTTTTTATTCCGTTGCCTATGATGATGCTGAAAACACAGCCCTCATTTTAGCGGGAGCAGTGAATCAGTGACACAGATTACGCGGGGATGACATGCTGAAACTATCCTGAACAAAGGGGTTTGAGAAAGGGTCAAAGGAAAGGTAACGCGAGCAACATGGTGACAGGAACGACGTGTCGGATTTTATAGGCAGAAGCTGAGAAGAGGTTTGCGGAGGCTGACCCCCCCCATCTGAGCCGCCCAGGGCGATCCCACAGTGAGATCGTCCAGCACGATAGCCAGAACGCGCCGCTCAGCTCTCCCTTAGCCAAATCATCCGAGCTGCCGCGGATGCGTCCAAGTGTCGAGTCAGCACTTGTACACTTTGAAGAAGAAAGGCTCTTTCATGGCGCCGGGCTGCAGCACGGCGAGACGTCTCTCGCACCCGCAACATCAGCAGGAGCCTGGTTGTTCTCGTTAGCACTGTTATGGTCTGCTCGGTCATGCGTTTTTTGACTGAGGTTTCATTCACAAGTGCTAAATACACCCCTGTATGAATGAAATTAGCCTTAATTCATTTTAATATAAATGAAAGGCTTCTCAAGTTTTGCTTCACAAATGGCAACTAATGTGCCGTTTCCCAGCATCAGCCTTGAACACTACAGCACACACTTGCAGGACGAGTCCACCAGAGAAGGAAGCATTGATTATTTTAAAGGTTCTTTTTTTCAGAGTCAGCTGTCTCCTCGTGCTCCCTATTACCTCCATGACTGCAAATTGAATCAGACGTTTTTACAAAAAAACCCTTCTTTCCCTCCCCTGTGCTCACTCCCGGCGATGCGCTAGATGCTAACAGGCAGCGGAGATGGATGTCTTGTGGGAGCCTCGAACGGTGAGATAGCGAGCCGCTAGTCCAGAGCAATATCTCCAAGCAGAGCCAAGCCCTGGGATCTGTCCGTCTGGCCAGAGGAATGTACAGAGAAATCGTAAACTGGCTGAAAATAAGGCAGAGCAGTAAGATGGTGGCGGGTCAGACCACCTTAGGTGGCAAGAGACTGGAGAAGGCAGAGCGGCTTCACTAGCCGGCCCATTGCGGCGCCTCCCGCCCGTGACCGCTGTCGACCACGCGAGCTGAATGTCCGGCTGTCGCAGCAACGCCTCCTACGGCGATAAATGGACACGTTTCATGTGGCACTTTCTCACAAGTGGGCGGACCCAGAACTGTAGCCATGTGTAATTCTCAGAGCCAAGGACTGTAATTACACCCCTAACTATGACGTTTCCTCTTCCTGCTCCACCTGGACCTCTTCACCCCTTCTTTTATTGGGCTGCTTTATTGTTGCTAGAAATCGCAGTAAACTCCCCACTTTACAACATTTAAAGGTGTGGGAGCGCTTAATTTCTGCAGTAATCTGATGCGGAGGCGGGCAACACGTTGAAAGGCAAAGCCGACAGCAAGGCCTTGACGGGCAGGCCGCATGTGTCCACCGACGGCCCCTACCCACCCCGAACCTGCAGCTCTTTCTGGAAGCTTCTCCTTCTGCCCCAGCAAATGCCCATCAGCGCCAGGCAGGGCTGTAATCTGGGACCCTACCCACTCGGACCGGCTCTCTCATTACCCAGGCATCATGCGGCGTGCCACTGCCCCCACTTCTAATTAGGGGTCCAGTGAGCAGTCTCTCTCCACCTGCCTGGCACGGAGTACCTGGTTACCCCCCCCAGCGCCCACCGGAGGTGCTGCCCTCTATTGCCTCTATCTGGAAATAGCACATCACCCTCATGGACGCAACGTAGTATGAGCTCTACAGGGACATCTAAAAGAAAGGAGCCATCATGCAGAAGATGTTTCTGGATTAAAGATCGATGTGAGGTGCAGAAACGTCCAGATGAGCACCGTGACACTGGTGGGGGTGCAATAGGTAGGTGTGACCCCTAGCTATACATCTAGTTTCGGACAACTTCAGGTCTCCGGAAGAAATAACAGCATCATCCCAGCCTAAACAAGCCCCCCCCCATTTAAGCTAAACGGGTGTTCTTCCGATCTCCAACGATGGTTGACCTTTATCTTCTACAACTGAGTTTGGTTTTATTTGTTAGCTATGTGACATATTGGTCCAGAACAGGCTGGTGTCTCCCTCCCGGTGCCCATGTTTCCTGGGCCAGGCTCCAGGCTCCCCACGACCTTCTCCTGGATAAGGAGAAGGATGGATTGATGGACGTGTCACTCGTATATGTGTTCTCTATGCTATATTCTTCTCTTGCTCTGCTTTTTCTCCGTCCTTTTGCACACCTCCTTCCCTCTATCCCCTTGTCTTCCTTGCCCTCCTTATCCCTCCTTTCCTCCCGTAGGAGTAGAACTAATTCACCTGACAGCAGACATTCTGGCAGATGTTTCCGTGGCGATAGCGGGAACCGCGCGCCGACGTGACGAGCAGGACGCCGTTATTACAAGGCTCTTTGTCAGCACAATGTGTGTGGAATCCGCTCGTCTTCGCCTTATCTCCTCTAACACGAATCATACCTGTCTTCATACACCCGCCTCCATCTGCTTCTCCCGGCAACAGCCGGTACCTGCCACACGCTCTCTATGGCGCCCCCGGAGGATGCTGCTTTGAAAGTGCAGGTGTCAGCATAGGCAGGTAAATGCGCCTCAACTCTGACCCTGGTGAGAGTTGACTGTTTTGTCTAAATAGTGCTGTTAACACTGGAAACATAATATGACGCACAGTTGTTCTTTTTCAGTTCTGCATTACTCTACTCGCGTTGAATTTTAATCACTGAAAGGCAGAGTCTGAGGAATCTGACATCGTAGGGAGTGGAATCGAAAACTGTCAGCTATTTTAGGCAAGAAATATACAGTAATAATCTAACAGGAGGTCTATTCTCATTGGCTGTTTCCGAGTTAATCTGCCGCAGTATGGAAAATGTCAGTTAGCCGCATGCTAGCATTGCAGCAGTGCGGCCGCGGGCCTTTGAGTGCTGGCCAGCTGGCAAAATGAGAAGTGGTTCAGGGGATTCTGGGAGCCAGACTGGGGCGGTGACCTCCGGAAACAACACCATCACAGAACCTCCCTGGTCCAGTAGGCATATAACTGTAGATCTCACCATGTCCAGGAGTCACTCTAACCTTTCCCACAAGTCTTTCCTTTCAGTTTAAAATCTCCTCCATCCTATTAATAAATTCCTCGCTCCTGATGGAATATAATACATGTCAGACTTTCTGTGCTAATTTCTGACCTGGGATTTACTTCTTGAACTTAGGAATTCAACACAAGCGACATTGGAGGCAGAAGATACGTTTATTGGCATTTCTGCTCTTCACGGCACCCATCCGGATGCGATGCTCAGTCGAGATGCAACACTCCCTCCCTGCAAAGACGTCCATGACGCCCTTCAAGGATAACAAGGCTGTGTTTCTGCTGGTCATTAGCCTTGTCCCGATCTCTGATTTATTTCGGAGAAAGAGTAACTGGATGCCATCTATCTTCCAGTGCAGGGTCAGAGCGAGCCGTGTCTCGGGAAGCATAAGGCACTGGGTAGGGAGCGCTCAGGACAGGTGTTCAGGACAGGCGTTCCATACAGACGCTCAGGACAGACCTTCAGGACAGGCGCTCAGGACAGACGTTCAGGACAGACGTTCAGGACAGACGTTCAGGACAGGCGCACAGGACAGGCATTCAGGACAGGCGTTCAGGACAGGCGCTCAGGCCGTCAGATGCTCCACACTAGAGCTACAGCCACCCAGTCACCTGACTGCACATTTCTGGTTTGCGAGCTCAAACCGCAATACCGCATTAACATGAAGTGACTATGCTTCTCATGTAGAACTGCGGGCCACCCTGATCAGACATCCCTGAGCTAACCTGGGCCAGTAGGGTCTTCCTTATATCTAATGCCACTTACCCCTGTCCTCAAATTTTTATCCTGCTTTCACACACAAGTGGTTATCTTTCCACTGTGGTCCTCCATGCTGTTTTGAACATTACTCAAGGATTGGCACAGTGAAAAATCAGAGTCGCTTATAAGACATTCGCACCTATTGAATGCCCAATCAAGAAGCCAGCAAACCCCCCACACACACACACGCACTGAAAATGGCACATCTCTATCAAAATAAAGCAAACTGGCCAATAGATGGTCCAGGCTTGTGGGGGGGGGGGGTTCTATGCTTTTTGTCTCGTGTGAAATATGTTATTTCAGACGGTTCCCAGTGGGAGATTCTGTCATGTTTTATTTACATTTGGTTCCTTAGCAGATGCTGAGATTCTGAATGATCACAGATCATTCATGGATGGGGGGTTAGGAATGTAAAACACTGATTTAGGGGCAAACCGTGATGGGAGTTTGGGGGGGAGGGTCATTTTCAGGCCATGTATTTATGGAAGGCCTCGTGACCCTTCAGTGTTCACGAAGCGCCCTTAGAAAGCATGTCACTTGGGTTGAGCACGGGTCCCAAACAGCCGGTGAGGTGCCTCTTGACCCAGACATTTCCGTACATCCCCTGGAAGTCCAGCCAGGAAGAGCAGAGCGCTCCACGGGTCGGGCTGGGCACGGCGGGACACACTTTCCAGAGGCGCGTCGACGCGCTTTGAGCCGCGCTTTCACGCCGCGAAACACCGGCTGTCGGCTTTGAAAGCACAGGAAAGACAAAGGTGTTTGTCTGGCGGAAGAAAAGGAGAAGGAGGGAAAAAAGTCTTTCATGCGGAGCACAAAGGAAGTCAGCGTCGGAGTGAGGAATGAGATGGGAATAGAGCTGAGGAAGTGTCAGGTATCCGCGCGGAGAGGAAGGCGGAGCTCCCTGAGCCGCTAGGGCGGAGTCTGCATCCCTGCTGCGGCACGCACTCGTAACGCGAGGGCTTTGCCGTTATTACCGCACTGTTGCTATATATATGTACCGGTAATCGCTGTATATTTTTTAACAATCCTGTATTTTACTAGCAGGACGTACATCCATCTTATTCAGCACTGCGGTTCAGTGCCCCTGGAGCCTGTCCCAGGAAACAGGGCAGCGGGCAGCAGAAATACATAAATATTACAAAAGAAAGACAAATGAATAAAGTTTCTATCATTCTTTTGTCAGCAGGCAAAAAATAGGTTTGGCTTCACAAACAGAATAAGAAAAACACACTTTTCCTCCCCGTCATGTCACATTTTTGTTTATTAATTCTAACACATGCACTCATGCAGTATTGGTGCATGAAGATTTAGCAAAAAGTTGTTTGTTCAAACCCTGGAAAAGAGCCGCCACTGGACCCTAGGCACTCTGGTCGATCAAAGGAAGAGGCGTTCCTCTGAAGAGGTGTGAGCCTGGCCGTCACGAGGGGCCCAGGCGAGATTCGACTTTTTCCAGACAGGTAGGTAAACTGTCTGGGACTTGCGGCGCGACGCTCGGCTGATTAATGGACTGTCGCTCTGTCTTTTCCAGGGAGCAAAGGGCAGGGGCAGCCATGGTCCCGGGACGTGTTCCTTTCCGCTACGCGCTCCCCGCGCGATCACCTCCGCCGTCCCGGCCCAGAAACACTCGAGGGGCACGGCAGGGTGGTGCGGGGGGCTGGGAAAGAGGAACATTATAACCCATAAAGACTCCCGTTCTGAAGGATATTATAAATAATCCAGTGCAAGTGTAACAGGTTGTTAATTTGCTTTGGTATTTTGGTTATAATTATACAAAATTCTGCCCTTTTCGTTTCGTTTAACCTGATGGGTACAATTTCCCTTTAATTTTCCCATAATGCTCTGGTCCGCTATCCCATCTCCCCCTGCCTTTCTGCTTTATAAGGCCCCTGATATCGCTTCCTCGTCCCTTTCTATGCTGCGCACCTGGGAAGAGGTGAGGGGTGTGTCAGGGTCTCTCAAGCCCCTCAGTCACCTCAGTTATTTTATATAATCATTTTGATCAATTATTTTTTTATAGATAGGGATTAATATTAAGCTCATATTTTACATGTGCTATATGCATACTATAATTCTATTTTGTGCAGAGAGCAAGTGAGAGGGCCTGGGCGTGAGGGAGATTTACCCCCTTTTCTAACTGTCCATCAGGTATGGTTTAGTTTATTTAATTTATATTATATTATTTCCCCTTTATGTTAAGTCTCCATAATTTGTGTGCATCAGTGCTGCCGCTGGCCCTTTCTTTTGCCTCTTTATAATGCGATGTTGACATCAAAAGAAGCTTTATAATGCCTTGTGACACTTTAAGCTGTAAAGGCTTATAAAATAACATTATAACACTATGTGTACAGTCATGACTATGTATAAATGATTATGTAGTCTAATGTCAATCATTATAAGGCTTTATAAATACCTTATAAGTGCTTATGAATGAGTTTATAATGCTTTATGGATACTGGCCTTAAGTAAAGTGCTACTAAGTTGTTTTTTGAGCTGTTATGTTAAAAAATTTTACCTTTTATGAAATAACTCAATATCCTCAATGAAGTCTGAGCTCATTACATTAATTGGCTAATTGAATCCATTGTTAGCGAGATTTTGGTGAGAATTTTATCGTATCACCTGACTCTGATCAGGTCACATGGGGGGTGGCTGTTCCTTCCTGTCACAGAGCAGCGACAGGAGCAGCCCTCCTCATCCTCTCCATCGTATATCCCTCCGGCGTAGGCGAGCGTCATTCTAGAAAAGACTCAAGCAGAATTAAATCTTCTTAAACTTTATTTTACGACTGTTTGCACTCGCCTCGCCTCTTAATCTGGGCTTTTAATGGCCATGTGTTTTGCACCATGAATCTGGAAGTGAGGCGTGCTCACACACGGACAAGAACAGCGTCGCCATGCAAATGAGCGAAGGCGAGAGACGTTTCCTCCGTGTGTAACACAGTCTCATCGCTCGCGCTGATACGCAATAAAGCAAAGCTGGAGACATATAATTAAAAACAGAAGCTGGTGTGTTTAACATGGTGGTGGGCGGGGCACTGGAGGGCCACCCAGGGCTTTGATCTTTTCGGAATGCTATCTGCTCACGCGTCAGGCTCAGGCCGCCACCCAGAAGGGCTCCGTAGGAGGGACCGAGGGTGTAGGAAATATAGGGGGCGAGAGAGAGAGAGAGAGAGAGAGAACGAGAAGGGGGGAGTGAGAAGGAAGTGGAGTGTAATGTTAGCTATCATGGTCGACATCTCACAGTCCTGCCGATGTTCTATGCTCTGGGAAAACGAATTAGTGTCCGCAGCCACAGGAAGGGATTGTGAAGAGACTCCCACAAGCGGGCGACGTGACCGGGTTCGACTGGCCCGGGAAATGGGAATACAGCCGCCCACGCCCACCGCTCCAGTGGCTTAAACTCACACCTAACCGGTGCGGCTGAGAGAGAGACAGAGAGCACCGGGCCTGGAGCACCAGGCTGAGGGTGGAGAGGGCTGGAGCTCTCGCCATCTCGGGCGGCTCTCGGGTCGGCCTGGTACCTCCCCGGTCACCCCTCCCATCGGCGGAGAGGGCTGGAGCTCTCGCGATCTCGGGCGGCTCTCGGGTCGGCCTGGTACCTCCCCGGTCACCCCTCCCACCGGCGGAGAGGGCTGGAGAGGTCGGCACGTGCAACTCGCTGGATTAGCAAACCTGCCTTGTTTCGGCCCGATCCCTACCTTACGGCTTAGTCACCTGTGACGCCGCCTGTTTTCTGCTCTCGCAGTCACACCCGGGCTGGGGCACACCTAGCAGAGAGCGAGATTGCGAACAATGAGAGCAAGACCGGGAGCAGTTCACCTTACAGGGAAAGGGAGAAGGACTGCGCTCACACACGGGAGCCATGGGCGGCCGCTCGGTACGGAACAAGGAGCACAGGGAGGTGCCACGAGCCGTAGCCCGGGTGCTGCGTGAGGCGGCCCTGCGCTGGCAGCAGATTCGCATTCTAGCAGGGCCAACACTGACATCTATTTATTTAGCAGACATACGCGTGAGGATCAGAGAGCAGGTCAGACAGGCCCAGGAGCAGCTGGGGTTAAGGGCTTTGCTCAAGGGCCCAACAGTGAAGTCAAACACGGGATCTGAATCAGCACCCTCCTGAACACGGCAGTGTCCCACACCACCCCTGTGCAGAGGTGAATATTTCAGATCCATAAATTGCATCCTCACACCTCCAGGGTCACCCCTGTACTGGAGAAGCAGCAGAGAAGATGGATGGATGGATGGATGGGATGAATAATGGATTACCACTTTAGAAACATACATTTATTGATCATTCAAGAGAAGCTCAGTCTGGCTGCACTTACACCTATATGGCTTATTGACAGCTGGATGCTTATGATGCACTATTTCTCTCGCCTGTACATCACTTTGGACAAAGGCGTCTGCTAAATAAAGTAAATGTAAATCTACTTCATCCACATTGTTTCAGCGGACACCAAAATACAAAACTAGACACATTGTAAGACTGTAGATTAAGTCATATAATCATACATAGGTCTCAGGCAAAATAAAGCATTTAGTAAAATAATGTTTAAAGAACCTTTTATCTGAGATGTATTTTGCTCTTAAGTTTCAGCGAAGGTCCAAATCAGAGCAGAGGCTTAAGGCACTGGGTGATGTCACCACACCAAAGCACCCAGGACTCATGGCACAGCAATGTTTTAATTAAGCGGGGGGGGGCGGGGGGGGGGGGGGGGGGGGGGGGGGGGGGGGGGGGGGGGGGGGGGGGGGGGGGGGGGG
>JAODKN010000037.1:20923229-20938129 GCA_026774425.1 Petrocephalus zakoni
CCCCCCCCCCGCCCCCCCCCCCCCCCCCCCCCCCCCCCCGCCCGCCCCGCCCCCCCCCCCCCCCCGTCCAGCTGCCACCAAAAGGAGATATGCCAAACACGGCAATGACGGGCGCGGACCCCCTCTCTGCCCCCAGCTTGTCCACGGCCACTCCACACCTGCGTCCATGAAAGCCAGGCCCTCTGTGTGGTCTGTGGTCTCCTCCATCCCCTCTGAGCTGAAGAAGGTTCTAAAACCTGCATTAACATCTGCCCCCCCATCCCCCCTCAAGATAAAAATCTCCATGCTCCTCCTTTGAATTAGACACATGCTTCTAAAAAGATTGTGGATTAAACTATTAAAAACTGTTCAGTCGTTTAAACTATTAAAAGCAATTGTTTTATACTTTGAATTAAAATCCTTCATTTATAATTGCCTTTACATGTCTTTATATAATGTGCTTTGTGTGTCATTGGGGGAATCAAAGGGCTTTCCAGAGTCAAACACACTCTAATGAGTAGAGGTGAATTTTCCATTTGAGAAAATTAAAATGAATCTGAATATTCTATCTGCTGTGGGTTGGCCCCCCATCTTGGGTTATTCCATGCCTCGGCTCTAAGCGATGCCACATAGGACAAGTGGGTTTGGAAAATGGATGGATGGACCAATAAAGACATTACGAGTACAGATATATTCGTACACATATACGTAATAGTATATAATAGTCTCCCTCCCCCACATGTCATGAAAAGTCTTACAAGAGGTCTTAAGAGCCGTGATTTAGCAGTTTTGGGGGGGGGTCAGCACACCCCCCATCAGAAAGCTGTGCCCCCTTCTCTCAGGCAGTGACATGGTCGTCAGGCGGCCACATGTCACAGGCAGCCTCCCCCCCCCCGTCCCACATGGGCTTGATTGATTCGCCCAGTTATGACGGCACGCCTGATTGATATCAGGAATCCATCAAGCGCGCCTGTCGTCCTCTCTGCTGGCCCCCCCTTTTCCCCTGGTCAGTGTCTGCAGCCCCCTATGCATGGGCCGGGGATGGGAGGGCGAGGGCAGGCATGTTCTCCATCATAATAAACGGCCCTCGCAGGCATCCCAGGGGCTCTCCCCCCACCCCCCTCCCTCCTCGTCCATCTCTCGACTGGACAACAAGAATCAGAAGCTTGAACATGTCACCTACCCCCCCGGGTAAATGGGACAGGCAGCTCCCTGAGGGAGTGGGGGGGTGGTGAAGATGTGCACCAGTAGCAAGGAAGCCAGAGTTACAAGCACAGAGGAGGTGGGGGGGGGGGGGGTTGAGCATCACATCTGTCTCGGATTCACCGTCTTCAGAAGACATAGGGAGGACAACTAGGACAAAGAAGGTCGCTTATCGGCGCCCACAAGCCCCACATCACTGCCCCCCCAAACAAAGCAGCAGATAAGGAGCCCCACCCGGGAGCAGGCCAGAGCGGGACCACACGGGACTGAATAGCGCCCCCTGTCCTGCTTTAGCCCCCCTCCCCATCAGCCAGGGGTGTGGCTTCCCAGTCGTGGAGGTGTCATTACAAAGTTTACTCCAAACAACTAGCGCAAACACTATCTGCTGGCTACGGTGATACAGCCCTGAATGTCCTTCGAGCATGCTCTGCTCTACAAGGTCTCATCATGCCGCTCCCAGCATGCTCTGCTCTACAGGGTCTCATCACGCCACTCCCAGCATGCTCTGCTCTACAAGGTCTCATCATGCCGCTCCCAGCATGCTCTGCTCTACAAGGTCTCATCATGCCACTCCCAGCATGCTCTGCTCTACAAGGTCTCATCATGCCACTCCCAGCATGCTCTGCTCTACATTTTCTTGCTCTTCCTCACACTGTTATTGGCTCCCGCATGGTACCCAGCCGCTCGATTTCCCAGCCTATCACAGCCTCCCTCCTTGGCATCGGCCACGAACCCGACACCTTGGCGGGCAAGTTGAGGGCCCCACACCCCAAGCACACATCCTGCAGGCTTTTAAAGGCAAAAAAACAAAAACAAATTGGCTGTTTTATTCAAGTGCTTAATGTGGATTTTGTGGTATTAACATTTTTATAGTTTAAGCCCTTCCTCAAGGGCATAGCCATCCCCTGTGAATTAAAATGCATTGTGTTTTACTGATTCTGGTTTCCATTCAAACACAGTCGTAAGACATGCAGTTAGGTGAACTGACATCCCAACAATCTCTATAATATGTTGAAATTCAGTTTTATTAAAAAAAAATTAAAATGTTGAAAGTTTATTGGTTACTTATGATTAAGGTTAGCCCTGGGTAGAGGTTAAGGGTGTCATTGTTGGGATTATAGTTTTTCCTATAGGGATGGATGGATGAATGGATGGAGAGTCCCCACAAAGATATGAATATCATGTGTGTGTGTTTGCAATGCAATAGACTGGCATCCTTTGCCCTCTGCCGCTTGGGATAGCCTCCAGGACCCTTCTTCATACAGCCCTGTATTGGATAAGCAGTCAGAAGATGAATGGATGGACGTATTTCACTGCCAAGGGACCCCAGAGCCGTTACAGGACCAACAAAAGACAAATGGGGCAATGCAATCATGGGCAGACAGTGCAGAGGTCTTTTGTCATTGTCACTGTGCCCTGAGCAGAGATGTGGGTGTTGCATTTGGAACTGGTGGAATCTAAGCTCTGTTGCACGTGTAACTACAAGCGGGAAGGGACAGAGTCCTCCTTTTTTCCCAGCGTGAGACATTACTGAAGCAGAAATCTGCAGCAAAACATGAGCCCAGCAGGGAGCCATGTCAGGAGGCACACAGATATTCAGGAGCGGTCTCTCCCATGGAGACAGCGTGGAAAATGTCTCCCCCCGCTTTGCCAGTCAGTGGATGTGAACGCGCAGCATCTGTGACAGCCGCAGAGGTGACACAATCACCCCGGTTAGCTTTTCAGATTTCAGAGTTGGGGTTTTTCAAATAGCACGTTGTCACCCTGCCGGGGGGGAGGGGGGGAGGGTGACAGTACCGCGGGCCTTGCGGCTGCCTTTCCCCTCACCGGCTGACGCGTCTGCCTGACGCATCTTTCAGGATTGATTGCCGCGCTGGAGATCACGTTACAGTCGCGGTAACGGGCTGAGTAGTAGGTAAGATGTTTGTTAGCTGGAGGATCAGGCAGCTTTGATCTAGATATTTAACAGAAAAGCTGGGAGAACATAAAACATCTGGGTGTGTAAATTCCTGGGACATAAATAATGTCAGCAGTGTCATCACTTGTAGGAGAACACACTCAATACTTAATCATTATGTCATTAGAATAGAGAGGCTTTGTTTATCCCTGTGGGGAAACTGCCTTTTCATGTTTCCCATCTTGCTCTCCATGAGATACACAGACAGGTGAGAGCAAGCCTGGGGGTCACAGCACAGGCTCAGCCGGTGTTCAGAACCCCCGAGCGCACAGGGGCTGAAAGACCTTGCACAAGGGATTCAAACCGGTGACCTTGCGATTACAAATGGGCCTCGAGCCACTGAGCCACTGACCACATCTCAGATACTCACCTGTATGACGCACTGTACAGTGCAATAGTCTTAGACAGTCAGAGAAAATATTTAAATGATCTTTATGCTGATGAAAAATTATGACATTATATTTGTCCAAGTTTGTCAGTTTAGTCATTTCAAAAGCTCTCTTATAGTCACCCCAGTAACTATCCAATATGCCCGCATATTTGTTGACTCGACCGCTAGCACACCTTGTTTAGCTAATGAATACCTCATCAAGTTATTTCACTAATAAGTTTATTAATTAAGTGAGCTGCCGGGGGAAATGTATCAAATGCATGTAATGGCTGTTGTGCCTCTGAGGAGAGGTTTGCGAACCAAAGTGCTGTTCAACTAGCATCCAAGCAGATATCAGTAAGTTTCTGGAGAACAAAAATCATTTTCCACTGTGTTGCAGCTCATTTGTATATATATATTCATTGGTATCTATTCTTATATGTTAAATATAAATTTTTCAGACCAGAAAAGTTGCTTTAAACGCTTTCTTTGTCTGCCTAAGGCTTTTTTAGGTGTGAATAGTAAACAAAAAGCATAATCAGACAGAAAATTTCTCTGATGAGTCTCCCGATGCCTCCGATATCGTTCCTGAGCGGTGGAGGAGATTCCTCAGACACCCTCTGTACTCCTCGCTACGGGTCACCCTGCCTGCTGACCCCTCCAGAGAGGGATTCTGCCCCAACCCACATTCCCATAACCCCAGGCAGATTCAAACAGGCCTATCACCTTTCAGGCAGCCACGCCGAATTAAGGCCCAGGAACCCTGAAGGCCCACCTTCAGCGCGGCCTTCGGTATCGGCTGTTTTCTCTCCCTCCTGGCATGATTAATCCTGTCACTTTCAGATCGCGGGTGTTTGTTGCATTTGTGGTTGCCCAGGATGCAGTGATCTTTCACGTCCTGTCGGTGGATATTTCAGCCAGCTGGGTCACCCCTAGCTTTATACAATGATAATCATAAATCCTTCATTTTCCAGGTACATTGGACTTCTTCTCCTAACCCATCTTGTTCCCCATAGCTTGGGGGTCACGGTGTAGGACCAGCCAACGGGTGGCACCCAAGGAGCTGGGGGTTAAGGGCCGACAAACTTCTGATGGTGGCCACAGAGACATAGTCTGTTGAGCCACTAACCACACCAAGACTCCCAATGCCCCAAGACTTGCCTCTTGTTGTGGTCCTTTAACCTTTTTCCTCGGTCTTATCTGTCCCAATTCAGAGGGCTCATCGGGGTCTTGGTAACCTCGTGGGAGGTCTAGGTTAATGAACCAAACTTTGGGTTTGAATGGAGTTAAAATTTAGAGCTTGTTAGTATCCCAGGGTGCACTGTAGCCACACACGTCCCGCATTGTGGATTTCAGCCCCATCCCGAGCTCTGGGTGTGCATGTTTTCTTCATGTGGGTTTCCTCCAGGTCCTCCCACAGGCCGAGCACGTGTGGCATTAGGTGAATTTCCTGTAGTGATTGCAATGGAGTCTCGCTGGTCCTGTGCTTTCTGAGAAAGACTCCAGGGTCACTGTGACACTTTTCTGCAGTGTTTCCCAAACTGGTTCCCAGGGGACTGACAAGGAGCTGGGGGGGAGAAAAACCATGGGATGGCTGGGAGTCTCTGAGGAGCAGGTTGGGAAACACCTCTTTAGTGTTTTAGCATTGATGGATGGATAGATGGATGGATTACCAGCCCACATGAGCTGTAAAGGGCTTAGCGGGCACTCCCTTTAAGACTCCGCAGGCAGCACAGGCAGCACAGGCAGCACAGGAAACACCCTGCTACCAGCGTGTGCACAGGTGTCTTTAGGGACCCTTATTTGTATGCATGCTGTTGTCTGTGTGCATGTGGAAGTCTATATCTATGGCCTTTTCCGGGTACTTGTCTATCTAGTTAAGAGTTAATCCTCGGTTCTGTGTAGCTGAATCTCTGCAGGCTTACCCTGCTCGGTGTGTGATTGACGGGCCCAGGAGGCAGGGTATTGCCCAGCACTGCCCTGCCCTCCAAATCCAGCATACTAGGTGTTGCGGAAAACACACGATGTGACTGATGCATAAACAGGGCAGCTGCACCGGAGCTGCGTGACTCGCCGCTGATGAATCGCTCCCAAAGTCCATTCCTATCAAAGGTACCCCCGCCGCCCGCGTTGACAAACAACCTTTGATTGGCAGCTACCGGCATATAAAATCCCTTTGCTTTATTACCTTTTCCACACTCAGCAAGCAGCATGCAATTCAACACTGAGCTTCTGCTGGGTACTTTTATTTCATTTCATGAACCGACTGCGTGTTTTGTGTTGGTGTTTTTGACTGGCCTACATCCAGCATTGTAGGGTGTAAGGGTTCATTGTGTCCATCAAAAAAATCAGTTTCTTTTGTATTTACAGTAATCAACAAAAACTCTGTAATCGGTTGGTATTTATTTGTCCTTTCAGTGAGTCATGATTATGATTGAGTAGGATAGCCTCATGATTTGGGTGGATAGACTGAGGATTTGGTGGGACAGGCTCATGATTGGGTGGATAGAGTGATGATTTGGGTGAGACAGGCTCATAATTGAGTAGGACAGCCACATGATTCTGTAGATCGGGCTTGTGATTGGGTGGGACAGGCTTATTATTGGGTGTTTAGACAGATGATTGGATGGAGCAGGCTCATTATTGGATTTGACAGGTTCATGATTGAGCCACTTGATTCTGTGGCTCAGGCTCATGATTGAGTTTGATAGCCTCATTATTGGGTGGACCAGGCTCATGATTGGGTGGATCAGGCTCATGATTGAGTAGGCCAGCCTCATAATTGGGTGGATAGACTGATAATTGGGTGGCAAAGACTCATGATTGGGTGGATCAGGCTCATGATTGGGTGGAACAGACTCATGATTGGGTGGATCAGGCTCATGATTGGGTAGGCCAGCCTCATGATAGGGTGGATTGCCTGGTAATTTGGTGGGACAGACTCATGATTGGGTGGATCAGGCTCATGATTGGGTAGGCCAGGCTTATGATGGGTTAAGCCATGGTGAGTCTCACCTGTGGAATCTGGTCTGGTCTGGAATCTGGTCTGCTACCCCACTGCCTTTTGCACATTCAAATCACCCCTCATTTTTACTAGAGCTGCTCAGGTTAAAAACCTCAGGACTGCTGCCAGGACTGGGATCTCGCGACCTTCGTGTCCTTAACCACTACACCAGCTGCTGCTCGGAGCGCCGCATGACGCTGAAGCCAAAAGGCAGCAAGACGCATCCGTCCGTCATTAGGTGCCCGCGGGGAGTGCGGATGGCCGACGCAGAGCCGGTGGATGCCGTGCCAGTTAAACGACGATGTCAAGGCC
The DNA here is from genome assembly GCA_026774425.1 of Petrocephalus zakoni. Classification (NCBI taxonomy): domain Eukaryota; kingdom Metazoa; phylum Chordata; class Actinopteri; order Osteoglossiformes; family Mormyridae; genus Petrocephalus; species Petrocephalus zakoni. The sequence continues at coordinate 20,930,055 of JAODKN010000037.1, forward strand.
CACGCTTCCCCTCAGCCGGCTAGTACACAGCGCGAAAGCCGTGCATTGGGCATTACATCACCGGAGGTTAGAGCACACCTTGCAGGAGGAGGAGGGTTGGGGAGGATTCTTCCTCTCTGTCTGCGGCAGAGTCACTCAGCCCCCGTCCCATCTGGCAGCGCGCCTCTTCTTGCCCCACCCCCTCCCGAAAAGACCCACTGCGGGCTCAAAAACATCCTGTCTGGCACTGTTACCTGGAAAGGATGCAGCCTAGTGTCTGCAGGCCCAGATTCACAAATACCCAGCCGCCTGCGTTACTGAAGCACTTTCCTATTGCTCTGTTTGCATATTCATGCCTCTCTCGTGGGCCCCTCAGCCCAGCCTGCTGTGGTCCCTGAACGGGTCACGTTTTGGGCAGAGGGTGGGCTGTCACATTTACTCTCTGTGCCTTTATAAGGCACATGGGTCACCATGAGATTATTAGACCAACAGTCAGGCAACTGAAGCCATTTATCCTGCACCTAAGGGCATTTGGCTCTTTGAAACATCTTCATCAGGAAAGCTGCTGTCCATTGAATAATTATAAAACACATATTGTGCTAATGGAACTACCATTGCAGACCTGCCGGTCAGAGCGATACCTACAGGTTCTTGGAATGTGAGGTCCTCCAAAGCCCTGAAAATCCGAATGTGTATGCTTGTTACACACTCAGTGTTTTTATCAAAACATTTATAGCCTGAAGGATCTAACAGATGAGAGTTCTCCAGCCTGCTACAGAGCTCGGTTCTGCTCCGTTCCACGCCGTCTCACCTCGGTGCACTAGTGGAGATGTGGAATCGGGAGGCCGAGGGGATCGTGACCTGAGGCCACTCCATTGTTAACGGGACGGGAAAAGCCAAACAGTAAATGCGACAATGAAGATTGGCATACGGATATACACACACATTTATTCATAATGAACAATGGGCTACTGCCCATCCCTCTATTGGGGGCTTGGCTTCATTAATATTTCACATTAGACCAACAGGCTCAGTCAGTCTTACAGTACAATCAAAGTACCTGCCTGACGTCTGTTTATTCTCAGTCCCCTGAAGTCTATATAAATCACATTGCCTCTGATAGATAAATACCCCGATCTGACTTGAGAACATCTTGAGTGCAATCAAGGACGCTGAGAGCAAGGTTTCTTGTCTCGGTCCCTCAGGGCAAACAGGTCTTAATGGAGGCGCAGAGCAAAATGTACAGCAAATATCAGGCAGCAGCGATACTAGGCTGTGCTGGGTGATTGCCATGCATACAATGCTACTTTTCCACACTGCGTGGATGAAGGTCTCAATAAACAACTTCTACAGAGACATTATGGACGGACACCATGCAATCTCTGTGGTCACCAGCAGTCAGCAATGCTTGACAGCACCTAAAAGCATTTTACATGTTGTAAATCCCTTTGTATAAACATGGAAGAATACTAAACATTTATGTTAAGCAATATGGAATAAAATGGAATAAAACAACTCTTCTGGAACAAAGCCTGAAAAAATGTGGTCCCAAAGAAACATCTTCTCGTTACCAGAACACCTGTCATCAGAATAAAACTGGCAGCCCAGTCACTCTGTATTTACCAGAACTGGTCTTTCGGTGTTATTCTAGGATATCGCACTTCACAGAACATATCACCCACGCGCAGACCTAGGAGTCCAAATAGCTGAAAATGGTACAAAATTTACAAGGTTAAGGGTTGAAACCCAAAATAAAATGATGAACAATTGAATTTAAGGACACACTCTAAATCCATAAATACACACTCTCATGCACACGCACACACACGCACACACACACACACACACACGGTGTCTCCCAGCAACTATTTTGGCCAAGAGTCTTTGTTTACCAGAGCCTTGTGATCTGTGCTGGGAAGCTTCATACACAAAGACACGAGACACAGAAGGCGGGCGTTACCACTGTCACCCTTGCCGTCATCCTTTGGTCAAGATGTTATTTTTGTGACTGGAGTAGCTCCAGCGACGGACACACATGCACACGTGCGCACACACACACACTCACACAGCGACGGAGCGCTCCACTCAAGACAATGGCCACAAATTTAGCAACCTCTGGGAAAAAGAGCAGAGACTGACTGTCCACGTTGGGGCAAGAGCGTCCTGCCCAGCCTGGGGCTTCCTGTGCGGCACACAAAGCGCACGGCATTGTGGGACCTTGTCTCATCCTCATCGTGACTCATGACCCTAAGACTTAAAAAACGACTGCCGACTTTATTCGGATGAGGAAAGCACTGAAGACCAGAAAAATTATCAGTTTCAATCCGGGATTTTTGACGTTCTTGGAGAGCTTAGCTTAACCTCTGGAGTGACAATGATCCTGGGGACTTCACCTCTCTCCCTTGAAAAGAGATTTGCTTGCATATTGCTCATCAGAGTCTTTATTTGGACAGACGATGGCTATTTCGGGGCTGCTTTGTCTGCATGTGTGTATGTAGGCAGAAACACAGGCGTGTGAGCGCTTACTCCAGTATATAGGCGGCACCTGGCAATGATGGAAAATCCTCAGGGGAATCAGAGCCCTGACTGAAGGATGCATACAGCTTGGCTCAGGCTCGGGGAGACCCAGCTTTGACGGACAGCAGGAGTGGCTTCCTGGTGGAGACCCATTCCCTGCTGAGCACAGAGCACAGATTCCCTGCTTGCTCTGACTCCCTCTGAGCCCAGCACTGAGCATTGCTCTGACCCCCTCCCCCAAAATGCTCACACTAAGGATTGGTCTGACCCCCTCTACCACCTGATACCCCCGCTTTCTTTGAATTGCCCCCTCCACCCCCTCCTGCCCCAGTTAGGCTAATTTTCTTGATCACATTCATCAGTTGATAAAACTCTTGTTACACCCTCTAACCACATGACCGTGTCTCTATGCTTCACGCTGAAATATTATTATGGGTTTTCTAACGAGTGGCCAATTTCACGGCCGTCAGGTCCCGCCTCCCCGTGTTTTCTGCTTTGCGATCAGTCTCGGTCCGCGGGTTAGAGAGCGGCGGCCCCCTGACACGGTGCTGAAGCTTCCTGTTAATTACCCCCTCGTCAAGCCTCACTTCAACATCTCCTATCATCAGCTGCTTCCTGGAGCAAACAGCCAATCGGCAGGCAGCCTGTGTCTAGGGGTCCCGTTGTCATCCCCAAGGTCATAGGACAGAGTTTGGGATGGGGGCGACTAAACTTAATAATTTAAATGCAAAGGTCTATTCTTGGGGGGGAGGGGGGGTGAATGACACCAAATTAAACATTGGGAGGTGCACTCCTACACACCATGCTCACAGGGGAGAAAATATTTCTTACTTCTTAGACAAGTTTTTGTTGACCTGTTATTGCATTTGGTGCTAAAGTCAGATTAACAACATGACTCTTATCACAGAACAGCCAGTATAGAGTGGGGCCAGGCAGGCTTCCAGAACACTCTGTTTTCTGGTCCCTCCAGAGGATGTAGTAGGCGATAAGGTGTATGGTTTGTTTGCATAGTAGAGCTTTTTTGTAGGGTTAGGCTTAGGCTAAGGCTTACACAGGCTACAACTTACTGTTTATTTTCTCTTCCCTTCAGAGTATAACAGCCGCTGTGTCTCCGGGGGCTTAACCCAGCAGCAGCTTGGTAGCTAGGAGGGTATGTTTTATTGGTCCCCAGGGGGAAAATGCATTCCTGCCGCAGGTCTCAGTACAAACCACAAGTACACAATAGTCAAAACAGTACAAATAAATCATATGCAATATATAAATACAATCCGATGTCAGATCTATAATACAAACAAGCTAACACATGTGAAGTGTACTTCAACAGGAACAAATTAAAAAGCCAGTGTAGATGACAGGAAGAGACCCAGAACTGCTTCTCGCAGCACGGAGCTGCTATTCGCCGCTAGCTAACAGTCATTGAGTTTTGCCCGCATCCTGTCTTCTGCCACCTCCTCCACCGTGTTTAGGGACAGCCTGGTCACCAGATCAGCCTCCGTAGCCACCGGTCACTTTGGCTCGCTGGTTTTCTGCTCTGAGCCGTGGGAAGCAGACGGAGCCAACGCCTTCGAGGAACCGCTGAGTAACTCAGGAGGAATCCAGGGAACCTTCGGTCTACTATCGCCGGAAACAGCACCAGCCACGGCATGCTACTGCAACAGCACGGTGCCCACAGCTTCAGGGACAAAGGGTTTCCGGGCCTCTATGTCCCCCGCCTCAGTGAGACGTCTGGGTACGGCACCTGCTGTAAAGGTGTCCATTTTGGAGAGCAGGACCCCACAACAGCTACGTCAGCCTCTCGTGCTTCGAAATCCAGGCGGAGCATGGATGCAGGATTTGTTCCCTGTTTTTGCTTCATGTTCCCTGCATGCTTTCCGTTCCAGTCCGCTCTCCCTCCCTCGCACCTCCTTTTTGCCAGGCTAAGGCAGCCCCCTTCCCTTAATGCAGGCGTAATTCCCCTTGGGTAATCACGGCCACTGAAAGCGTGTAAACAGGCCAGGGCAGGGCTTTGCTGATCACTGCAGGAAGAAAACTGTGGGTGAAGCTGCTGGTTTGGCCCAGTGGGTTAGGGCTCTGTGCCCGTGTCTAAATGGTTGTGGGTTCCAATCCCATGGCTGGCAGCATGATCATATCACTGCCCGGCCCTTAACCCCAAGTGCCGAGACAATAAGCAGATCTTCTGTGGAGGTATCAGATGTATAACATGAAGACAGGGCTGCCTGCCTGTCGGTGTGATGCTGGGGGCCGTCCTCACCATGGCTCAGAGTCTGCCATCAGGTTCATGCGGCTAGGCAGTAATTGTGACTCCCCACTTTTAGGATACTTGAGGATGGGTGGCCACCAGAGAATCTCAGTGCCAGGAAACTGGGGGCATTTCTTAACGACGGCTTTCCTGTGTTTTGTTAGTTTGATGGCGGTGCAGTGTGTCTTTGTGTTCACGCGGGATTCTCACCATTCTTCTTCCTGGTTCCAAGCGGCATCACATGACACACGTAACCATCCTCTGACCCCTGGTCCCTGCTGGCCTTGGCAGTGTGAGACAGGTGTAGTAAATGGTTTTTGTTTTTATTGCTGGGAGAGAGCATCCAGAGCCCCCATTGTTCCCAAACAGACATGCATCTGGTAAAGCTAGACATCGCTGCCCTGGCTGGTGTGTGGACAGTGGGTCCAGGCTTTGCTGTTGCTGGTCCTGCCTGCACGTCTGCATTGGAGTGAAGCAGTAATGGTGAGGCTGTGAGGCAGTGACTGTGTGAGGCTGTGAGGAAGTGAGGCTGTGAGAGCATGGCGGTGAAGCTAAGAGGCTGTGAGGCAGTAAGGTGGTGACGCCATGAGGCAGTGAGGCAGTAAGGTGATGATGCCATGAGGCAGTGAGGGTGAGGGTGTTAGGCTGTGAGGGTGAGGCAGTCAGAGCGTGAGGCTGTGAGAGTGTGACGGTGAGGGTATGAGGCTGTGAAGCAGTAAGGTGGTGACGCCATGAGGCAGTGAGGGTGTGAGGCTGTGAGAGTGTGATGGTGAGGCTGTGAGGCTGTGAGGCTGTGAGGCTATGAGGCTGTGAGGCTGTGAGGCTGTGAGAGTGTGATGGTGAGGCTATGAGGCTGTGAGGCTATGAGGCTGTGAGGCTGTGAGGCACTAAGGTGGTGACATCATGAGGCAGTGAGGGTGAGTACATAACTAACCAGTTTGCTGAAATGTGCGGCTTCGTACAACTCGTGTCTGGTTTCAAGGTTTGGTTGGCAGTGTGTTTGTCTGTGTGTGTGAGGTGTGCGTGAAGGACAGCTTGCTACGTGGCTCCACGTCACCCCCCCCCCAATGACAGCGGAACACCATTGTTCCCCAAAATAGCTCTGTTTTGTTGCCAGAGAGGAAGTCATATTCTAGAGGCAGCCTGAGAACAAGGTGAGGTCGCAGTGAGGCCCGGCCTTGGGTTCTGTCCCACGGCACCATTCCCAGACTCCTCGGCGGGGCCTGCCGGCGTGTCCCACACCGTCACACAAACATACGCACACACACGCACACGCACGCACACGCAATGACATGGGGCCAGCGCCGCGTGCGGGTCTGGCTCATACACACTCCAGCTCACACTCAGCCTGCACTGGGACAGGTGCCGCATTAGGGTGGCCGGGCTGTTGGTGCCTGTTAGTCTGCAGTGGGGGACTGGAAAGAGGACAAGGGTTGGCACTGATAGATGCACCAGGACACTGGGGGTGTGACGTGTGCCTGGCGTGGGAAGGGAAGTGGAACAGAACTGACTATGTGTGCGTGTTTATGCGTGTCTCTGTTTTGCTATACTTGTGAGGACCAAAGGACCATTTAAAAAATACTCACTACTTCAGACTTCATTGTTCACATAAAAATATGTGAATGCAATCAAAAAGTAAGAATGCCGAAAGTCTTGTATTTTGTTTGGCTACTTGTGGTTCAGGTCAGGGCTGGGTAGATGTTAAGGGTGTCGTGAAACTGGCAGCCCTAAGATAATAAGATAGGAATACAAACATGTGTCTGTGTGCCTTTGTGTGCATCTGTGTCTGTGCATGTGTGTGAGCTCTGCAAGACAGTAAATATAATGTGACTACAGGCAGCGACTCTGACCTCTGACCTCTGACCCCTGCTTTGCTCTGGAGCCCAACAGCCCGTGATGGCCCTGGAGACGACACGGTGATCAGACACAGCAGTGAAAGTCTCTCTGTCTCCCCCTGGCAGGTAGCTCCCCCTCTCCACGCCCTCCCCTCCTTTGGCCCCCCCATCCTCGGCGCACATGCAGTGAGCCCCCGCTGGGCTCCGGGCTTTGTTCTCCACCCCCCTATGGTGATGTCACCATCTGTGGGCGCACTACCTGTCTGTCACCCACACGGCAGCCCCTCGGCCCCCACGCACACACGCATGCAAACACACGCGCATGCACACACACGCATGTACACGCGCACGCTTGTGCTGTTGGACGGCGGGGGGGAAAAGGCAGTGTGACAGCTTCATCTGTGACAGCCCTGCGAGGACAGATGGCCCCCACTGTACAGCTGTACACCCCCATTCAGAGCCACACCCCCATTCAGAGCCACACCCCTTTGCTTTCAGCAGCATCTGCACTCATCTCTAATGAGATCAGTCGTGTCCGCCGGGCTCAGGGGAGACCATTCTGCCTGCTCCCGGCTCTTCTCATCGTACTCGGTTTATTCTGCATACTCCATAATGAAGCTTATTTAAGTTACCCATTTTTGTGTATTTGGATGGATACAGTAAAACTTTACAACAGGCAATTCTCAGCTTCCACCCAAGACTTAAAATCATAAACATTTTATTCACTTTCACTCGGCCCCTCACTGAGCTCTGGCTGGCTGACCGTGCCCAGCGGGCCGCTTGCTGCTGGAATGGCGCGACCTCGCTAGCAGTTAGCAGTTAGCATTGGCTCCGCTTCCTCGCCGCGGCCCTGCTGACCTCGGGACGTGACAGCTGCCTTTACCGGCAACAGAATTCCATCATTCTTGATCTGAGCCAAGGCTCAGGTGGTAAAAGCTTGCGTCAGAGCCAAGGGCTTCCTCCGAACGGGGGGGCCGCCGGTAACGTGGCCTGATGCGGTGCTGCGTGCCCCCCCCGTTCCCGCAGTTCACCGCCCGCCTGCTGATGCCTGCTCCGTTATTTTGTTTGCATCCTGTCAGATCTTTCCTGCGGCTGTTCGACTCCCAGGACAAATAATGCCTTCAGTCACAGCATGATTTATTAGCGTGTGGTGCACACCGCGGCTGTGTTTATACCTGCACTGCCTCCTGAATCCATCATGGCTCCCTTCGCCTGTGTTTTGCTTAGCGTGGCTGTTTAGACGGTCTGTCATCTCCGTCCCACCTCTCCCTAGCAAGCCCCGCCCCCTCCCGGGACTCTCTGTGACTCCAGACGTTTTCCTAAGACTCCCGTCATTAGCCAGCCCTGCTAACAAAACATTTTCCCAGAGATTCAAAAGCGGTCAAACTGCTAGTGCGTTGTGACTAACCTGGCCGCCCGCCCCCCGGGGCCCCCGGCCCCCCCCGGGCGGGGGGGGGGGCGGGGGGGGGGCCGCCGCCCCGGGGGGGGGGGGGGGGGGCGCGGGG
>JAODKN010000037.1:21061667-21075704 GCA_026774425.1 Petrocephalus zakoni
AGCTGCCATGTAGCGGCTGCGGTGCGAAGGCGCCGGTGCCCGGGCCATGAGGGCAGCTTTGCCCGGAGGACGGCCCGCAGCCTCAGTACGGGCAATGAGCCAACGCCGTTCGTGCGTCTGAAGCCTCAATCGCTGCATAAGTCACCTTTAAAATGTGCCAGTGGAGGTATTGTGGCAACAGAACCTAAGTGGTGAATCTTCCTTCTAAAATTACTTCCAATCACTGCTGCAAAAAACCTGCCATCTTGCGAAGGCGGAAAAGAGGGAGCTGCTGCTTGGTGTCACAATTACCAGGTCACTTCTCTGGAAGTCACATTACAAGCGGCACGTCTTTGTGGGGATGTTAGTCAGCTATGAGACTACACCTAAATGTAAGGTTAATTCATACCGACTAAGCAGCACCCCCCCCCCCCAAAAAAGTAGTCCAAGTTCTAGTCTCCAAGGCGAACAGCTGTTTTCCCATCAGTTTATTTCAAGGAGGACTGAATGAGCTACTGTCACATGCCATTAAATTGTACAATGCTTTAGAGGGCCGGCCACACGGCCTCTGCCGTCAGCAGCTGGTCACGAAGCATTTATGCTGGTCTTAAGAACAACAAAACGGGGCAGCCAGCGTGACACAGGTGGCGGCTGCCCCCCCAAACCACACACGTACGCACTTCTAGAAGGTCCTCAAAAATGTCCAGTCCTGCAAAACCAGAGATAAGCAGCGCTACCGCAGGGCAGTTTAGTACAGAGTACACTAGGTGAACAGAAACGCATCAGGTTGTTACAATGCACACCTACATGACTGATCTGGAAGGAGAAAGAAATCCAAACACTAGAAATTCATTATGCCTAACTGTAAAATGGATGACAGGTTCTTTCCCTTTCACCAAATGAGGGTGCCGCTCCAATACAAAAATACTCTAAAGTGTCAGTACTGTAGGGGGCCTGTATCTTGGGGTCCTTTGTGGGACACCAAAGCGACAAGCACAGACCCAGAGCCCACAACAGGCTGGGGGGGGGGGCGCTTTGGGGGGAGCTGGCTGCACGGCAAATCCACGCATGCTACAGTTCATTGCTTGGAAAAGGAAGGAGAGCCATGGTGGAGTGGAGAGGGTTGTCAGGAGCGAGGATGTCCATGTTAGGATGGCAGAGGATTTTTCAAGCAGTGTTGAGCAGGTCCTGAATAGCCTTCTGCTGAGTCTCATTCAGCGTCGATACACATTCTGTCCACAGTCCTCCGGAGACCTAGGAGGCGACAGCCACAGCTTACCGCAGACCTGTCATCACCGATAGTGCACTTTCAGCATATCTAAGATTGGTGCTGACCTGTACTTGACGGATGACGTTCGCCAGCCGTTTGCTACATCCATCTTCCCGTTTGATTGACTCGCTGACAATGCCGTCTGCGATGATCGAGAATATCTTGGGAAGATTTGAGTTGTCGGGTCCAAGGACAATCGGATTGTTGCTATGGAGAAACAAAAGCAAGTTTGATCAGCGGTCCTGAAGCACAATCATGTGGCTTAACAAGAGGAAGCAACGTTGACTGCTCACCATTCAATGAGGTCACACAAGAAGTTGAAGGTGTGCACAGCTTCCTCTTTGTCTTCATTGAGTGGCAGCCAAGACAGCCAATGGGGTAGGATCTCACTGACATTGACACACTCTGGTCTATACTTCATCACCTTGCCAACAGCAGAGATGCAGTTCTCTGTGGCATTGATGTTTTCTTTGGCCTTTGAGTTGGCTGCCTGGATCACGCCCACCAGCAGAGGAATGGCCTCTATCAACAAGACACATTAATCCAGTTAGCATTAGCCAAATAGTCAGTGTGAACCACTGCTTCTTCCAATATTGTAGAGGCATTTATTAAAATACCTATACAAAAACCAGTTCCTCCTAACTACCACACTGAGCAACCCTAAGGGAGGCCTGGTCCCATTACCTGTGCAGAAGGGCCTGTAGCTCTCCCCACCAAACTGAGCCATGACTCCCACCCCGTAAGCAGCCGCCTGCCGCACCTCAGGGCTGGGGTCACACAGTGACTGCAGCATGGGCTGCAGGAAGCACTCTGCATACTTGAAGGAAGAGGGACTGCAGTGCTCCACCACGTCGTCGAATATGCAGAGCCCCCACTGTCGGTCGGCCCAGGGCCTGTGCGGACACTGCAGGACAGGAGGCAGACCGTTAGACTGCCAATAAATATGCCACCAGGCCCGACGTTGACATTCACACAAAGTTATAATCCAATGGAACAAATACTCACAATAAGGTTGACTATGAGCTGTAAGAGCTGCTCAAACCAGGGCAGAACCTTCTCCTTATAACTGCTGAACACTGAGTGGAGGATGTCGGACACCTTTGTTAGGATGTACACGTCATTTTCATCCTGGAGGGGAAAATTAATCCACTTAACTAGGCCAAAACACAAATATATGCAGGAAAATTTACAAAGCCAGGCTCTTTACCCATCCAGGAAAGTAGACCAGCACACTTTAATCCTCAAGGTTCAACACATCCAGTAGCCTAGTTTGACAGAACTGCCCACTGATTTTTGATGGCCGCTACATTTACCTCGTCCTGTAAGGTTTCTTCTACCTGTTCATCATAATCTTCATCCTGTCGCTTGGCTGAAGAGGAAAGAGGAGATGAGTGACGAGAACAAGAACACAAGTAGGATGGACCTTGACGGACCAAGACTCACCCTGTCTAAGCTCCTGGTTCTTGAAGTGCTCCTCCAGCTTGCTTTTCAGGATGCCACCCAGCTCCTCAAAGTGCTCATTGTTAAGGCAGCCATCTCCCATCAGTTCAATGCACTGGAGAGGGAATGGAATGGACCAAGTCAGAAGCCCCTTCAGGTACCACAATTCCAAATTACTGCTTAGCAGAGCTGCCCCCTTTTAATCCATTACTCCTCATTACTGCTGAAAATGTACTTAAGCCAGGAGTCTATGCCCTCAACCATCATGACACCAGCCAGAGATGGCAAGTTCAGGATCACATGAACTTTCCACCTGTCAGCTGCCAGATAAAATGGATTCTAGAACAGTCATTCATAAGAACAGTCACATCTAGATGGGTCGACATACAGTATTTTAGTGAATGATGGATCCCAACCTACCTTGGCAAAAGAGTGCATGATTTCAGATAGGACATCAGAGTCTGGTTCTGTACCAATGGCCTTGATGAGGGCATCACACATGAAGTGCCACATCTGGGTGAGGTATTCAGGTCCCCTGACACGTGCACACTCCAGTAATAGGGGCATGGACTCCGCTGCTGCTACTCGCACACGTGACGTACGGTCAAGGAACTCAACCACCTCCAGTTCATGGGTCAGCAAAACCTGGTGACCCAACATCCAGCCTGGTACAAGTATGTAGAATTAACAGCCAGGCATAATGGCTAGGAACTCACTACAAGTAATTTCTCTCCTGGGCAGGGAGCTAAATATGCTCAAGTTACATAAAAGGGATGCTCTGGAAAGGATATCATCGTGGAAATAGAACTTCAGCAGTGGGACCATCATTTTCACAACCTGCTCTGTGTATTCTACAAAACCTTCTTTCAGCTCTTTAGCGTAACACACCTGGAAGAGAACGCAAGTTGAGATTAGAAGCAATGCCCATAAGCAAAAATTGGCTTGACGGGCAGCAATCTCCATTTGCGATTATTGGATGCATAAGTTTGTGAAAGTTATATTTATTAACCAAAGTAGACCAAGGTTTATCTAAAATACCTCAAGTCAAGGAGGGGTGTTCTTCCAGAAACTGAGCTGAAACCTAAAACCTGAATGAAATCCCATAATGCTCACCAACATCTGACAAGCCGTGGCCTTCTCCTCCAATCCTGCAGTCTTTATGCCAAAGCTTTGCTGGTCACCAAGGTTGACAAATTCCCAACCATCATCTTCACTCATGTTCTCCATATCCTGGGCTGAAATATGGATGAACCAAACTGCTTATGCAAGCCCGGGTGTACACATGAAAAAAGTGTACGAGACCAATTGCGAAGTTTAAGACACTCATTCCGGCAAGATCAACATCACTTCATACGCAGAGGGCAAGACACTTACTGTCCAGAAGGGCCACCTCAGGCTTGATGGAAGCAGTTTTCATGAGGGGCCCCATGACCACAGGCAGATACTGCTGGAACTCCTTCCCCAGGATCTTGCACATTCTGGCCCATGCTGAGATCATGTATGAGATCTGAGATGATCAGGAGAGAGCTGGTTAAAAGCAAGACGGCCCCCCCCCCCAGAAGAGCCTAAACCGGGAGCTCCAGGCATCCCTAACCTGTGGGTCATCATCTTCCAAGTCATTGAAGTCCGTCTGGGTCTTCAGAAGCAGCTGCATGACAGCTGCGGCATCAGGCATGAACTGCAGCCAACCACGGAAGAGAGGTGGTGCATTAGGAGTGCAGCCAGTACACTTACTTTGGTCTTGTCTGGGTGCAAAACACCACGGGATGGCTTTGGTACCTTCTCCTTGCCCACGGCCAGCCCAATGAGGCTGATGCACTCGATAGTCTTCCCCCTCAGCAGCCGTAACTCCTTCTGCACAGCATTCTCAACGATGTGCTTCAGCGAGGGTATGAAGAGGTCGTAGTACGGCACAAACTTCTCCTCCGCTGTGTCGGCCACGGATGCGATAGATGTCACCACCTGCTCCAGCACCAGCTTGGTGCCTTTCTGTATCAGCTACGCCAACAGGGAACAAAATCCATGTTGCGAATCACAATGGAGCTTCAACAATTGTCACCAGATGAGATTCCCTGGGCTATAACACACCTATTATGACAACCAAGGAACACTGAGAACAAACTCTAAAGCTAGGAATTAAAATCTTTGGGTACCCACTTGGGTACCCCACATCGACTCCAAAGGCAAAGTACCTCCTGCAGCTTGGCGACCATGATGGTATGCAGGTGCTGCACCAGGTTATCTAGATAAGGAACGAGCAGGGACTTGGGGCAGTCTTCTGTGAAGTTGATGAGAGCAGCGGCCGCGTGGGCCTGCACACGAGGGTTGGACTGGTCCTCCATGGTTTGAAGCAGGGCTGAGATGACCTGGGAGGGGGGTGTTGACTGTCAGAGACTGCTCAGATTTAGACCACTTCCTGAAGATCTGCAGGATAGATACCTTATCATGGAACTTCTTCTGGAAGGTGGGAGCAAAGTCTGTGGCCATCTGTCCAATAGCATTGCAAGCAGCATAACGGACTCTGGGATGCTGAAGGGGGCAAAGAATAAAAAAAAAAAATAAGTTAAGCTCCCACATCTACTGGGCTTCCGGAAAACGTTGCTGAAAAGGGTGCGATGATTTAATATAACTCACGGGATCTTGACAGAAGAGTAGCACAAAGCTGACGATCTCGTTAAGGATGGATTCCATCTGCTGGTGGCAGCCCTCTCCTATTGCCGAGAGGGCCATGAGGCCCGCATGGCGGTACTTCCAGTCAGCTATTTGAGGAGAACAGCGTGAGATTTACGATTAGCCCCGCCTGTCCACTACCGACCTTCAGCCTGGTTGGAACCTAGGAAACAGTGCTCTGGTCCTCCGATACTGCCCAGGTGTTTGAGCGGGAATCGGGCTAAAGGCGACCCAGCACCCCCACCGCTCGCAGCACATACGTACGGTTCTGCAGCATCTGCATGATGTGCTGCTTGATCATCGGCAGCACGATCTTTCCGCCGAGGCCGCAGGCGATGCGATCCAGAGCGCTCTCACCAGCCACCGCGTTGCTGTGCACAAGAGGGCATGCAGCATCTTAAGTGCCCGCTACTCACACGGTCATCAGTCATCGCTCCATTACCCAACAGGCTACATCTTGCTGCACTGTACAGTGGCTCCGCATCATGGTCGCATTTACCACAATCTGGTCCACCATTTAAGAGCAGGAGAAGCCAGATAAGACACTCTGCAGCCTGCGTGCGCGCGTGTGTGTGTGTGTGTGTGTGTGTGTGTGTGTGTGTGTGTGCGCGCGCGTGTACGATGATCTGTACCTGTCAAAATCGTCGTCCTCCAGTTCATCTGCCATTGCCCATTCCTCATCATCCTCCAAATCTACCATCATGGCCAGCATCTGGGGGACTAGTGAGGTGCCAAAAAAAAGCGACATGTAGCAGTTAAGCAGCCTGTTCAGAGTGAGATGAGGGGTATTTCATAGAGCGGCTCAAACCAAAGCCAAGAACACTTCATGAAACCTTGGGAGGAACCAGACTAAGGGGGAGCCCATCCTCCAGGGGCCAGCAGAGGTCAAATGACCAAGAACTAGATCTACATAAGATCTGATACATAGCAACACAGCTGCATTCCCTGCCGCCACAGACTATTCACCCAACCAGTTAGTTACTCAGCTGAAAGTCACACTAAGAACTGCTAGACCCATGGATCACTCTGGGTCCACCTAGCTGACACTCGATTTCATGGTCACCAACTCATCACCGATTTTTTGCTGAACTGTGGTCCTAATGGTTCTCGGGAAACTTCTCTTGTTAGATGCAAGGCCGCATTAAATGCACCGTCCGTTGGCAGCTGGCAGCAACTAGGCTGTCCATGCTGAAAATGGAAGTGTGGCTCCCAGAGTTCACTCATTTCAACATATCCAGCGTAAAAATACATGCTTTACAGCCATGACACCCACTACACTTAGTCAGGAATGTCAGGCTAAAGCCCCTAATCAATGTTCCTCAGCTTCCACAAAAGCAGCCTAAAAATGCCATAAACTGAAAGAGGAAACAAAAGATTTGCTGCAGATTTATCACTGAAAATTAAGCATTTACAATTTCCCTGAAAGTGTCACAAAATAAAGATACCAATAAAAGGGAGGCATTTCCTAGCACCCAGTGAGGCAAACAATCTGAAATGCCAATGATTTGATAAAATGCCCGTGACACGTCCATAGCCCAAAAAGGCAACATCACCCTACGTTATGCTGCATCCTCAAAGTGAAATACGGCTCTTACAAGAAGCTCAATCTTCAATAAAGAAAATGCTTCCTCTGCATGTTCACTTCAAACAAACACCCACCCCATGAACCTATTTGATCCCCTGTAAAACTGTAATAAAAACCTTAATCCAAGGACAGTCGATTCAGCGGAACACTGCTCATCTTCTGAGTCAACCTGAACTTGCATTATTATTACTGCACCGAGAGCCGTGTTAACTTTCAAAAGCTCCGATTTGAGTTTACATTTCAGTTCAATTACAGCATTCAAGATTTGCCCTTTGAAAATGACAGGGCTCATACAGAGTCACACAGCTTCAGTAGACCTATTCAGCCACAGGCACTATAAGATGGCAGCACAGAACTGGTCACTTACAATACATGGAGCTCTTAAACTCAGGAAGGAGATCATCATTATGAGGTGAGGACCTCGGCTCAGCAGTCTTGCACCGATGGGCAATTCCCAGAACGCCTCCTTACCGCTCTGAGCCACGATGCTGGTGTGTTTCCGGAGCATGGCTGCGGCAGTCTCTGACAGCGTGACGATCACTTCCAGGGCTAGCTGTCTCTGCATGTTGCTCAGGCTGGTGTCGGCACAGAGCTGCAAAAACCAAATGAATGTTCAGTTCAGCTGAGTTCTTGGTTTCCTGCAGGCCCAGGGATGTGACCCTCTCACCTTCAGGCTCAGCTGCAATGTGGCCTCCAAGTTGGGTCTCAGGTACTTAGGGGCCGTGTCAGCAATCTCTACTAGGGACTTGAGAACAGAGTCATCTCCCCGGTAGCACGACTCGTTCACTGCCTGTGGACAGACGGACAAAACAAGGGTTAAGTTCTAGACCCAAGCCAACCCTACCTTGAGTAACAATGACCATGCTTTGAAAACAATGGGTATAAGCAGACAGAAGCAAAGCAAGCGTGGATGGAGATTGGCGATACCTGCAGGATGCCGGGCAGCAGGTCCGAGAAGTGCTTCAGCAAAGCCGTGTTGTTCTCGTTGGAGAGGACAAAGGAGGCTGCAGCTCGGGCAGCCAGGGTACGGATCTAAAGAGCACAGCAGATGGATCACCAGAGCGATTCTGAAGGCCGCACGCTATGGCTTAGCTCAGGGCTACCTCCAGGCTGGTATAAACAAAGTCACTCAAGATGTTTGGCAGAAAGCAGCCACAACAATGTAATGCTGGAGAAAAGTAAGGACTCAGAAAAGTAGTGCCAAGTCACCTCAGCGTCACCAAAACCTCCATTACCACCCCACAAAATCCCCTCCGTGTTCCATGCCAAAATATGGCTCTGCCTGCCCGATAAGAGCGAGCACACTATTCCACCTTCGACAGAAGGCACCCCGCACACTCCAGAGCCCGGGGGAATGGCCATCCCACAGCGAATTCTAACCATCGAGAGCGATGCAGATGTCCTTCAAACAGGCACAGCAGGCTAAACAGCTGACATTTGAGACTGTGGGCAGTGTCCATACATAGAGAACAGAGATAAAAAGACTGTCATTTCCCCCCTGATAGAATGAGGGAGGGGGGGGGCCCCTAGACCCCTGACTGCTCATGTACAGTATGTGTGGCAGCCCCGCGTGTCAGGCAGGGTCTCACCGTCGGGTTCTCCTGGTCCTGCATGCACTGCACCAGCATACGCTTGATCACCTCCAGGTAGTGCTGCTGCTGGTTGCCAAATATTCCTGGGAAGTTCCTATCAATAACAAAAAGGGAACCACATCTTGTAAGGGGGGAGGGGCGGGTTGAAAGGCACCCATGCCAGGAACTGCAGGCCTGCAGAGGGAGAACGCTACCCAGCACCTTTAGTTCTGCAAATCTGCATAACGTCACCCTGTACTTTAACAGGACCGCCATCCAGGCTCACCAGAAGATGTGCAGAGCTGATTCTCGCAGGCCGACGTCCGGCGAGTTGACAGACTCAAACAGGAACTTCAGCACCTCGGGCCACTGGTTGTTTCCATCATCATCTAAAGCATCAGAAGTATTGGGCGTCTTACATTCTAGTTGCGATGACTAAGAGCGTATGCATGTCCACAGCAGAGACCTGCTTACTGAAGCAAGCCAATTTAGGTACCCTTGAGCAAGGTAGCGCAGTGGGACGGTGCTGGGATTTCATGAAATCCAGGGTACTACCCACTAAGAGCTTGATAGGATGAACAAAGCAAAGGCAGCAGATTCTGACAAGGGGATGACATGCAATAAGAATGTCTTGGGGGTGTGGGGTTTGCACGAGTGCTCCTACCGATGAGGTTGCGAGAGAGCTCCGCAGCAATGTCGCACACCTTCTTGCGGATGGTGGGTGAGCCCTCGGCCTGGATGCCCACCAGCAGCTCACTCTTAATGGCCGTCTGCATGTCCGCCGGCAGGCCGGGGTAGATCTCGTCAAACGACGACGAAAGTAGCCTCCTCAGCAGCACCGCTGCCATCTGCTTGACCTGATTGTTGGGGCGGGGGACAACACGTTTTACCATTCAAGCCACACGGAAGGCAACAAATTCAGGTAACTGCAGGATGGCAGCCTCAAGTCAGAGGCAGGAAAAATGAGAGCAGAGCACACTAAAAATATCGGAAGTCACAGGAGCAACACAGGAGGCTTTATGGAATCACTGAGCACGAGAAAGTGTAGCAGGTCAACTACTGGGAGCAAGAAGCTCCAGCAGAGTGAAGGCACCCTGAGGGGGCCCAGGCACCTCCCACCGGCCACGCTCACAGCCCGGGGGGGGGGGGGAATGTTACTGGAACTTTAGTGCTTACTAGCAACATTAAATAGTAATAGGATGCTTCTGCCTGCTCCCGACAGAGGTATAACCAAATAATGACAACCTTTAAATTTGATTATGTAGTAAGTGAATAGGAACCCAGAGCCCCGCAGGTTAGGGATCAGTGCCCATGTCCAGCAGTGCTTGGGTTCAAACCCCAAGGATGCCAACAATGGCACTAATGGGCCTTTAAGCGCCCACCTGCCAGCATGTTTAGAGGCCCTGCTATCTGACCCCAAGCAGTCCTCACTCATATGTGGCTTTGACCAAGCCTCGGCTAAACAAACATGAAATGACATCCCCAGGAAGAGGCGAAATGCCTGCTTATATAGGCTGCAGGATGGAGGGCATGCCTCCTTACGTGGAGCTCTCACTTTAAACACCCTAGCCCCATTACCATACAATACCATCGGGTTTCCCCAGATCAGGCATCCGCAGAATTTGTCAAAATCACAAGGTTCCAAACCCTCCGACTTTAGAGGTTTACAAGAACCACATACCTCCTCCGTGGCAGATGCATCTCGGATGGCCTGTAGGAGGAACGTGATCTTCGTCTGACCAGGTATGTTGTCGTACGTCTCCTGCACAAGAAAGGCCAGTTAAAGGACACTGGCTACAGTCATCTCTGCTACAATGAGGGCTTCATCTGGCAACAAGAGAAGATTCAATTGCTGGAAGAGTTTAGGCCACTTCACCTCTTGGATTTCAACCGACATTACAGCTATGACAGCACTTGGGAAGTGACCAACGCACATACTTCTGAACGTTTCACCCACTAAATTACCGGGTATTCCCTTCCTCTGACACCAGTGAGATAGACGAGAACAGAAAACAGGACCCTGCATCCTCGGAACATCTGCTAGAAAGTCGAGCTTCCCACCCCCTCCAAACTGCTCAGATTTGGTCTTCTGACTCATTACACACAAAATGTCAAGAATCCAAGATCTGTGGCAGGATGAGAGGCCTGGAATGCTTTCAGCTGCTAGTCACATGGTTAATAAACAACAAACAGCAGCCTCTCTTTCCTTTAAAAAAAAAAAACTGGTCATATCGACCCAACATATATGACCATGCTTATGAAATAAAGTGGACTACCCCAAAACTTCCAAGTTCATCTAGTATTCTCTAGGATGAGACAATTTCAATCAAAAACAGTGTTGAAAACACAACCATTTTCCATTACAGAAGGACAACATCCCATACACCAGAAACAGAGCGTGCATGCAGAATTTCCCCTTGGTGTAATGGCACATTACTGACTTCCGGACCATTATGGATATTTGCAGTCTGGGACTCCAAATCCTGTAGTGCGAAAAGTGCCGGGAAGGGCTGGCAATGAGTGCGGCGATGGGCTCCAGCAGAGTTTATAATCTGCTCTTAGTGATCAGGGATTATTATTATTATTATTAATAATAATAATTATATCCACACACACAGCCAGGATTTTTAAAATACTGGGGTCAAAAGTGTTAGCCCTTAGGTGTGCCTTGTAATGGGTCCTGGTTGTTGGAGTTGGAGAAGAAAAAAAATACTGAGGACTTCCGTGTGCTCAGTGGTACAGGCAGGCATGCACACACACACACACACACACACACACACACCCCTGTGTGTGATAGCGCTTCCTGAAAGTAGTATACATGCGTGGATTAATTCGTTTCCTGTTTGCAGATGTGCAGCATGAGTGCCGCCATTGGATCAGTGCTTTAACAATGTATAGGGCGTCACACTACAATAGTGATAATCCGGTGTCAGTCACACGTGGCTCTCCGTGACAAACCGCAGTCCGGGGAGCAGACGGCCTGCTCAGCGATCCCGGCCGGCGGGGAGGCGCCCTCACCCGGGGGGGCCCCATGCAAGGACGCGGCCGGCATTGTCTGCGGGCGCCGGGGAATGTGCTGACCGAGGCAGGGGTCAGCCCGGGCCGCCGCTGACAGACAGGCCTCCTGCGCGGAGGCAGCGAGCCGGCGGCGCGGCTTAGGGCGCCTCCCGTCCCCCAGGAGCGGCTCACACGCCCGGGCACCGGGAGCGCGGGGCGCAGCGCAGCGCCATTAGCGGGGCAGCCGGGCGGCGTAGCGTGTTAGCGGCTCCCGGAGCGGCTCTTAGGGAGGAAGGCGCCGGGCCAGGCCCGCTCGGCCGCCGCGCCCCCGCGCCCCGATGCGCGTTCCCGCGGAGCCCCGCGCTCCGCCATCGGCTCCGCTCCGCACGTGGGCCGGGCCGCCGCCGCCGCCGCCGCGCCGCTAACGGCCCGGGCCGCCGAGAAGCGCCCTCCCCGCGGCGCCCCGAAGCGCCCCGCCGGCCGCCACGTACCTCCGACTGCTTCCGGACGCCGTTGTCGGGGCTCATCAGGCTGCCCAGTAAGAGATGGAACTGCTGCTGCTCCGCCATTGCTGCGAGATCCGAAAGAAGGAGCGGCGGCGGGCGGCTGAGGGGAAGGCGAGAGCCGGCGGCCGGAGCGACCTCTCACACCACACGCAAGAGAATCCCTTCGCCCTGATTGGTGGACTCCCTAAACCTGCTTTATATACATTGGGTCCGCAGCCGAGTCGCAAGTGTGCGATTGGCCAGCATCCCCCGTTCCTAAAACGTTAATTTGCCATTGGGCGACCTGCTCGCGGGACGGCCTATTTCGATTGGATGCCACGGACGACGGCGACTGTGCGTCCCGTGCGCGCGTAAAATGGTGTGGGCGGGCATTTGGAAGAGGAGGTGACGTCATGCCAAAATATAGCGGCAGAAAGCGCGGGAGATTGACACGTCGGAAGGCTTCGGATAGCGAGACGTCAGGTCCGCTCAGCGCGCCAGCACTGCACTTTACAGTGCACTTTACAGTGCACTTTACTGCAGACACCTTACTGTGTTTTTCCTAGCGAATAAATACTCGTTGCATTTCTTTTTATCGACAAGATGCCGTGCAATTGGCTAATCGATAAGGAGAATGTAACGAATATATATATACATATATAAGTATTGCAAATAAATTGGGTTTATAATACTTTATTTATTTACAAAAATATATATCGATTAGAAAAACAGTAGTACAGTAGTTTTAAGTAAACCATTAATATCAAGTACAGTAGTAAACCCAAATAATTCTAAAGGAGCTGTTCTGTGTTAAAAAGTTCAGTGATAAGCAGTCTCATTGGATGCTTTTTAATGAGTAAAACACCAAGCATTTGTGTTTAGCATCCCTTTAGGAGCCACAGTTCCAATTAATAGCAAAATGGCAAAACGGAACTGAATGATTCAGTCAAAAAATTTATGACAATTAAAAAGAAAATGTCTGTGTGGAAGACATCTGGAAATATATTAAACATTGCTTGTCAACAGGGTTGCGTTATGAAACCAAAAACAATACATTTTTACAGAAGTAAGTAAGCATCCCAAGACTCTGTGAACACTGTATATAGCTGTAGAAGACACTTAGTTTTGCAAACACAGTAAAATAATTTTACGTATTTTTCTCAACTTTTCAGATGTTGCTGGCACATAAGAGTGACAGACTGGGAGTAATCAAACACATTTCGTGAAAAATCGCCCCAAAATTCAGGTAGTGCTGCATTGTGATAGGAGAGAGAAGGGCAGCTCAGACACTTCATGATAACTCAAAGATTATTACGTCTCTACAGCACCTGTACGAGTCCAGGACCTTGAGAAGGGCAAGGAAGATTGTGGCCCACCTCTCTCAGCCTGGACGCAAACTCTTTCAGACTCTCCCCTCTGGCAGAAGGTTACGGTCCATCAAAAGCAAAACCTCACGCCACAAGGCCAGTTCTTTCCCTTCTGCAGCCAGCCTCATAAATAAGGCCAGAGATGCTCTCTGAGTCAGTCTCTGACGCATCCTGACTCTCATCCTTACCCTCTACTCTCTTTCTGCTCTTGTTTATATTAATATATTAATGCCTTGACTGTGAATTTTGCACTATTGCACATTCTTGTGTCCATATTTTTTTCTTCAAATCCATATTTATCTACTTATATTATTATATTCTATACTTTTTGACAAAAGAATCTTTAACTCTTATTTGCAAATTTATTGTGGGAGAATTTAATTTGTTGGGGGGGGGGTGCTGTATAAAGCGCTTAACAGCTGAGAAGGACACTCTCACTCCTGCCTCACAGACAAGCCTAATGTCTTTGCCTGCTCACCACCTCACCTGTGATTCCACAGCAGAATCTCCAAGCAGCTAGCCAAGGATTTACAGGCACAAGCCTAACACACCATGCAGCTAGCCAAGGATTTACAGGCCCAAGCCTAACACGCCAAGCAGCTAGCCAAGGATTTACAGGCCCAAGCCTAACACACCATGCAGCTAGCCAAGGATTTACAGGCACAAGCCTAAC
>JAODKN010000037.1:21084145-21097926 GCA_026774425.1 Petrocephalus zakoni
GGTCAGGGAGACACCCCAGGGTGACACCCCCGGGTGACGGGTCACGCTGATAGGTCAGGGAGACACCCCAGGGTGACGGGTCGTAGTACTGCAGCATTGGAGCTGGAGCAGGACCGTGTGTTACAGAGGAAGGCTGCGAGGGACTCTGATGACTGGACACCTTCGCTGTGCTTCACAGCTGCTCAGACATTTATAATATCATAAAATGCTGGATTATATTATGCAGCTTCTCTCTGGAGCAGAATGTACCTAAAGGGGAATTAAACTCATTTCCTGTCAAGCTTACTTGCTCAGCCAGATAACTTGTCGGATTTACGGTAGTTTGGGCTAAATGGACTTCATCATTATTCATTTACTTTTAGCCTAGACGAGTTATCCTGCTAAGGAAGAAATCCTGTTTTGTGAAACAGGACTTGGGACTGTATACTAAATAACCCCTTTTTTTTGTTTAAATGATAATACAATAGCATTTGTAGGCTGGTCCTCCCAGGGTGGCATTCAGTATTCAAGTCCCAGACTGCTCTTCTTCTTGCAGGACCAAGGGTTTATGGGAAACTGAGTTTTTGATGAGCTAGATCAGGGCCTGTGAGTCCATGTGGGCCAAACTTAGGAATAGTATATCAAAAAATTGAATACAAGGACAGGCAGAAGGCAGCCTGGCACTAACATGATGGCTCCGAACTCATCAAAAACGATGACACTCTGAATCAGATGTGTGTGTATTTGGTGGGGGAAGGGGTGGGAGACTACAGCTGAATATCACTGGGCCTGCATCAGGGCTGGAAACGCGCCTGCAAATCTGGAATGTCAGCAGCTTCGAAGCGTTTAGTACGGTCATTAAGAAAAGTGTCCGGGGTCAGCAGAGGGATTCACTGCATGCCCACCCCCAGCTTGAACACATGACTAAGCTTTTTAGTCAGATATTTGTTTCTACAGACAAAACAAAACAAAATTTGCTGAAACCCACTCGCACACATTGCACCGAACACACGGCCGTTACACCGCCCTCCCCTGCTGGACAGGTCTAGCCTGGGAGAGCTGGCTCAGGATAACAGGCCTACTGTACACAGTTTATTTCAGGGGCCTGGAGCCAGAGACGCCGCTGGAGTTTCAAGAGAAATGCGAAAACAGGAAGAGGCCAGGGCGCACCTTCCAAACCGCGCGGCCTTTGTTGGGGCTTCCTGCAGACACAAGCTGGCGTGGGGATTTGTGTCTGAGCCTGCTTATTAAAACAGGCCAGGCGTGGTGTATATGTACAGGGGCTTATGGGTAAGCAGCGAGGCTGCAGCAGACTGTCAGGATGACCCTCCCCTTGTCCTAGCTACCATTGGCTGGCAGAATTACATGCTCATGATGCAACAGAGGGCTAAGCGAAGAATCGGGCCTGTTTTTCTGAGCGCCGAGGGCAGGTGTTGATGCAGGGCTCTTCCTAAAATCTAGTTCTCCCTGTATTGTTGCTGTCACTTCAAAGGAGCTTCTTCCCTTAGGTAAGGTACCAAAATTCACCTTTTGTATAAAAATTTATTAAACCACATTTCCATCCATCCATCCATCCATCCATCCAATGCGGTGACCCTCAAACCTGTCCCAGGACCCAGAGACAGGGGGCAGCTCAAATATCATACAATCCTTAACTGTGCTTACACATGCACAGGCACAGGCACAGGCACAGGCACAGGCATATGAGAAATTTAGAGACACCAGGGGACTGTGGGAGGAAACCAGAGTGCCCGGAGGAAACCCACAAGAAGAGGGGAGAGAGGGATTACTGTGTTTCACATTAACAGTATAAGTGATAAAACTGAGGGGGCTGTCAGGTACAGCTTAGGCTCAGCAGCGGGCTTGATGGCCGTGAGGTACAGCTCAGGCTCAGCAGCGGGTGTGGTGGCCCTCAGGTACAGCTCAGGCTCAGCAGCGGGTGTGGTGGCCCTCAGGTACAGCTTAGGCTCAGCAGCGGGCTCGGTGGCCGTGAAGTACACCTCAGGCTCAGCAGAGGGCTTGATGGCCGTGAGGTACAGCTAAGGCTCAGCAGTGGGCTCGGTGGCCGTGAGGTACAGCTCTGGCTCAGCAGCGGGCTCGGTGGCCGTGAGGTACACCTCAGGCTCAGCAGCGGGCTTGATGGCCGTGAGGTACAGCTCTGGCTCAGCAGCGGGCTCGGTGGCCGTGAGGTACAGCTAAGGCTCAGCAGTGGGCGCGGTGGCCCTCAAGCTCAGCAGTGGGTTCGGTGGCCCTCAGGTACACCTCAGGCTCAGCAGCGGGTGTGGTGGCCCTCAGGTACAGCTCAGGCTCAGCAGCGGGTGTGGTGGCCCTCAGATACAGCTCAGGCTCAGCAGTGGGCGCGGTGGTCCTCAGGTACAGCTCAGGCTCAGCAGCAGGCGCGGTGGTTGTTAGGCACAGCTCTGATGTCTGGGTATTCATAGGGCAGGTCCTGACAGAGGCCCTGAGGAAGCCCAATCAGGCGCAATCACACCCCTTCACCAGATCT
Organism: Petrocephalus zakoni; assembly: GCA_026774425.1. Lineage (NCBI taxonomy): Eukaryota > Metazoa > Chordata > Actinopteri > Osteoglossiformes > Mormyridae > Petrocephalus > Petrocephalus zakoni. The sequence goes on from JAODKN010000037.1 coordinate 21,086,631, forward strand.
CATTTATTTCCAACCTGCCATCGCCACTGCTGCCCCACTCACTCCCCAGGCATATGTAGGTATTCTGCAAGACCTTAAAATAACAAGCAGTTACAGGAGGTGGGACTCAGAGCTTGTCAATGGGTGCCGCTGTCGTCTGGGAGTCAGTCCCTGAGTTATTCTCTCTTGGCACTGAAGTCGCACCTCTGGTATGGGCTGCCTTTCACCCCCCTTGTCTCTCCCCCCCCCCCTTCCCAAATAATCACTGCCAGAACTGTTCTTCACCAGGCGACCGCATGGGGTCATGGCTCTTCGGCTGCTGCCCCTTTAAAAGGAATAACTGAATGACCAGCAGGACACCTGTTCTGTAGGTTTTACCAAGGAAACCGACCCTAAAACTCAATCCAGATAAGTTAGGAGGCTACAAGGCAGATCCTATATGAAAAACATGCGGAGTCCAATGACAGAGCTGATGTGCTCCAGCTGTCATTTCATTTTTTTCTATATCCTGGGCATAGTGCCCCCTAATGGTTTGGAGGAAAGTCAAAACCTGAAAAGCCATGCTTTGATGCCTTTTAATAGCTTGCTACCCCTTACAGGAACACCCCTTACATAGACTTGTTCACAAAAATTTACTGATTTATGAGTTTGAATAAAATGAATTCTTAAGCTGCATCCAGTGACACACTTCACTCCCCAGGTAAACTTGTGCTCATACTTGAAGGATTCGCTCCCTATCTTAGGCATCACCAGCTCTGCCGAGATCTCTGAGTCACGCTTGGACCTGCCACCTTTTTGGGCAAGTGCCAAGGCAACTGGTGAGGGAGTGGGTATGCATCTCACAGCAGCTATTCCAGAAGAGCTGAAAGAACTGAGATGGAGTGCCCCCCCTCTTACAGGAGTACCCCCCTGGATAAGCTGGGAGGGGGAGATGTCTTGGCAGGGAGACTGTTTTCCCTCTCCGAATCTCACTGACACTCGCATTAGCAGTGAGGTGAGAATTTAGCTCAGTACCTCTGTACTCTACGATGACAAGGAACCCCCCCGTTATGGAATTCAGCAATCCAAACTCTCTCTCTGCCTCCCTTCCTCACACAAAGACTAAGGAATTTTCTTGCATGGTGAGACAAGGCTTTAATTTGCAGGATGCGTATTTTGGTGGCGTGTGACATTGTGCCAGTCGGCCCGGGTCCCCGATTGGAGACTTTGACTGAGGTGCACTGCTTTGTGTGAATAAGGTAGCGGTGTGAAATTGCAGCTCTTCCGACAAATGGTGCGTATTTGGGAGAGATGGCCGCCCATTCGTGGCCCAAACACGGCACATTCAGACACAGGCCCGGCGTTCTGTAGCCCTTGAGCTGGTCATTTCCATAGGCCGGTCACCTAGCAGGGAAATCTCTGCTCCTCTGTCTTCCGCCAGGCACCTGAAACTGAATTACATCATTAAAAACAGCCAGTGATATAAAAAGATAATGTATCAAGTAGAAGCTAATTGAGACATTTAGGATTAAACTGTCAAATGGACAACTAAATTACAATCACAATGAATAATGAATCCAGTCCTTTCTCTTCGTCGTACGTCTCACAGCCTCGAAACCTGGATTAATTGCAGTAACGGGCCAAGATCCGAGGGTCTCTGTGACTGTCTGACCCGACCTGCTGCGTGATGGCAGGAAAAGGGCCCGAAACACCGGGTCCTGGTGCGAGGCTCGTTAATCACGCTGCCACGCCACTGGAGCGCCAGCCTGCAGCTCGAGTGTGAAAATAGCCACTTTCTGCAGCTTATTCCATATCTGTGTTCCGTATTAAGGCTTGTTACATGGAAAATGACTTCTCATATTTTGAAATTCAATATGAAGGATTCCTTAATTGGTCAACTACTGAACACTTTACACTTTAGTGTAAAAAATAGTTCTAATTTCCACATTAACAGAAACTAGCATTTTTTATGTAAAAGTTGACACTTTGCCCATTTTTCTAGCCTCTAATATTGATATGTTCCGCATGCCGTATTTGTATGCTCTTGGTGTGCTGATATTTGAGGCCTTTCTTATAAACTTGTTTCTAGAAATACATATATATTTAAAACTTTTACCCAGATCTTTATGGGGTCCTCACATAATGGTCCCCACAACACCAAAATAACAGGTTTTTATTTTATTTGGCCCCTACAATGTAATATAAACATAAACCACACAGACATAAACACACACACACACACACACACAAGCGACAGTCTAGCATGCAGAAAAGTGCTGGCACCACGGTAATGAACACCAGGCAGGTGTAGCGGCGCATAAACGGGTCGGTGCTATGAAACTATGCTGGATGTTTTTCAGGCACCAGTCATAAGTCACTGGGAAGTTTTTCAGCCATTAGTCAGCAGTGACAAGCTTGTCCAAGTTCCAGCAGCCTGCCAGCTACAATCAGACTCAGCCCTAGACATATGTTAGCCTCCTGGACAGATCTTCACGCAAAGAAGGAAACTTCCTGGAAGATCCCTCAATTATTGTCATCCCACCACCAGAGGGTGCCCTCACTGGACATGCTCCATGCCCCATGACCTGCTCTGTGCCTGGACTGTCCAGCTCAGCTGTACTGCTCATATGAGGGAACATGGCTGCTGATGATGCTCCTTTCATAAGGTCTCTCAGTCTCATCTCAGATCCTAGGCTTGCTTGCAATAATACTGGAGGTATTTTGCATATTCAGAATGCTTTATGCCATTTATATGCTTCATGTAGGTGTGCTTCTTAAATAAGGTATTTAAGAATGAGTTCTAAATATATTTTATGAAGATTTAAAAAGAAAAGAAAACCTTTTAGGAATCTCCTGAATGCCCACTGCTCCACAATGTAGCTGTCGATGCCCTTTGCAAATGGCCACGCCGTTAAAGTGCTCATTTCTGCGTCCTTGACAGGCCTGAAGAGCCCGTCATTCGGCCCACTGCACCCCCCTGATTTACGGGACTTCCTTGGAACAAGAAATAACCACAAGTGATAGAATCAAAATCAGCCAGCTCCTTATAATTGCAATGCAGTTATCAGGCTAAATGTATGGGGGAGGTACATGGAGGGTGGACTGTAAAAAGAGCAGCTTTGTACAACAGCTCCGATGGTAAGCTGGAAATCCAAAAAAAATTATTTAAGTGACCTCCATATTTATTTAGAAGGGCAAGAAAGATTCCTTTGAAATGGTCTGCATTCTTTATACAGCCATAAATACAACCACTTCAACCACACCTAAAATCATCCAAATGAGAGGTGAAGTCTTAATATATCTAAATATTTGAACAATGTGAAACAAAAGTTCCCCACAATTTTGACCATTCCCGATCTTTGTTGCTATGGATTCTGCTTCTTGGCCCTGCGGTTGCTAAGGAACTGCTTTGTTGCTGTATCTGCGATATGCAGCGAAAGCTTTGAGGCGCTAACACGCACATCGACAAGAGCAATCACAAAGCAAGACAAAATAAAATATCAAGAAAAAAAAACACCACGAAAACAAGTCTTGTCCTGATCTAAACTGAAGAGATACCGGCTTCCTAGCGAGGTCAGCCACTCCGCAGAGGCGCAGCCACTCCACAGAGGCGCAGCCACGTCGGATCTGGGCAGCTGGAGAAGCACTTGTGATGCCTCAGGCCTTATGGGCCAGTTCAGCTTTGACTGCTATGTGTAGAAAAAGCCCTGAGCTTCTATCTTCTGCGACGCGGTGAGGCTTTTCATCCGCACACCTTAAATCAGCATGCTGCATTTATATTGGCAATCCTCAAAATAGTACTATAGTCAGTTTAGAAAGTCAGCTATTTATCTAGGAAGCGGCGCCGCAGTGAGCGAGTGAGCTTTGCGTCCACTTATTCCCTTTTCTTTTACCGCATAGACTGAGCCCGAAATCAATTTTGACCAAAACATCTGCTAAATTCAAGGCAAATATCTACTGTCAGCATCACAAGAAGGGCTCCGGGGGTATGGAAAGAGCTGGAAAGGTTGGGATACAATGATTAAAAGAAAAAAAGTATGGATGAAGCCAGGATTAGGAAATATACCTGTGGAGGCACATTTGGGCCTGGTTAGGTCCTACCTTACTTTAGAGTCTTGCACCAACTTGGCCCCAGCAAATCAGCTTGGCTGATACTGTTATATCGCTGCAGGCAGATTTTTTGCCAAAACCACTTAAGAGATGGCATGTTAGATGCATGGCAAATGTTATCTTCCCAACGAGGGGTGAATGCAGTTAAGCCCAGGTCCTTAATCACTAGCCACAGTTTTACAGTTTTGAAAGGAATTAATAATATTAAAAAGATGAACGGTCCAGAAAAAGATCCCTGCGACAATCGGTGACAATCAGCCTGATGATCAGCTCATTGCACAGCTTTGGAATGTTTAAGAAGGAGGTCTGGCTTTGGGAACATTAATGCTTATATTGAACATAGAGAAGGAAAACTTTACCTTTGGCCCGGTGTAGCTATACAGCCCAGAGATCAGCAGGACTCAGGCTTCTGTGTCACTAGGAGGGCGAGCAGCTGCCCCCGCTACCCATAAGCAGTAAGGCCGACTAAGAGCCCCCCACTAATTCCACACCACACGCCAGCCTGCAGTTACAAGCCGTACCTATGTTCAGGTTCCCAAGTGGAGGGGGAGGCGGCGAAGCTGCATACGAATGGGATGGGCTACAGGAACTCAGCCATATAACGGAGGCGGATGGGCTACGGCTCCAGGAGATGAGCGCACACCGGAATCTAGCTGATGGATGGGTTACAGTTCAGGGAGAGTGCCTCACACCTGATACTAGCAGATGGATAGGCTATGGCTTGCAGTGATACTTATGGTTCACACTATGTCTAACACCTCTGTAAAGTAGTATCTATGCAAACACCTCCCAGGTCAGTGAAAATCCAGCTCTACATCTGAGAATGCTGAATGTGAGGTAGGGCTCACAGCTATTACAGCACACATGATACCAGTCATGATAGTAAGAACGCAGAGTTAGTGCTTGTGGTCTTGGCCAGATCGGTCTTGCTAACTTGCCTCCCAAGAACAAACTTGGGGTTCAATGAATCATGGGATTGGTCTCATTTGGCGAGGGTGCAACCGGTGTGTCCTTCACATTTGGGAACGACATCAGGGGGTTTTTACCATCCTCTGTACTTCTGTTTTTAGTATTGGACCTGGTATTCGGTGACAGAAGATGATGTAAAACAGGTACATGAGAACACAAGTATGGTCAAGAATGAAGACTGAGGAACACCCTTGGTTTGGCCAGGAACATAACCAAAATGGCAGCAAATCTGGATGGGCTACAGGTTCAAGTGCACAGAGGAGACTGAGGACGGGCAACCTGATGCTGCTTGGATACCCTGGGTTTGGTACCATATGGTAACTTCTCAGAAAAGCCTGTTAACTTTATAGAACTGAATCCATTTAAAAAATGAAGTCCAGATGTAACTGTGCTTCAGGGGTGGTGTTTTTAAGAGGGACCTAATTACACCAAGTCAAAGAGCATAAAAATGGCCCACAAATCACTACAGTATCGCGTTGAATGTCCAGCCCACCTCCACTTGCACCTTCCCATGTCTGCTGAAGGACCCGCCAGCCTCGCCTATGCGGCCTGACCGCGGTTTCTTTGAGTAGAAGGACGAGCGCCCAAGGAATTCACAAAAAACCATGAGCATGAGCATACTGTAACTGTAAACCTCCGAGGTCTAAAAGCGTCACCCTACTAAATCATAATTGAGGCTTAGGCACACAATGTCTCACATAGCGTTTCTGAGCTGAAACAGGAAAGCCTATCAAAGGAAATTCCGTTACATCCCCTTTCATTTTGTTCTTCGGTCAGTCGATATCTGTCACTATTGTATAACTCATGTTTCAGCAGGAGATGAGGTAAAAGCCACAGCATTTGTGCTCCTGTGAGACTAAGTAGCTTTGAAGTGTTAGAGATGGGAAACATGATTGTTATTTTATACATATTTTATGCTAATATAGATCAATGTCATTGGCTGACATCAGCTGGTGGTTTAGCTATGTCACACTCATAGGACATGCACAAATACCCCATTCGATAACTGCAAGGGGGACTGTGAAAGTGACAGCTCGTGTGATGCCATCTGCGTGCCACTACAACTCATTAGGGCCTTCAAACATTAGACTGTGGTTTGTCCACCCTGCATGCTGTATATAGGGCTCCAGTTTGAAGGTTTCAGATGTTGAGGTTGAGGCTGAGGTTGGGGAGGGGGAGTTCTCTCCTCCGACTCAGGGTATAGAGGAGGGCGGTGGTATGACTTAATTGGCCATCGATCCTGGTCCAGGATGGGTGACCATGAACAAGTCACAGTGCTCCATTTGGCACTGAAATGCAGCCGCGCTCAGAGAGCGAGCACTTAGCTTGTGAGAGACCCGACTCCCGGGTACAGACACCGAGTACTGACCGGGAGAGAAGTGGCTGCATCTGCAAATAAAAGTGTTGGACCTGCAGAAGACAAAAACGGTTTGGTATGACTCAGCAGTAGGATTAAACCCCAACTCTGCACCCTGTGTGGTACACTCCACCAGATGCCCTACCCCCCACACCCCTGCTGAGGCCCCACCCACCATGTACCATGTGTGGTACACTCCGCCCCTTCACACCTGGAGTGGGGCGGAGCACGCTCCTTCCCATCAGCTGTGAACTGCCAGTGTCCATTTGTTGATGACCCAGAGGTAGGGTAGCTGGGGTGGGTTGCCTAGGTGATGAATCTGAACTCACGGCAGCAACCCAAATGACTCATTCAGATGTCCCCCACCCCTGCCAGCCACCCCCTTGATCTTGACACCGACAGCCCGGACAGGGCCCACAAGGCCTTGGGAGCGAAAGCGGTCGTTGGCTGCGCCTCAGCGCATCGCTCGCTGCTAATTAGCAGCCGCCCCCTAGCGAGCCTCCTCTGGGGAGCGCTGGGGCATGCAGATGTGGGTGGGGGCACGGGATGGCCTGCACTCTGATTAGCATTGTTTATAAGGAAGCTGATGATGAATCACAGATGGGGGCCTGGTCGTGATAGACTTGGCATCCCCTGCCCCAGTCTTTGTCAGGCGTTTGTTACTTGATTCAGAGGAAGGCAAATGGAGAGGGCTGAAGCCACCAATAGGAGCATGGGATGCTGGGAGGTGGGAGGGGCCTCTTGGGGAAGGGGAATCTTTCGTGGGATCCTTCCTTCACTCACCACATTCCCTCTATTAATTTCATATCACACGTCCAGCCAGCTTTCTGTAGCTTATTCCATATCTGATCCATTATGAAGTGCAGTATGGAAGGCAGAGGAGGACAGATTACCGAAACAGCAAAGTCCCGGCTCTGCTGGCCATTTGAGACGGACTCACATGCCAAAAGCAGAAGAAGATGTTTGTTTTTAATAAAAACACTACGTTACAACATCCACTAGTGAAATGCTTTCAAATTCACACCTCCAGACCCCCATCTACGTTGTACTGGCTTATGGGACGAAGGAATGAATCGTATCCATAACAGGGAGGCTGGCAGGTAACAAAGGGGTTAATCGGGAACCAGTAAGATAGAGGCTGGCAGTCCCATACCAGGACCAGCCGGTACCGGGCCACTCGAGCAGTGCACTTAACCCACAGACACTCTGCTAAATTATCCAGCTGTATAACCGTCATAATTGCCGGGTTTTTGGGCAAAGCGCTTCGGTTGCATGCGACGGTGAGTGTCCCAGAAGCTTGTGATTTCCCCATCTCAGAGGGCTTCCTGGGAGCATTCCATCTTAATTGGGCACTTAAACTGAAGAACTTCAGCGTGTTACTGTCTGAACGCGCGTGAGGATCCTAATGGGAGCTGGATCTTGCTGGTACAACGCAGCACTTGTGCAGTGGGACACTTACCCATAGCTATCAGGACGCATTTTGGCAGTGATTTACGCAATGGGGGGTGGGTTATCAAATTTGGCAAACGTGAGCCTTGCAAGGAGAGGCCACCAGCCTACTTCACGCGAGCAGGGAGCCAGGACTTCCTGATGCGGCACGGATGGAGACCCGGGTCGCCAGGGTCCACGGGCCACGCCCATGTCACTCCTTAGTGTGCTGGCAAAGCGACTGTCTAAGCCTAAGCGCTTAAAACCCAATCACCCAACTCATCAACTCTAACAAGCATTAAAATATCACCAAGACAGAATTTAAAAGGAACAGCCCCCATTTTAAACAGGCTTAACGAATATAACTGAGTCCGCAGTCTCCATCAGTTTGGAGTGGGGGTACGAGGGTACGGGGCAGGCCCGTAACTGTCCGTGGAGGAATGTGCCTAGCAGCGAGTGTGTTTTGTGGGGGAGTTGGGGGGGGGGGGTGATAGATAAGGTGAGTGAGATTAGGGTGTTAGTGTGACCCCACTGACAGACTCAGACTGAGATACAAGGGTTACGGGGCAGAGGCCAGAGATTGCAGCAATGCCCCCGACTCCCTGGCCATTCCGGGTGCCTGGGCCGAGCCCCGTGTGAGACCTGTTTGAGTCGCACATACCCAGCCTCAGGCCACAGGGGAGCCCTCACATTGTAGAGGACTCGCAATGTCACCCATGGGCAGAGATGTCACCACGTCACCCTTCTAGAAATCTCCTGCCAACTGCCTTTCATTCTAATTTAGCTCTCAATGAATTAGGCTTCATTAGCCTGTCCAATGCAAGTCATCCATGTCCATGACTGTTAATCCAGTACAGGATTACAGTGAGCCTGAAGTCTATCCCAGCCTGCACTGGGCACAAGGTGCTGAAACAGCGCATATAGTCAAGTGTTTCTTATTCTGAATTACATCTCCCAGCAGCTTATCCAGAACAGGGCAAGAGGGATTATTACTGGCACGTTATTTTAATTTATATATTAATTTACTCAGTCAATAGTTCTTAAGTAAAAATAAAAGACAGATGTAAATTAAATTAAACAATGAATGTATTTTATTCAGTATTTAAAATAGACAAATTCTGAAAAAAAAAATATTAAAAATAATATGGGAAATCCATTTCCTGCCTCTTCTGCTAACCTGTCTTCCTTTAAACATAGACTTTAATAGAACTTTAAAAGAACTTGAAACTACTTCGGGCGCTTAGCCAATGCTTTGCCTTTAGGGCCGCGCTCACGGTGTGAGATAATCGTGCCACGGTGTGAGATAATCGTGCCAGACCAAAGGCATTCCTGAGCTGGGAAGAGCGCAGCCCGGAGGACAGCAAGTGAAGTGCCGTTGTCAAGAATGGCACAGACCCGAGAGGGACGCGGGCGATCGGGGTGCACACCGAGGCCCCCCGACTGCGCAGGGCGTGCCGGTGATCACAGCGGATCAAGGAGGGAAGGGTTGGGCTCACTTTAACCACAACATCCGTTCTCTTTGGAGGAGAGCTCAAAAAAGACACTTAAGGTACTTACAAAATATACTAGACACCGAAACCTTAATTGTAGGGCGGGGTTTGATGCATTTATCAGATTTATACTGATTTTACTATCATTTTCTAAAGCAGACTAAAGCACCGGACTCCTAAACAGACCACAAACCGGGCCGACAATTCCAAACAAGAGAGTGAGGTTAGGGGGGTGTGCAGTCTGCTGAACACGGCAGCCGAGCCCCCAAACAGCATCACCAACACTTTACAGCCGGCCCCCACAGCCAAGGCGAACACAGCCGTGTAGAGGAGCCTGAGGGGGATTTAAAACCACCATGTTCTGTAGGGCTGAGGTGTGGCCACGCCCTCCATCTACTTCTTAAAAAAAATAACAACCAGTTTAGAAGGAGGCTCCATTTAAATTCGTGGTGACAAGTTGAATCTGTCATATTCATGCTTGTTCAGCTGCAATATAAAAAAAAAAAGCAATGTGTACGGCAGGGACCTTCAGGCATTATGAAGGGCAGCTCTGGCCCACTGCAATGTGCTACCATTTAATCATCATCCTACCAGATACATTTCTGCTATGCGAGACCCAGTTCATAATGCACCGGTTCACACAAATGCATATTTATAGATGCAATTTGTGTGAATTACCCACAACAAGGCTTTTCCAGCTGGGATGTGAAGATACTACTGTACGAGTCAAGCCCAATTTAGAACCATCTAGAGGTACCGGCGAGAGGGGGGGGGGGGATTCTCCAGTGCATTCATAATTCATACAAAACAGAATATAAAAATACAACTAAAAACAAAACTCTTGTTAATGAGCCATTCCTCCTCATCCACAGTTCAGACCATATTTACACCGCGCGGCCTTCTGAGAATAGTCCCCCATTTCTCACCACATAATAGACACTGTGCTCCAGGGACCGGCCACTCCTGCCAAATTAGAGATGTGAATGCTGAAAACGGTGGTGTTACTCAAGCCCTCGCCGGCGGCTCATGTCGGAACACCGGGAGGATGGGGCGTCACTCTAGTCTCGGCCGTTCCACTCTCACCCCGACGTCGATTGCGTAGCTTTTCGGGGCAGGAGAGCAAACGTGCCCTCGGCCTTTCATGCGGCACGGACGGGTACGGAGGCGACGCCGCACCGTGAGGAGACGGCCCGCAGGCTGCCAGACGCCAAACTACAAGACAAGCACGGTAAAGAAAAGGAAAATAACTTTCATTAAACCCAGGAGGCTCTTGCACTACAGGAGATCACCAGTCGGCAGGAGGCCGCTCAGCCGGAGTCTGCACGCAGAGAGGAGCTGCTGATTACAGCGAGGGGGAGACAGCCTGCAAAGTCTGGAGCAAATAAGATGCAAAAGGGCTGCAGAAAACGTGAGTGATTGGAGAACAGGGTGAAAGGGCAGCAGCAGGCCTCGTCGGGAAGGGATCCCGGTGACGGCAGTTACATCATGTCAATATATAATAAACAACAACAAGCAACACGCAAAATGCACAGATTGGTATTTTTTCCACTTTGCTATCGTTGAAGGGTCTCTGGAAGCGAGGCCCCAGAAAGTGGCACAGAGTGACAGTGGAAGATTAGACAGGTCTGTGCTCCCCCTGCGCGATCGGTAATGGAGGTCACAGCTGACACGTCAGAACACACCCCACCCTCCAAAGACAGCTCTGGAACATTCCTGCCGCGTCTCTGGGAGACCAAATCTGACAGGGGAGAAGCCGGCAGTTTACCGCGCCCTTTTGATCACCATCATTACGGTTTTACAAAACCCACTTTTTTTTTTTAAAGCAGTGATTTTGACAGAAGTGACATCCCCCTCCGCTCCGTGTCGAGCGCTTTCAGGCTGTGCAAAAGCTGCCCCCGACTGCCGGGGAGAACGAGACGTCCACCGTATCCTTCGATTTCAAGGGGGAGGCTTGGGGGGGGTGGGGGGGCTGAGCACCTGGCTT